>SJYV01020350.1:1067250-1129190 GCA_006410875.1 Neotragus pygmaeus | reverse complement strand
TCAATCTTGATTCCAGCTTGTGTTTCTTCCAGTCCAGCGTTTCTCATGATGTACTCTGTATATAAGTTAAATAAGCAGGGTGACAATATACAGCCTTGAAGTACTCCTTTTCCTATGTGGAACCAGTCTGATGTTCCATGTCCAGTTCTAACTGTTGCTTCCTGACCTGCATACAGATTTCTCAAGAGGCAGGTCAGGTGGTCTGGTATTCCCATCTCTTTCAGAATTTTCCACATACTTGAATAGGTTGGCACAGACTAGTGAAGACTGATGTAAACCAGTACTGCTCTCTGGAGCACACTCTGGAAGTACTTAATAAAATTGCATGTATTCATCTCCTGGGAGCCAGTAATCTCACCCCTACACAGGACTCTCCCTCAGTGAACACACACAGGATGTTCATCACAACACTGCAGAAGTAGGGAGCTGGAGGCAGCACAGTGGTCCAATATGAGGGGATAATGAAACCAATGTAGGGTATATGAACCAGATCGGGGTAACAAGTGAAAGTAACCATAGCAACATGGACAGATCTTAAAACATAGCTTTGAGTGAGAAAAGTGGAAAACCAAGTGAATATTATAGTATCATATAATATATTTTAATCAAATAGATTTAGATTTTTATAAGCATCAGCAGTAGGGGGCATGCAGTGGGGAGGAGACTAGGAATAAAGCATGGAGAGGCCAGCGAATATAATGAGACAGCAGTTTTGCAGAGACAAATGATGACTGTTCAGCAAGAACCACATCACCCAATGAACTCGACCCAGAAACTGGATCCCAAACAGAAGAAATTCCAGTAACATCAAGCAAAGAAAATGTCAGGGAGTAGGGACAGGAGGTGAGGAGGGCATGGCAGCACACTCTGGTCTTTCTGCCTGGAAAACTCCATGGACAGAGGAGCCTGGCGGGATATAGTCCATGGGGTTGCAAAGAGTTAAGACACTACTGAAGTGACTTAGCATTCACACAAGCAAGGGCAGAATGGAGCTCCAGTCACAAAGAACATTTCTTAGAAGAGCTGACCCTGATGTCAGGCTTCAGATCAGAACCTGGCAGCTAAGAAGCAAAGGGGACCACAGGAGCAAATTCTTCAGAAAGATCCATTTGACCTTGGGGCATTTGTTTTGTGCTGGGGTCCCGAGCGGACACCTGCGGGTACCACAGCTTTGTAGCCCACAGCTCCAAGATCTAGAATCTTCCTACCTTTCCCAACTTGGGCTCTGCCCACCTGTGAGGTGAGGCTGAGGGGCTCCCTGGATTTACACAAAAACTGTTTCAAGCAGTTGATGGTATGAGTGCCCACCAGGGTGCTCCTCCCGAAGGCTCTCCAGTCCACCACGCAGATGCTCAGGGGCGGGTGCAGAAGCTCGTTTTCAGGCAGTTCCTGCAGGGGGAGATGAGGATGGAGTGGGGTATGACCTGAGCTGACCTGTCTGGGAGCAGGATCAAAGCCAACCAGACACCCATCCTTCCTGTGAGCCTGCCTTGCCCTATCCCTCAGGGTCATGCCTGCAGCTGGCCAGAGTCTGGAGCACTGTCTTCTCAAGTCAGGGAGTCATCATGCAACATATAAGGGATGGCACTAACAATTCAACCCACAAATAAATTGCAAAAATCACACTCCCCAAGTCTCTATGAAAGTTGTCTTCAATCCTCTTATTTTGTCATTATCTATCAAAACTCTCATCTCAGAGAAACACGGATCCAGGATATAAAACAGATGAGAGTTGAACCACTTAAGATGGAACTGAGGGACCAGTGCCCAATCCATTTCTTTACCCTGGTGACCTCCCCCACCGCAGGCTCAACAAAGCCTGGTGTGGAAGTTTTGCAAACACAGTACACATTCTTTAATTCTAGTCATGACTCAGACAGTGAAGAATCTGCCCATAATGCAGAAGACCTGGGTTCGATCCCTGGGTGGGGAAGATCCCCTGGAGAAGGGAACAAGCTACCTACTCCAGTATTCTTTCCTGGAGAATTCCATGGACAGAGGAGCCTGGTGGGCTAGAGTCCATGGGATTGCAAAGAGTCAGATACAACCAAGTGACTAACACTTTGCTGATAGAAAATTTGTGTCTGTTGGAGCTGACTGGGTTGGACAAAGCAAACTTTGATTTCACAGTTAGTTCCAAATCAGAGCATAAAACAGTACTGAAATAAAGAAAAAGCACAGGTGTCAAATATCACTTTAAAAGCATAAGTTCAAATGCAAACTGCTGAGATGCTATGTACAAATAATTTTTAAAACATCTGACCATAAGTTTTGTGACAGTATCTTCCAGGCCAGTGGTTCTCGAATGTTAGTGTGTATCAGGGTCTCCTACAAAGCTTGTTAAACCAGAGGTGTCTGGGCCCCAGCTCACCCCTAACTGACTGATTTAGTAGTTCTGGGACAGGACCTGAGAACCTGCATTTATAATAAGTTCCTGGGTGATGGTGATGAATTGGGGGCCACACTTCAGGAACCACGGTCAACCTGCTTTGATTTACTAAAAGATCTTCACCTGGAAGTTTTAAAAACAAAACAACAACAAAAGTTTGTCTTATCTCATTCTGATATTCTGGCTTTCCACTGAATTAGACTGTTCTTTCTTTGAGTAGTGGACACCTGAAACTCTAAAACATCCCCCCGAATTCATGAAGGAGTGAGTTACATCTTAGGGAATGAAGGGAATGAGCACGTAGGGGCCTGGGGGTAGGAGGGGGGGACCCGCACCACTTCGAAAGCATCTGCCTGGACGTTGAAGTTTGGGTTGTTCTTGTAGCTCTGGATCACACAGGACTTGATGCCGCGTCCCGCACACTCGATGAGGACCTGGGGACGATCCACAGAGAGGAGCTGTACCTTCTTCATTTCTCGGACTCCCCAGAAGAGAACCTGAGGAGAAAACGGGTAGGACGGTCGCTCAAAGGCCTGGGGAGGAGCCAGCAGGTGTGGCTCAGGGGTGGGAACGTCAGGGGCCCCCGCCTGGGAACCACGGTGCGTTCTTCCAGGAAGGGAGGCTGCGCTCCTCGAGGGCTCCCTCTGAGCAGCTGTGTCTCCCCCCGGGACCCACCAGTCCCCTCACACAAGCCAGCTGTGATCGCAATGCACCAGTGCGCTTAGTCCCAAAGAACAGCCCACTCCTTCCCGGCCGCCTACCTCCACGCGGTATTTACTCAGCACTGGCCGGATGCTGGCAGGAACGGGGTAGATCTGGGTGACATCGGGTGGGTCGAAGGGAGAGAGGCCTTGCAGCCCAGACGCAGGGACCTGCCACGCAGATCAAGGCTGGTCAGAAATCAGGGGAGACAAGGAAGAGGAAGGCTGCCACACAATCTCACCTCAAGGCAAAGACCTCCGCTGTTCTAACCACAGGAATGTTTCCAGCTTAAAATGTAAATCAAGACAATGCATTTTTATCACAGTTTCTTAATCAACAAACACATTCATTCACGAGGGTAATCCAACATTTAGTGAGCACTCACAATGCGTCAGGAGTTAATAGGTTCATAAGCTTTCAGTGAGCTCACAGTAGAGGGGAGGGAAAAAAGACAAGGAGATGGAGCTTCACAACCTCATCAAATGGCACAGGAACTCCAGCTGTGGGATGGCAGACGGACTCTGATAGGATCCCCACCTCTGAGACTTCACTATTCCCCTAGTATGCGCTACAGGAGACTCAGTCAACAACACGGACACTACATCGTAATCAGTGAAACAGAAAATGAAGTCTTTTGAAGCAGACCTCTGGGATGAAAGGTGTCATTTTCTGTGCCTTTGGAGTGAATGAAACTGCAGGAAGGCAATCACTGTGCTTTACTGAACTCTCACACAAAGGAATTCGAAAGTCTCCTATGGAAAGGGCCTTCTCCCTCGGTGAGCCACCGTGGATTACCTTCAAGACCCAGCTCAGCACACACATCTCTTAAGAAGCCGCCACTGATTTGGTCCCAGCCACTGGGGCTTCCCAGGTGGCGTTAGTGGTAAAGAACCTGCCTGCCAATGCAGGAGACCTAAGAGACACGGGTTTCATTCCTGGGTCAGGAAGATCCCCTGGAGCAGGAAATGGCAACCCACTCCAGTATTCTTGCTTGGAGAATCTGACGGAGAGAGGAGCCTGGTGGGCTACAGTCCATGGGGTCACAAAGAACGGGACACGACTGAAGCGACTTAGCACACAGCACACACTGAGCCCCTCTGCTCTTCAGTCCTTGGCACACAGTGTGTCTTCTCAGGAGGCTCAGTGCAGACTTCAGTGAACTGAGTCCAGAAACCAGGCTGTGCTGTGTGACCCTGCATGAGTCCTTTTCCTTCTCTGGGCCTCAGATGTTGGAGCAGCTGACCCTTGCTTTGGAGCTGGAAGTTTTCCTCATGGGGGAGTTTGTCAGACTTGGCCAAGAGGAAGCCTCTGTTTACTGAGTTTCCTTCTCAGACCCTCAAGTGACGCTCCAACTCCAATGGATTCTTGATAAATGTTTATTGGGTGACTGACACATTAGCTCCGTATGCTCAAAAAAGTCTAATTGGTCATCAAAACCTGCAAAGTACAAACATATCACCATTTCCTTTTCTGCAGACATATTCTAGCTGGCAACAGCAGATGCGGTTCAGTTAATTAGAAACAAGCCCGGAAAAAGAAGACAGCAGTCACTGGGAATGCCAAATAGACTCAAGATAATGAAGCTGCAGAATGAGCCAGACCAGAAAAAGAAGCTTGGAAAAGATGAGGTGAACACTGCCTGGTGATGAGCTATCCAGGCTGCAAAACTTCACCTCTCTGAGAAAGCTAATTGCTTCTGTGGTTCCAAAGATAAAGCCACAGAACAGCTGTGATGGTGGCATAGGATGGTGCTACTACATGCGCTTTAAAAAGTACCACATGTCTGCTCATCTTGGGGCTGCTGAGATGTTAACCTGGTAAATGCCCTAAAGAAGCTCATTCCAGAAGCAACTCAAAGATGCCCTTAAGAGTTTAAGCTACCCTGCTGGCTCAAATAGTAAAGAAACCGCCTGCAATGCAAGAGACACAGCTTTGATGCCTGGGTCAGGAAGATCCCCTGGAGAAGGGAATGGCAACCCAGTCCAGTATTTTTGCCTGGAGAATCCCATGGACATAGGAGCCTGGCGGGCTACAGTCCACAGGGTCACAAAGAGTCAGACATGACTGAGCAACTAAAGCTTTGAAGGATCCCACAACATGGTGGAGTTTGAGTGACTTTGCTCCCAGCTTTTTCAGAGTGAAATGGGTTGGCTGCGGGCCTATAAAACCACATAGTGCATGGTTACTCAGTAGGGTATGATAAAGAATTGTTATGAAGGCAAAGTGCGAAGCATCAGGATAAGTTGGTCCCAAAGCCTGACTGTTCTAATATCCCAGGACATATCTAACAGAACAGGATCCTGAAGGAGTTCCAGTGGCAGGACAGGACAGGGGACCCAGGCACAGACTTTAAGGGGGTGCCACACTTGGAGTCGTGTAAGACCCTAGTCTCAGTTCCTGCCCATCTGAAAAATCACTGATGCTCAGAAGCCTTGCTCCTTTCTCTGTCTCCCCCAGCCCGTCATCCACACCTCCATTATCCCTCATTCAGTATAATAGCTGGATACTAGTCTTGAGCATCATCACATATTAGCTGTGGAATTTGAAATAGTCACACAGTGTCACTGAGTCTCAGTTCTGTTATATGTAAAGATAATGATATCTGAGTCATGAAATGCTGTGAAGAATGGGCGAGGCAGCATGCAAAGCACTTGGCAACACTTCCTGGCACATAGTAAGTTCCCTAGGAATGAGAGTAAACTGGAAATTGACAGACCTGTGCAACGATTAAGGCTCAACAGTGAATCATCTTAGTCTCCAATGGGACACAGGTGCTCAAGGACTGCTAGTTCCTGAAACCATCCCAGAAGCATGTTTAAATCCCCTTTCAGGTCTTGACTTAAATGCCACTTTCTCAGGGAGCCTTCCCTGGATGCCTAAAGTGTTAATCTGCCCCCTCCCCCAACACCCACATCTGCTTCATATTTCATGTGCTTTCCCTTTCTCTTCAGCATGTACCACACTGCCTCTTTGTTACAATTTACATAGTGTTGTCCATTTTCTTCCCTTCCCTAGAATACAAGTCCCATGAGGTCAGGGAGTTTGTTTTATTCACTGATGAATTCTTAGGAATGTTCTGGGGCAAAACAGACATGGGATAATATTTATTTAAGTGCATGAATGAATGGGTGAAGTAGATCTTGCCTTTAAAAAACTACAGATTAAGAGAGACAAGCCGGTAAACAATGGACCTTATCAAAGCCTGGATTAAACCAAAAAAGAAGCTAAGTGACATCAGTTGGAAGAGGAGAAAACATTTGACTGAAGTGGGGGAGGGGGAAAGCTTCCTGGAGGAGGCCACTCTGGTCCTGAACGATGGTGATGATCAGTTTCCTAAACAGTGTGTAGAGTGCAGGGGTCGGGATGGGCGGAGTAGGAAGACATTTCGGAACAGGATGACAGTGCGGCTAGAAACAGAGGATGTTTGTGTGGTGAGGCCTGAGAATTCAGACCAGGCTGCTATAAAGAGGCCACAGCAAGTGCAGAGTGACTGCGCTGACATGTGAGACTGAAAAAGCGGCCTGAAGATAAATTAATTTGGGGAGAGCTTAAATGCCAAGCTATGGACACCTGACATTCTCCTAGGAACTGCATTTTCTTTTCATGAAATATTAAGAGTTGTCATGCAAAAAAAAAAAAAGTACTCAAAAACATTGGGGAAATGCTGAATTTCAAAAGTTTCTTTGTAGCTTACTTCTCAGAATCTTTACTATGGTAATGGGCATTTCAAGGCCCCCAGAGGGATATATAAAACAATGAAGAATTTCTCAAACTTTCTTCTAACCATAGATCCCTTGGAGGAGGTCATGGCAACCCACTGCAGTATTCTTGCTTGGAGAATCCCATGGACAGAGGAGTCTGGCGGGCTAGGGTGCATACGATCACAGAGTCAGACATAACTGAAGCAACTTAGCAGCAGCAGCAGAAGAACTCATGTTCCAAAAATACAGACTTCAGGAAAGTTTCTTGGAAGTGAGAAGCAGACAGACATTGATCATTTCTTAAGAGGAGAGTAGTATAGAGAATTGTCTTCTGGAAGGAACGTGGAGAATTGAGTAAACAAGAAAAGAGAAGTACGTTAGAGTAGGTTAGACCAGGAAAGAGGCAGGTGGAACAATCCTGATGAAATGAGGGTCTATGGGAACAAGGGATGATCATCTGACTAGAACACTTGGCCTAACCATGGATATAGACCGAGAGTGAAGAACTACATCTGAGTCTGAATTCTCAAGGCAGAGAGTCTGGGAGAATGGGATGGGAGGAGGGAGTGAGCCAGGACTGGGAGGACAGGGGGCAGCTAGCTGGGTAGGGGAGGAAAATGGAGATAAGGAATTCAGTCTGGGGCAACGAAGAACCCAGGTACCAAACCCTTCTACTGAGACAGGGCAGCATTTCAGTAATGGAGAAGGAGAGGCTGAAGGTAAACCACTCGCAGACAGACACTGAGAGCCACAGGTGACAATGAAGGAATTTTCCAGCTCCTGCCTGCTCGACTTGTATGAGATCCACCCGCTGAGACAGTTGTGTTGATGATCAAATTACTTTTTGGACAAGGAATCAGCTGAGAGGAAGTCCTAATGAAACCCTAATGAACTGTGTCGCTTAGGTTGCTTGCCTCTGACAAGGCTGCCTCCATGCACCCTGCTGTCAGGAACCAGGAGGATCTTTCACTAGTCCACCCGGCTCATCGTGGAGGGAGGAAAGGAAGATCAGAAGTGGGACCATGGCATTTGGAGAAAGCTCAAATGAAGGCTCTCTCCTTCAGAGAGCCTGTCGGGATCTGCTGGTCCAGCCCTCACTGATGGATTAGGGCAGGGGTCCCCAACATTTTTGGCACAAGGGACTGGTTTTGTTGTGGAATACAGTTTTACCATGGATGGGGAGTGGTTTGGGGATGATTCAAGTGCATTACTTCACTGTGCACTTTATTTCTAATCTAATGCCACCGCTGATCTGACAGGAGGTACTAGTCTATGGTCTGGAAGACTGGGGACCCCGAGATTAAGGGACATCCTTCAGGAAGATTTGTGCAGTGAAAAGAGCAGTTGACGGAATCCAGTCTAACCAGACTTGAACCTCGGCTTTCTGCATGTAAAATGAGAGCATTATACTAGAGCTGGTTTACTCACATCAGTCCTTCTTCTACCACTTAAAAAGCAGAGACATCACTTTGCTGACAAAGATCTGTATAGTCAAAGATATAGTTTTTCCAGTAGTTGTGTACAGATGTGAAAGGTGGACCATAAAGAAGGCTGAGCCCCAAAGAACTGATGTTTTCCAATTATGGTACTGGAGAAGACTCTCAAGAGTCCCTTGTACTGCAAGGAGATCAAACCACTCAATCCTAAAGGAAATCAACCCTGAATATTCATTGGAAAGACTGATGCTGAAGCTGAAGTTCCAATACTTTGGCCACTTGATGCAAAAAGTCAACTCATTGGAAAATACCCTGATGCTAGGAAAGACTGAGGGCAGGAGAAGAAGAGGGTGACAGAGGATGAGATGACTAGATAGCATCACTGACTCAATGGACATGAATCTGAGAAAACTCCAGGAGATACTGGAGGACAGAGAAGCCTGACATGCTGCAGTCCGTGGGGTTGCAAAGAGTCGGACATGACTTAGTGACTAAACAACAACAATTTTATCATGTGTGCTATTATCTAGTAAACATTTTCATTAGCTATCATTTCATTTTCAGAAAAGAAGCTTCAGGTTCCTAAGTAAAACAAAAGCCACTGGCCATCAATGGAAAGTAACTTTAAAAAGAAAACCAATAAAAACAAAACAATGTTATTGGAATAGATCATGTGCAATGGCACCCCACTCCAGTACTCTTGCCTGGAAAATCCAATGGATGGAGGAGCCTGGTAGGCTGCAGTGCATGGGGTCGCTAAGAGTCGGACATGACTGAGTGACTTCACTTTCATTTTTTCCTTTCATGCAATGGAGAAGGAAATGGCAACCCACTCCAGTGTTCTTGCCTGGAGAATCCCAGGGATGGGGAGCCTGGTGGGCTGCCATCTATGGGGTCGCCCATAGTCGGACACGACTGAAGCGATTTAGCAGCAGCAGCAGCAGCATTTCTTAAACTTTCTTTTCACTCTGTCTGGAGGGGCTGGTGTTCAAACAAGTAGACTCAGAGAAATGTTCCTGTAGATAATATTGATTTTTTTTAGAGGCATTGAAACTGAAGCCTGTGCTTCCTTAAAAAGGAAGGTTGCAAGTTGAAAGAGGGATTATACACAGATGGGCATGAGACTTTCTCCTAAAAGTAGCTAGAAGGATCAAAACAGGCAAAATTCCATTTGCAGCAACATGGATAGACCTTGAGAGCGCAATGCTAAGTGAGGTAAGTCAAAGACAAAGACAAATACTTCATGACATCACTTACATGTGGAATCTAAAAAGTAAAAAACCACATAAACAGAGAGCAGATCGGTAGATTGACAGGGGTGGGGAGGTGGGGAAAGTGCGCAAGGGTGGTCAAAGGGCACAGACTTGCAGCTGGAAGATGAGTAAGTTCTGGGAATCTAATGCACAGCGTGGGGACTGTGGTTGCAATACTGTGCTGTACACGTGAAAACTCCTATGAGAGTAGATCTTAAAAGTTCTCTCTCGCTTTCTCTCTCTTTTTCTCATACACACAAACACACACAAGGTTAACTACATGAAGTGACGGCTGTGTTCATTACCTTTATTGTGGTAATCATTTTGCAATACATACATATATCAAATTACCATATTGTCTACCTTAAAGCTCAACATTCAGAAAACAAGATCATGGCATCCAGTCCCATCACTTCATGGGAAATAGATGGGGAAACAGTGGAAACAGTGGCTGACTTTATTTTGGGGGACCCCAAAATCACTGCAGATGTTGATTGCAGCCATGAAATTAAAAGACACTTACTCCTCAGAAGGAAAGTTATGACCAACCTAGACAGCATATTAAAAAGCAGAGACATTACTTTGTCCACAAAGGTCTGTCTAGTCAAGGCTATGGTTTTCCCAGTGGTCATGTATGGATGTGAGAGTTGGACTGTAAAGAAAACTGAGAGCCGAAGAATTGATGCTTTTGAACGGTGGTGTTGGAGAAGACTCTTGAGAGTCCCTTGGACTGCAAGGAGATCCAACCAGTCCATCCTAAAGGAGATCAGTCCTGGGTGTTCATTGGTAGGACTAGTTTTGAAGCTGCAACTCCAGTACTTTGGCCACCTGATGCAAAGAGCTGACTCATTTGAAAAGACCCTGATGCTGGGAAAGATTGAGGGCAGGAGGAGAAGGGGATGACAGAGGATGAGATGGTTGGATNCCCAGTGGTCATGTATGGATGTGAGAGTTGGACTGTAAAGAAAACTGAGAGCCGAAGAATTGATGCTTTTGAACGGTGGTGTTGGAGAAGACTCTTGAGAGTCCCTTGGACTGCAAGGAGATCCAACCAGTCCATCCTAAAGGAGATCAGTCCTGGGTGTTCATTGGTAGGACTAGTTTTGAAGCTGCAACTCCAGTACTTTGGCCACCTGATGCAAAGAGCTGACTCATTTGAAAAGACCCTGATGTTGGGAAAGATTGAGGGCAGGAGAAGGGGACGACAGAGGATGAGATGGTTGGATGGCATCACCGACTCAATGGACATGGGTTTGGGTGGATTCCGGGAGTTGGTGATAGGCGGGAGGCCTGGCGTGCTGCGATTCATGGGGTCCCAAAGAGTAGGACACGACTCAGCGACTAAACTGAACTAAACTACCTTAAACTTACACAAAGTTATATGACAATTATATCTCAAAAAACCTGGGGAGGAGGAAGCAAAACTCCACCAATATCAATTCAATATTACTTAATACTTTACCCACTTTTGACCTAAAATCACTCATGGACAGCCTAAAATCACCTGGATCCTCACTTGAGGAAAGACTGGACCAGCTGGTTTTGAAGGTCACTCTTTCTGTGCTAAGAGTTCACGTTTCTGTGCAGCACACATCTATCTGCTGAGAGCTGGTTCTATTCAACTGTCACCTGATTGGGCATTCTGGAATCCTACAACCTAAGATTTGTAAGACAAAGATTTCACCAGTCCTCTCCTCCCCTCCTAAACTACAGTCGTCGCAGAACTGAAGCCGATGCCTGGGTTTCTGCTACTCTGACCCTTTAAGAGCTCATCCTGCTTCAGTTCCCCTGACAGATAGATTGTTCTTTCTCCAAGGCAGCCATTCCAGCATTAAAAAGTTCATCCTTATTAGGAGCAAAAACCAGACCACAATCAAAGTCTGATCAGCTGTACTTCAGAGCTCGTTTCTAATAGATGAGCAACTCCCAAGCTACACTCACGGGCAGTTTGGACTTGAGTACAAGTGTGTCTAACTCCGGAGAAGGCAATGGCACCCCATTCCCGTACTCTTGCCTGGAAAATGCCATGGACGGAGGAGCCTGGGAGGCTGCAATCCATGGGGTCGCTAAGAGTCGGACACGACTGAGTGACTTCACTTTTTCACTTTCATGCATTGGAGAAGGAAATGGCACTCCACTCCAGTGTTCTTGCCTGGAGAATCCCAGGGACGGAACCTGGTGGGCTGCCGTCTATGAGGTCACACAGAGTCAGACATGACTAAGGTGACTTAGCAGCAGCAGTAGCAGTGTCTAACTCAGTAGCTGTTCCCTTCCTCTTATACTCTCCAGTCTCTCCAGCTCTTGGGGGAACTGGTATACATGAATTCTAGGCTCCAAGCTGCCATANACAGAGTCAGACATGACTAAGGTGACTTAGCAGCAGCAGTAGCAGTGTCTAACTCAGTAGCTGTTCCCTTCCTCTTATACTCTCCAGTCTCTCCAGCTCTTGGGGGAATTGGTATACATGAATTCTAGGCTCCAAGCTGCCATATCAAGTAAGCCATTGCCTTTCTATCCAGCTCAGTCTCTTCATCTGAAATAGATGGGACTAGATATCCTGAAATAGATGGGACTAGACTAGTCAAAGCCATGGTCAAAGCCAAACAGAGAGAGACATCTAGTCAAAGCTATGGTTTCTCCTGTGGTCGTGTATGGATGTGAGAGTTGGGCTATAAAGAAAGCTGAGCACAGAACTGATGTTTTAGAACTGTGGTGTTGGAGAAGACTCTTGAGAGTCCCTTGGATTGCAAGGAGATCCAACCAGTCCATCCTAAAGGAAATCAGTCCTGAATATTCATTGGAAGGACTGATACTGAAGCTGAAGGTCCAATACTTTGGCCACCTGTGATATGAAGAACTGACCCTTGGAAAAGACCCTGATGCTGGGAAGGATTGAAGGCAGGAGGATAAGGGGATGACAGAGGATGAGATGATTGGATGGCATCACCGACTCAATAAACATGAGTTTCAGTAAACTCTGGGAGCTGGTGATGGGCAGGGAGGTCTGGTGTGCTGCAGTCCATGGGGTTGCAAAGAGTTGGACATGACTGAGCAACTGAACTGACTGAGATATCCTGCTTTACTATTTCATGGTATAATAACATTAATAGTAATAAAATAGGTAGCATTTGTTACATGTTGATTTCATGCCAGGCACTTTAGGGAGATTAATTATCATCTCCAGTTTTGCAGGTTAAACAGAGAGAGACTAAGTGGCTAACCCAAGGTTGCACACTAGTAAGTGATGGGAACAAGATCCATACCCATGGAATCCACCTCTAACACCCTCCCTCTTACTCGCTTGCTGTGTCTTAGGATTGCATGCTTCTCAGTTTCTGTACCAGGTGAGATTTTTCTAAAACTGGGATTTTTGGAAAACAGGCTTTCCTCAAGAGGATTGATCTGATCCAAAGGGCAGGTGCCCTCTGCCCCCAGTGAATGGGATGGTCAGGGAGAGAAACCTCTCTGATGCAGGCCCACCAGGTCATTTCTTCCCAGGTCCTCTCTCGGTCCCATTTGGTCCTTGATGATTCAACCAGACTCAGCTTCCCTCCTCAAGTATCCTGCCTTTGCTTTCTGAGAAGTTCTTCCTAGATGTATGTTCCTAAACTCCCCAAAGTCTTAGTAGGACAGATTAGGAACTCAAGGTCTTTGGGAAACTTTGCGATACAGTGTAAGGAGTAGAAGGCTTTAAAGGCCTTAAGTTCAGCTCTCGGTTCAACCACCGACTGATGAGGTAAGTCAATTACATGAATCCTCAGTTTACCATCTGTAAAATGGGAATCATAATCCCTACCTCATCAGGATTGAGGGAGATTTCAGTGTAATGAGAGAGATGGGAGGCACCAGCCATAACATGGGGCATGTGGGAGTGTCCACAAACGTTTGCTTCCTTCCCCTTTCATATGCTCTCATGGTTTGTATGGAGCATAGGGCTGCTCAAGCTTTGCTGGTCAAATCCATAAGGACCTTTCGTCCTGGGACTCTGACTTGCAGCACAGGGCCTCTGGGAATAGCTGGTCACCTGAGTTCTTAAATGGTATCTCCCAGGTCCCCAGAAGGAGCCGTCTCCAGACACAGGACAGCAGGGAGGGCCCAGGCACAGAGTGACGGACATGCATTTCCTGTGAGGCTGCTTCTCTGGCTGGGTAGACTAGATGGACGGCTAGTGCAGCTGTCCCTTCCAGTCCACTTACCTGCAGGAGTTCAAACACAGCAAGGAGGTCCCCTCCAGAGAGGTTCCCACAAAAGATGGGGTGATAGCACAGCCTTGGGGGCTCATAGTCCTGGTCAGCTAGCTTCACCACAGGAGCAGCCACAGTGGCACCCAAATATTCTGGCTTTCCCTAGGGCAGAAAAGATAAGAATTTTTGTCCCTGGTGGTCACCTACCTGGTGTCTCGGTGTGATTTTGTAATTAATCATCACAAAACTGTCAGCTTCATGTCTCCCTCCTACTGCTGTCTACGTGTCTCACTGTCTTCTTCTGCTAAGCCCCTCTACTCCTTTTCCATGGCTCGGGGAGCAACGGAATCTACCTGGGCTCCCAAGGAAAACTCTAAGGTCATCTCAGGGGCTTCCTGGCTGAAGACCATCTTAGGGGTTATCTCTTGAGCTCAGTGGAGTGAAGATAATCACCCAGGGTAGACTTGAAAGGGAAATGGAAAATAAAGTGGCAGCACACATTCCGAAAGATCTCCAGGGCAGGGCACCATTGTGGTTGAGAACACAAGTTTGGAGCCCAGGCAAACATGAGTTGGAGACGCCAAATCTACTACGTTCTAGATCTCTGNTCACCCAGGGTAGACTTGAAAGGGAAAAGGAAAATAAAGTGGCAGCACACATTCCGAAAGATCTCCAGGGCAGGGCACCATTGTGGTTGAGAACACAAGTTTGGAGCCCAGGCAAACATGAGTTGGAGACGCCAAATCTACTACGTTCTAGATCTCTGGTCTTGGACCTTTTACTCAACCATTTTGCTCCTCATGTTTAAAAAGGGGTTAAAAGTACATTGTTTTGAGAGCAAAAGTAGGGTACTGCACACAACATCACCTAAGGTGGGGGGTGGGGCGGCAAACCACCTAAGGACAGAGTTACCCTCTCCCCATATAAGGAATAAGTTTGCTCCTCCTTCTCAGGGAGCAAGGGAACCTGTTGATTCTCACTCTCCCACTGTTGCAGCAGGGGGCCCAGTAAAGCCTTGGCTGAATTTCTTTTTTAAAAAAAGGTACATTGTTTATAGGGCCGTGATGATTAATGTAATAATCTATGTGCTTTGCACAATAGCTGGTAAATAGTAAGTGCTCAGTGGCAATCCACTCGAGTACTCTTGCCTGCAGAATCCCCATGGACAGAGGAGCCTGGTGGGCTACAGTCCATGGGGTCACGGAGAGCTGGACATGACTGAGTGACTAAGCACAGCACAGCACATAGTAATATGATGGTGATTAAGATCAGCATGTTTAAGTAAGAGAGTGATTCTGCCCAGTTGTTCTTGGCAGTAAAAGAGTATTAGAATGGCTTTGCTTGTAAGTTTCTTGAAGAACTACTTGATGGTATATCTTCTACCTTTTCCTAGTGCCTGCTCCCAGTTCTGGTTCCACCCCAGGCAGCCTGGGGCTGCTTTGCTGTTTATCTCAAGAACTGCTGTGAGGTAAGCCCCAGGCAGGCAGGCAGGACTGCCTGTTTTATTCACTGCTATGTCCCCTTGGCACAGGGTAGGCACTCATCCAAGCTCTTGTTGATCCAAGAGTGAAAGCTCTTTCACTCTTGGATAAATGACCTCCAAGTCCAAGGACAGGGCCCATACTCTCTTTGGCTGAGGCTGGGTTTTAACACCTGTGCTGCTGCATTGCCTTTGGACTCATGAACCAGCATTTGCATTCCTGGCTGTAAAAGTAAGCTTGGTGAGGGGAAAAACAAACAAAGGAAGCTGCCTGCTGACATCCAGTGGCACCATCAGACCTGTTCCGGGGATGAGTGGAGTTAGGGCAGCTGGATATGAAATGAATGATCTGCTGCATAATTATTTTGTCCATAATCCTAGCTCAGAAAAATTAACTTAAAACGAGCCCTGGAAACAAAAGAGTAAACATAAACTCAAGCAACCTGCGTGCCAAATATAAACTAATTTCTTACAGAGCCGGCAGACTTGAATAAGGACACAGGCACTGTGTAACGAGAGAAAGCTTGAGACTGGAAGCCAGGTCCTGCAGAGTCAGAATCTAAAATTTGATCATCACCATGGGATTGTGATGGCTGCAGCCCACGGGTGTGAACAGAATCTTTTGCACGTCAACACATATCTCAAGGAAGAAAGTGCAAAAAAAAGTTCATATTTTCTTTCTCTCCTACAGTTTCTTTTCCTTTAGATGTGAGAATGTAGGCTTGCTTTTCTGGACAGAGTTTGACTTGGGGTGGGGCCCAGGAAGGCAATGAATGAATGGCGACCTAGAAGAGGGTCTGAAAAGCAAACAGACAAAGGGAAATCCACTGTAGTCCAGTGGGTGGGTCTCAGTTTTTAATGATGACTGATTGCTGTTGTGTATATTTGTATGTGTGTGTGTGTGCGTGTGTGCTAAGTTGTGGCCAACTCTTTGCAACCCCATGGACTGTGGCCCGTCAGACTCCTCTCTTTGCCCATGGAAATTTTCCAGGCAAGAATACTGGAGTGGTTTGCCATTTCCTCCTCCAGGGGAGCTTCCTGACCCAGGGATTGAACCTGTACTTCCTGTGTCTTCTGCATTGCAGGCAGATTCTTTAGTGATGAGCTAACTGGGCAGCCCTTGATTGTTGTTATTGGTTGTCAAATAAAAATACTTAAGATTGGAATTATATTCTTATGGTCTCCATTAAAAAGGTGCTTATTTTGTGACCTTCTTTACAGAAAGTCTATATTCTAGGCACAGCAATAGAACACACATCTACTGGAGTAGGTTGCCGTACCCTCCTCCAGAGGATCTTTCTGACCTAGGGACTGAACCCACATCTCCTGAGGCTCCTGCATTGTAGGAGGATTCTTTACCACTGACCCACTGGGGAAGCCCATAAATATACCGCCAAGCCCAAATTTACAGATGGGGGAATGGAGTCCAGAGAGTGACAAGGAGAAGCTGAATATGTATGTCTAAAGGGAAACCGTCACGATGACCACTCCACTTGTGCAGGAAAGACACGGGAGGACACGGGAGGCTAGATTCAAGTTCTGGCTGTGCCTCCAGCCAGCTGTGACCTTGAACAAGGCATTTGACCTTTCTGGACTTCTATTTCCTCTTCTCCAAAGCCAGAAGGGGCTTCATGCTCTCTGGTTCTCCCATCCTAATTTCCTCCTGACCTTGGATGAAGGTCGAGCTGCCAGGTTGCTCTGAGGAAGTGAGGAGGCTTTAGGAAGGTTTCTTGCAACAACTCTTGTACTTAATATATTTGTGCTTCTATAATCTCCGAAGGAAGTAAAGACATTAAAGAAAACATTAAAACAAGCCTTTGCCTTTCCCTTTAGACTTCTTAGTTTAAAAAAGAAAAAGATTTATGATTAAAAAAAAAAATCCTCCAGTAAGCTTTAGAATCTGCCCAGCATTTCAGAACACAGACATCTTTGGAGAGGAAGCGGTCTGGCTAACATCATAACAGAAATGAGATGGAGATAAATGCATTGCCTCAGGGCTTAGAAGCAACAACCAAAATAAGAAGATCCAGTTACAAGACTGAATCGGTGACAATACATCCATTTGCTTCCAGCCAGGGAGATCAGTAAAGACCTGTTTTCAAAAGGCACGGACTTTTTTTTACCAGCAGCAATAGATTATAGAGCCCATTGGGAACCGGGGAAAGCTGTGGGTGGCCTTAATAATTATATTCCTAAAGAAGTGAATGTTGATTGAACTTCTGTGATTCAGATCCTATTTTAATTGCAATCTAAAGGGTAATCTAAGCAAAAACAAAAACCCATTAGTAAAACAAATGATCATCACCGATTTCCCTAGTTTTGTAAAATCAGTATTTTTCCCGGGTAAGGACTGCATCCAGGCACCGTCCCAGGACGGATAAAGAAAGGAAGGTGGCTGAAAACAGAGTGTTTTTGGTGAAGCCCGGTCAGCGCAGCCCTGAGACACTCACCACTGCATCACTGTCGTACAGCTCCACCACCACTAAGGGCGGGGATTCTGCCAGCTCCTTCTGGTCTCCATGCAGCACCAGGTCATTGAACAAGAGCATCTGGTTCCAGGTGGGGGAGAGGGTCTCGGGAATGACCTGTAAGGTGGGGCCAAGAGAAAAGCCAAGGCTCATTTGATCAAGTTGGAAGGGGCTCTGGGGAAGGGTAAAGAAGACACATCCTTAACATCATTGCTCACTTGATCAACATTCAAGCAACAAAGGAAATTAACATACAACTAAATACCAGATGCTAGGCTTGCAGACTCCCTGCCCTGGAGGAGCTTACCTAAATTTCATGAGTAGTACCCCACCTGATTGCCACCCTATTTGCAAGCACGAGTGTAAGAGTGAAAGTCACTCAGTTTATTCTGACTTTTTTGCGACCCCATGGACTGTAGGGGTTCCCCACCAGGCTCCTCTGTCCTTGGAATTCTCCAGGCAAGAATACTGAAGTGGATTGCCATTTCCTTCTCCAGGGCATCTTCTCTACCCAGGGATTGAAACTGGGTCCCTGCTTTGCAGGAGAACTCTTTACCATCTGAGCCACCAGAGAAGACATTTACAAGCATAATTCCAGCTTAATCCTCGCAGTAGTGCTTCCATCAAGACACCAGCTACCCCTCCTTGAGCATGTACTGTGTGTTGGCTGCGGTGCATCACATACACTGTCTTGCTCAAACTTCCCAACAATTCTGGGAGGTGGAAACATAAACCAATGCTCACTTGTCCAGAGTGAGCACGTGGCAGAACCNCAGTCTGTTGTTCCATGTCCAGTTCTAACTGTTGTTTCCTGACCTGCATATAGGTTTCTCAAGAGGCAGGTCAGGTGGCCTGGTATTCCCATCTCTTTCAGAATTTTCCACAGTTTACTGTGATCCACACAGTCAAAGGCTTTGGCATAGTCAATAAAGCAGAAATAGATGTTTTTCTGGAACTCTCTTGCTTTTTCCATGATCCAGCAGATGTTGGCAATTTGATCTCTGGTTCCTCTGCCTTTTCTAAAACCAGCCTGAACATCTGGAAGTTCACAGTTCTAGTCAAAGATAAGGCTTTTCCAGTAGTCATGTATGGATGTGAGAGTTGGACTATAAAGAAAGATAAGCAGCGAAGAACTGATGCTTTTGAACTGTGGTGTTGGAGGAGACTCTTAGAGTCCCTTGGATGGCAAGGAGATCCAACCAGTCCATCCCAAAGGAGATCAGTCCTGGGTGTTCATTGGAAGGACTGATGTTGAAGCCGAAACTCCAATATTTTGGCCACGTGCTGCAAAGAGCTGACTCACTTGAAAAAACCCTATGCTGGGAGGGATTGGGGGCAGGAGGAGAAGGGGATGACAGAGGATAAGATGATTGGATGGCATCATTGACTCAATGGACATGTGTTTGGGTAAACTCCAGGTGCTGGTGATGGACAGGGAGGCCTGGCATGCTGCAGTTCATGGGGTTGCAAAGAGTTGGACATGACCTAGTGACTGAACTGAACTGAATATACAAAAAGGATAACACATAATGACAAAGTGAGGCTTGTCCCAGTAACGCATGATTAGCTTAACAATCATGTATCAAGAAACATAATTCCCCATAATAACAAACAAAAAGAGAAAGAAATTGATCTTTTTAACAAATTCAGAATAATTCTTAAACAAAATCCAACATCTATTTTCAATAATAATAAATTCTCATCAGGCTATGAGTAGAAGAGTGTTTCCTTGACCTGACACAGAGCATATATGAAGACTCTATAGGGAGCACCATATTTAATGGCAGAAGACGGAAATTTTTCCCCCAATATCAACAGGAAGGCAAGAAGGCCTGCTCTCTCCCTCCTCCTGGAGGTTCTTGCCAGTGCAGCAAGGCAAGAAAAATGAAATGAAAATCATCCAGATTGGAAAAGAAGGACAATTGCCTTTACTGTCTAGTGCTTCCTATAATATTTCTAATTTGTAATTAAAATTTTTTCTTTATATATATATATTTTAAAGGTTTTTAAGTCTTTATTGAATTTATTACAATATTGTTTCTGCTGTATGTTTTGATCTTTCTGGTTGCCAGGAATGCAGGATCTTAACTCCTCAACCAGGGATTTTATCCGCAAGCCCCTGCATTGGAATGCAGTCTTAATGGCTCAACACCAGGGAAATTCCTATATATTTTAAATAGTAAAAGAATCCCACAACTCAATTAAAATTAAAATAATAGTGCATACAACAAATAATTATATATTTCCTAAGAAGAAAACATTTTTTTATCAGATGACCCAGGGCTTCCCAGATGACTCAGTGGTAAGGAATTTGCCTGCCAATGAAGGAGACACAGGAGATGTGGATTTTTCCTGGGTCAGGAAAATCCCCTGGAGGAGGAAATGGCAATCTACTCCAGTATTCTTGTCTGGAAAATCCCCTGGACAGAAGAGCCTGGAGGGCTGCAGTCCATAGGGTCACAAAGAGAAGACCCAACTGCTAAACACACTGAATATCACTGTGTGCCAGAACCTTCTTGGTAACCACTTTGAAATGTGCAGTTTTTTTAAATGTCCTACTTACTTATTGTCTTAAAATTATCATTTAAATATCTACCCTGTCAAACACAATGCCTTACTTGCACATGATGCAAGTACAATAAAGTGAAGGCAAATGAACAAAGGCTAAAGACAAAGACTGCCTTAAAATAGTTGTGTCACACTTAAATGTCATACTGAGTCTTAAAATTTCCTCTGTTACAAGCTAATTAATTCACTCCCTTGCATTGTGAAAGTTATCTCTTCAAAATAGTCCACTGTAGAGTGGAACTTCTCTCTCTTATTTGGGAGACAAGACTTATAGACTAATAAATTTCCTTCATCCTTCTTTATTACTTGGCTGGTTACTTGGTTCAGGTTTGATAATAATACTTTAAAAATGTGTTATGTTCAGATCTCTTTATAATTTTATAATGGAATTACACTGTCAGTCCTAAATTGTGTGTGTGATTTCTAGCATGTAGTGTAGATTCACATTCACTCACAAGCAGAATTCTGATGAATAAGAAAGCACAAATTATTGTGCTTGATAATGAGTTGTTATGACAATAGGTATACTGTTATTACCTTTATTAAAAATCAGTCATGCAAGGGATTTTTCTTATTCTAATAGGGTAACATTAGAGGAATTTAAAAGGAAATAGTCATATTTTCTTTTAGTATAATAGGATGTCTGACCCTAGATCCTTTTTCAATTAGCTAAGTATTTGTTTGTATCTATTGTATCTACTGTATCTGTTGTTCCAGTTTTATCTTAGCATCTGTTCTGATGAAAGTGGTTTGGTTGATCAGCTATATGGTCACCCTATCTTTTAGAGAGATTACTCTAAGACCTGAGAAATGTTTGTATCTTTTAATCTAATAATTCTTTAAGGAATCTATTCAAAAGAAATAATCACAGATACAGAAATATATATCTGTATATAAACATGTCCATTATGAGATTATTCATAGTCACAAACGTAAACAGCTTAAAGGCCAACAATCGAATTGTTGAATAAGTAATGGATCATAAACAAATGGGCCTTCCAGGTGGCACTGGTGGTAAAGAATCCACCTGCCACCACAGGAGACACAGAGACTAGGGTTCAGTCCCAGGATTGGGAAGCCCTGGAGTAGGAAATGGCAACACACTCCATTATTCTTGCCTGGAGAATTCCATGGACAGAGAAACCTAGTAGGCTACAGTCCATGGGGTTGCAAAGAGTTGAATATGACTGAGCAACTAAGCACAATACATAAATAAATGGGATGTAATGCACTGCTTAAATGTTTTTGAAAACAGTTAATGACTGAGAAAAGTTAAGAACGTAATTTCAACATTAAAAAAATAAAGTACAAAATGTATGTACAGTATAAGCCCCATCAATTACATATATCTCATATATAAACACATGTATACCATTCAGAAAAAAGTAGAAACATACAAAATGATAAGTGATTATCACTAGATAATTATTTTTTCTTCAAATTTTGCCATATTTTTAAAATTTTCTTTACTAATGTGTCACATTTATAATCAGCAAAAAATAAACAAGTCAACATTGTTTAATAACATAAGTTATTTTCTCTGCCTGACATTCTTTTCAGGTATTACTAAATCAAATAGTAATTCAAAGAGGAAAACTCTCTAAAACTGAACTAGTATATAGTGGGTGCATGCTCTCAGTCACTCATTTGCGTCCAACTCTGCAACCCCAGGGACTGTAGTCTGCCAGACCTCTCTATACATGGAATTTTCCAGGTAAGAATACTGGAGTGGGTTGTCATTTCTCCTCCAGGGGATATACCCAACCCAGGGATTGAACCTGCATCTCCTGCATTGGCAGGTGGATTCTTTACCACTGAGCCACCTGGGAAGTGGTAGCAACTAAAAATCTTTGCTTGCCTCTAGTGGGCTGCCATCTATGGGGTTGCACAGAGTCGGACACAACTAAAGCGACTTAGCAGCAGCAGCAGCCATCTAGTTCTAGAAGAATGAAGTAGCCATGCAGTCTCTGACCTTCAGTACTCTTTGAAACGACTTCAGAGTGGAGATTAGGAATGAGGCACTCTGCTCTGGGGAAAAACTAGCAGAACAGACCTTCAAGGAGTTAGATATTTTTAGGAGAAGATTTTATGAGCCCAATTTCTTGCATCTCCTAACTACGAAAGCACTAAAATCATTAACAGAGACATCTGCTCCTCATGACTAGCAGCAACCTTCTTGTGACTAACAGAAAGCCTCTATCAAAATCTGTGCATGATTGCACGGATCCTCTTATAATAAAATCACATATATCCTGACCTCCCTTCTTCCCGTTTGGAGCAGTTCTTCAGAGCTACCTGAGGCTGTCTCCCTGGCTATAGTCCTTATTTTGCCCCAAATAAAACTTAACTCACAACTCTCACATTGTGTTTTTTTTTTCAGTTCACAGTGGTCGTAAATTTAAAATACCCCATTGTCACCTTGATTATTACTCTGAGCATTTTATTTTTTACTTTTTTTAAAAAAGGAAGAGACTTTATTGGGAAATGGTGCCCAGGCAGAGAGCAGCAGGGTAAGGGAACCCAGGAGAACTGTTCTGCCATGTGCCAGGTTTTATAGTGATGGGGTTAGTTTCCAGGTTGTCTCTAGCCAATCATTCTGACTCAGGGTCCTTCCTGGTGGCACGTTCATCACTCAGCCAAGATGAACGTCAGCAAGGAGGATTCCTTAAGGTTGGTAGGACGTGTGGACTGATATCTCCTCTTTCCTTTTGACCTTTCCCAAATTGTTCCCTTTGGTGGTAGCTTGTTAGTTCCACATTCCTTACCAGGGCCTCCTATTGTAAGCTAACTCTTGCAAATGACTGTCGTCAAGCCTAGCCAGGGTGGGCAGTTTCAGACAGTGGTTTCCCTAAGAAAACTAACAAGAAACTCAACTTGTACTACAAAACACTTTTATACATCTTTAGAATTCAGTAAGAGGTAATATTTTCTATCTTAATTTTTGATTTTTTAAAAAAACTTTTTAAAAATAAACATTTTTTTAATGGAACGTATTTAAAGGATAACTAACATTTTTAAAATCTGACTGCTATATGAAGAAGATTTAAAGGTACCCACAGTGCTTTCAAAAAAAGTGAAAAGTTAAGCAGACAAAGGTTCTGCATCATGGGATGAAGAAGCAGCTAATGGACAGAGCTAACTTATGACGAAATGGCGCTCTCATCAGGTAGTGACCTCCCACTTCCTAACCATTTGAGAATTGCTGCTACTGGCCAAAAGTCTTACATGACAACCACTTAGGAATCTGCTGTTGTTTGTAAAAATATCCTTCTTAATCTGGTTTTGGAGAGGCTAGGCATTAGATGAGTACTTAGACTGACTATTCCCTAATGATCCCTCCAAATCCAGCATGGTATATAAGGTTAATGATCCACATTGCTCACACCTAGTTTTACATCAAACTGTAAGATAAAGCTGGTGTTCTATCATTTAATAGTCAGGGAGTAATTATTCTCAGCCACTTCACTATTCATCAGCACTCCCACTAGAGGTGGAGAGGTGGAGAGGAATTCATTCAAATGGGTTGACTCTTGTGCATAGAAAAAGTTAAAATGAGAGACTGCATGCAAGCATTTAATGTGTGTATGTGTGGCCAGTCACATCTGACTCTTTGTGACCCTGTGGACTGTAGCCCACCAAGCTCCTCTGTCCGTGGAATTTTCTAGGCAAGAATACTGGAGTGAGGTGCTACTTCCTTCTCCAGGAGATCTTCCCAACCCAGGGATCAAACCTGTATCTCCTGTTTGCAGGTGGATTCTTTACCAACTGAGCCACCTGGGAAGGCTGGGAAACCCCACATCATTGCCAAAGCAGTAAATTAGTATTCTGAGTGTGCTCCCTCAACTATTTATCCCTATTATCTATTTCCCATGCATTAGGTGCTTTCTGTTTGTTAACTAAACATACAATCAAGAATTTAGAATATAATTGTCATCTCGACTTCTCTTAAGTGCCAAATCTGTAACAATAACGACATGATAATACTGAGCTCATCTAGCCTAACTCAGGAGTTCTGATTTTATCACAACTTAATAAACATGTTGCAAATGACAGACCCTTTAATCTTCTGTCCTGCTCTACCATGATCTCTAAAGTGAAAAGTGTAAGTGTTAACCATGACTTCTAAGGTAAATGATAGTCATTCTAAGAGGATGGATCATAAATATCTCTAGGATTCATTACTGTAGATTTCAAGTGACTTCTTCACCCAGAAAGTTTATTTACAGAAAATAGACTACAATGATGAAGACTTTACTTCTATTATTATTACAACTACAGTAAGAAACATAACATCAAGTTTACCATCCTTACCATTTTTAAGTGTACAGTTCATTAGTATAAAGTGTATTCTCACTGTTACAAAACAGATCTCCAGAAATTTTCCATGTTACAGAACTGAAATCTATACCCATTAAACAACTCCCCAATATCCCCTCTACCTCCATCCCTTATAATCATTCTATCAATACTTTCTGTTTTTAATAATTTGCTTCTTGGGTTTATTTTGTCCAATTTTCTTATACTTTTATGTTTGCAAAAATGAGGGAGAATATGAAGATGTTCCACTTCACATCTATTTTCTGAAAAAATCAATCATTGTATTTGTATCAGGTTTTCCTGAATGTCATAGGACATATTGTTTTAATGTTACTGAAACTATAAAAGCAATTTGAAGAATAATGAGTTTGAAAAATGTAAGAGGCATTTAAACAATTTTTCTCCTTAGTTTTGTTCAAATATAGCAAGAGTATAATTAGCTGGACAATCTGCCTAACTCTGTAAGATATGTTACCTCAACTTACAAACCTGAAGAAGTGACAAGTCTTAGAATAAAATTAAATTCTCTACTTCCCTAAAAAAATTACTTTCAGAGAAATGAAATAAAACACCTCCTATTTTCTCTTTCCCAAGAGGAAAGTATATATATTTTATATACATATATATATACATATATATATACATGCGAGGTTAGAAAGCATTTTCGATTTTTTTTAATTTAGCAAATTAAGATGCTACAATAATGAGGAGACATTCATTTTCTCACCATCAACTAATCACTTCCACATTACTGGACAGCTTCTTGGGTTTGACTACTTCATTACCACTTTATGATCCTGGAAATAAGCCAATATTTTTCTTAGGTTCTTTTTGCTCAAAAACAAACAAACAAAAAATCTAAGAAGTTACAATGCAGCAACTCAAGTCTTTCACTTTGGATTATTCCTCCTTTCTAGCAAATATTTAAAAGATAAATTACCTTCCTCCATTCTACCCCCAAACTCAAAGCATCTAAAATATAGATCTCTTGGTTTTACCCATGTTCCTGAAATGAGTAAATGCAAAATCTTCTCTGAAATAAGTATCTTAATGTTGCTCCTTCAAAAATAAAGGTCACAAGATATGACCCAGAACATATTTCTACACCAGGCAAAGAAATTAATGCCTAAAATGTTTAAAGATCTACAAAGAAAAAGCTTATAACAACCCAGCAAGTAATATATTGACAGCTCAGCAGTGTTAAATCTGCTGACAAATAGAGAACCAGGTAAAGGATTCCCAAAACTACTAAAACTAAAGAGTCTGAGATAAAACTGTAATCTCTTCATTTTTGATCTTATAATGTTTTCAGTTTTATTTATCAGCATAAGTCAGAGCCTCACCATGTGTTTCAATTTTAACCAAATTCATGATTCTATAGTGCATATGTTCTAATTAATTGCTTGCACATCTCTTAAATTATACTTATTTTTGCTCAAATTGAATGAGTTAGTCACTCAGTCGTGTCCAACTCTTTGTGACCCCATGGACTGTAGCCCACCAGGCTCCTTTGTCCATGGGATTCTCCAGGCAAGAATACTGGAATGGGTTGCCATTTTATTCTACAGAGGATCTTCCCAACCCAGGGATCAAACCCGGGTCTCCTGCATTGCAGGCAGATTCTTTACTATCTGAGCCACCAGGAAAGACTTAAAGTTGAAAAGTGTTGTATATTACATAGTTTTAAGTTCCTCCCACTGAACCTATTTTAAGTCAAGATAAAGATGTTTGTAATGAAACACTATTCCATGCTTAAATACCTATTTTCAAAATATTCATTAACTCAAGGGTTAAGAGCACTCTAAATAAAAGGCAATGGGCTAGGTGGGCTAGGTGTTATATATGACATGAAGATGGATAACTATCCCTGTCCTGAGTCAGTTTTTAACCTTCCTTGGGTGAGAGTAAAAAGAGAACATCACATTTTGTGGGACAAATCTATTATTCAAGCTATGACACTTCTGAGAGTGAAAGAGAGGTGGTCTTAAAAAATTAAGCCATGATAACAGGCACAAACAAGTCTGTCCCGGGAAGATTAGGACATTCAGTCCACCTAACTATGTATACAATGTTTTGCAGTTTATTAAGTGATTTCCAGAAATCTTATTTTATTTTTTTCCTGAAAACAAAACTATGAGATAAATTACACAGCACTATCCCCACTTTTAGGTGGAAAAACTAAGGTTCAGAAAAGTGAAATGATTTAGCTAAGGACACATAGCTTAAAAACAATTGATTCAAGGTTTGAACAGAAGTTTTATGGTTCCAAATCTAATGTCTTTCCACCATAACACACTGGCTTGTCAATAACTATAACCACTAGATACATAGCTACCTTCTATAATTACAAATTATGGGAAGCATAGTTCTTCTGATTATAAGACCCCTAAAGAAATATCAGAAAGTATTATGAATACAAATTTGACAATATTATCATTTTTGTGGTAAAATTTATGTGGATAAATGAAGTCAGATTGATAAAAGGAAACTATATAACATAAAGTTGACTTACCAAAAAGTAAGAACTAAAACAAATTCAAGTAAAATCAGAATGTAAGGGGGATGGTTTCATCACCATTCAGATTTGTCTTGAAAGCTGGAAGGAATAAATACTGAATAGGAACAAACATGGTTACCAGGAGGGAGGATGGGGGAAAGGGACAGTTAGGGAATTTGGAACGGATGCGTATACACTGCTGTATTTAAAATGGATAGCCAACAAGATCCTACTGCACAGCACAGGCAACTCTGCTCAGCGTCATATGGCAGCTTGGGTGGGAGGGGAGACTGGGAGACAAACGAAACATGTACATGTTGCCTGAGTCCTTTCGCTGTCCACCTGAAATTATTACATTGTTAATCAGCTATACGCCAATATAAAATAAAAAGTTTTAAAAAATGCACTGGATAAGAGATAAGAACACCTTTTTTGCTAATAAGATTGTGCAATACTAGTGATAATGACTAGACTTTTGAAAGATAGCTAGATACAAGGTAAACATTTTTAAATTGTATAATTTTTCTGTGTTCATCAATAAGCTCCCCTTGCTACCAAGCACAGCCTCCTCTAGACCACTTCTCATTCTGTGCATAGACTTCTGTCCTGGTTACTTAAGGTATTTACCATCTTGATACATTTAGCATCATACTCTGAATATCTATGAGTAACAGAATTTACTAAAATCTCCCCTTTGAGGACAAAGCAGGCTTAGTTGCTCATTCATGTCCATCCCTTTGGACTGTGGCCCGCCAGGCTCCTCTGTCTGTGGGATTTCCCAGGCAAGGGTACTGGAGTGGGTTGCCATGCCCTCCTCCAGGGGGATCTTCCTGACCCAGGGATCGAACCCACATCTCCTTTGTCTCCTGCATTACAGGTGGATTTTTTATCTGCTGAGTTATTAGGGAAGCCCTGGAGGATAAAGGCACTACCTCTAAGACAAAATTCTACCCCATTCTTCAAGCCACTGGCAGCAAATTCTTGGACATTTTGGGGGACATTTTTTAATTTGTGTGGGGCCCTACATGGGAAACCTTAAAAAGAAAGGGGCTAGCTTTGTGTTCGGAAACTTAAGATGGCACTTGGCGGAAGAGATGGGGGCGTGATCCATGTTGTTTGTCAAAGTGTTTGATTGGCTCTCTTGATTTCTGTGCTCGTAAACAGTGAGTGATCACCATAGAATCCTGTTATAATGAAGGTGCATGATTTGATCTTTAACGTGATTGGTGTAACTATGGAAAGTCCCTCCTAAAACCCTCCTGCTTGTCTATATAAGCTGGGAGCCTGTAACAATAAAGCGGAACTGCTCAGACAGAACCCCTGTCGCGTCTGATTGTCTCTCGCTTNAGAATCCTGTTATAATGAAGGTGCATGATTTGATCTTTAACGTGATTGGTGTAACTATGGAAAGTCCCTCCTAAAACCCTCCTGCTTGTCTATATAAGCTGGGAGCCTGTAACAATAAAGCGGAACTGCTCAGACAGAACCCCTGTCGCGTCTGATTGTCTCTCGCTTGCCGAGGGGCTGGGTGGTGGACAGCAGACTCACCTTTCCTCGGGACCTCTCAGCTTTGCTGAGGGAAGTTCCACTGCCTCTCTCTTTCTGCGGAGCGCCCCCCGCAAATTTGCATATTTGTCTCTGTAGTTTTCGAGAATTCATAACTACTGACATCCAGTATCAGATCATCTAACTCAGACAAGCAAAAAAATTATAAATGCCCATGATAAAAAGACATGCAGATTTTTATGGAGACTGTCCAGTTCAATATTAGCTCCCTAATAAATTGATACAATCTGTTTTATATGCCTGTCTTTCAGACTTTAAAATCTTTTTCTAAATAAAAATAGCAGTTCCTACAAAACTCAAAAAAACTGGCTGATTTTTCAATGAGATTCACATGTCATGCCTTTAAAGACTGCTAGTAACATTAAAGGAAATGTCATTTTATTGCTGTGTTGAGATTTATTCCCTGAGCTCTTTCATCTTTTCTGCCTGTAGCAGGTGTATGGGACTCTCCTTGTGAGTTTGATGAATGAGCAGCCATATGGAGAAGCCTATAGGGCAAAGAGTTGCAGTAACCTCAAGGACTCCAGGGACTTTAGGCTGCCTCTAGGACCTGAGGCCATATCTAGTGAATAATCAGCAGAAAGTGGGCTCTTCAGTTATATAAACACAAGAAAATGGATTCTGCCAACAACCTGAATCAGCTTGAAAGTGGATTCTTCCCAGTCAAGCCTCCAGTGGAGAATGCAACCTAGCCAATAGAGTGAATGAAGTTTTCTGAGACCCTGAAATACAAAATAGATTCAAATCACAACAGAATCCTGGCCCACATAAAGCAAGATGATAATTTGTGTGTCATTTTCAGCCACTGAATTGGTGATAATTTGTTACACAGCAGGAAACTAATATATTTTCCAGTGGTTTCCTGTCTTAAGAATGAAATCCAAGTCATTTCTACAATTTGGGTTCTTGCTACTCCCTCTAACCTTGTCTTCCTCCATATTTGTTACTGCAAAATGGCCTGAAAGTTCATCAAATATAAGAAAACTGCCACTAGCTCAAGGCCCTCAAACATTCTGCCTGGAATGCTATTCCCAGATTTCTACTTGCTCACAGCTCACTTCTTTGGGTATCAGCAGAGGTTGGCACAACACTGTAAATCAACTATACTTCAGTGTTAAAAAAATTTTGCAACACCTTCCCTAAAAACAAAAGGAATTTCTAACCCAACTCAACATGCACTGTTAATATCTGACTGCTTTACTTTCTCCACAGCATTCACATTGCATCACCTGATACATATTTATTCATTTATCTGCTTATTGTATTTCTCTCTGCACCAGAATGTAAGTGCAAGGGGGCAATGATTTTGTTTTGTTAACTGTTGTTAACCTATGTATCGGAAAAATTTGTTGAATAAACAGATGAATATATGGATAGATAAATTAATGAATAAATCAAAGCAAATCACAAAGATATTGATGAAATTAGAGAGAAGTTAATATAATGAAGAGTAAATAAAATAATTTATAAAGATAAACTTTACCTAACAAGTGGAACAGAAAAAACATTCAGAGATTTTATAAATAATTTCCCAGTTCCACATTATTCAGGTGGGAAAATAATATAATTTTTCTAATAACGGGAATTAAGCTCACTTCATACTTCTTCACAGCAACTTCCAAAAAACAATGGAGCAATAACTAAAATGTTCTAAGGGAAAGAGAGTATCACACTCATTCATCTTTTCCTTTGAAATTCAGGCAACTAACTTTAATAATCTCACAAAATCATAAGAAATATACTTTCCACCATAGTTTTATGGAAAGTGAAATCCTACAGTCAAGAAATAGATGAAATAAGGGANCTTTGGGAAATGAGTGTCCTTTTCTGAGATTGAAGCTGGAGAACTCTGCTTCAGAACACAACCCTGGGTGGTGGATTGGGCTGAGCTCTGCAAATTCTGTTCCAGCATTTTTAATAGCATTGTGAATATTAAATTAGGGAGAAAGAAAAATCTTGGAACAGGAACAACAGAACTCTGACTGCCTTTCCAGATTTACTATTCCCTAGCCATGTCTTCAGATGATGTAGTTTTGTTTCCTCTAGATTAATATTCCCCTTATCTGGGATCAGGGCTTCCCAGGTGCCTCTGGTAAAGAACCCGCCTGCCAAAGCAAGAGATGCAAGAAATGTGGGTTTGATCCCTGGGTCGGGAAGATCCACTGGAGAAGCAGATGACAGCCCACTCTGGTATTCTTGCCTAGAAAATCACATGGACAGAAGAGCCTGGAGGGCTACGTCCATGGGGTTGCAAAGATCTTGTTGAACACAACTAAAGTGACTTGGGACGCATGCACGCAAGACTTTGAGACCACTCCTTCTCCATGTTTGCCCAAGGCCACTTCTGGGATAGAAATTTCTTTGTAGTAGAACTAAAATACCCAAGGTCTCCAGGAAAGGCTTAAATCTTGATTTAAAGACAGTAGATTCTATCCAGAGATTTACCTATAACCCACAAAGGGTGCAGGGACCCAAGATGAAAAGACTACCATATATCTACATGTGAAGTCATCAGGAATCCTGAACTAGTTCTGTGGAATATCAGCCTCTCCTCTTGTAATTTTCTTTGCAATCTAGTTTAAAGATGTAGATGAACTTGTGAGATGATGCCATGGATACATTACCCAAGAGAAAACGTAGAGAGGAAACTAACAGAAAAATGTTCATCCTTCCCAGTAGTCAAAGAAGTAAAATTTAAAATAACCTTAGAGTACATCCACTAGATTAAAAAAAAAAAAAAAAAAAAAAAAAGGAAAAACAGAAAATATTAGGATGGTCTACTTAAACATAACTTGAATCAAGAAGGGGCAAGATGTTCTAGTTGTCCTAGGATTTTTGAAAGTCTTAGTGTTGAGTCATAAATCTGGACACATACTAGGAATTCTGTGTAACCCAGGAAAAACAGAGATTTCCTGTCTTTGAGTCAAAAATAGTACAGACTTACTTTGAGGAAATGAGTTTTGATCTTCCCGCAGTGTTGACCCATCTGGTCCCTGATGGGGGAATAGAGCAGGTCCTTGGCGGCGATGCGGGCATACGCCACCCTCTTGTTGTTGCTCAGCATCCATATGAAGACGTCAGGGATGGTGTGCTGTGGCTGTCAGGGCAGAATGGGTGGATGTGATAGGTGGGTATTTACACGGGCATTTCCAGGGTTCTCCGACACCGAAACAACCCCCTTCTGCAAAAGTTCTGTGACCTAAACCGTCTGGGTAGTGAGACACCTGTGCAACCAAGCAAGTTAAGTATGGCTTCTTTGAGAAAGTCTTAGGTCTTGGAAATCCCATACACCAAACTGCTCATCACACTTTGACGATACACAAGTCAGACCCATGACTTGGCATCTTTGCTCGCCTACTTTTCTCCATCTGCAGAACAAACGCTTTCTACACTTTCCCATGGAATTTTTCCTTTGCACTCTTGTAAGAACAATTTAGTTTCAAGCAGTGGACCTCCTAGGAGCCTGGTAACATTTCCAGAACATTCAGATGAAAAAACAAAAATCCATGAATGTCCTTGGATGTCTTTCCATCTTGAGGAAGGAAAAACAATTTTACAAGGGACTTTATACCTAAAATATGATTGTTAAGTATTTTCACTCCATTTTAGGTGTTTGTTCAGGAGAAACTGCATTAAATTGCATGGAAAATTAGACTTTAAAGTTGAGCTAATCAAGATAAGAATTGCAGAATTCCCTGCCAAGAGACCCATTACATAGTGAGTGTTCGAAATGCACATTTCTGAGCCAACATAGCTTCCAAAACTAAAGGGAGGTGTATTGTCATAAACTAGCTTTTGATATCCTTGGACTATAAGCAGATGCTGTTTCTAACCCCATAACTAGTACCCTTCCTCTCTTGATATGGAAACAAGGACACTCATGGGAAGTGTTTCCAGCCACAGGGTTGGTTAGTCACAGCCCTGTTTCAAACGTTCTGGGTGCTTATTAAAATTCCTATATTCTAAAGTGACTGTCTCAGGGTTTTTTATTCTTCCAGGGAATGACTGATTTGCAACAAGAAAAACAACTTTCAGGAACAACAGAAGCCATAACTCTGTACCTCTCCCCAAAACCTCCCCACAAGAAACCTGGTTTTTATAACAGAAGCAAATATGAGGACTTTGTAAAGCTCATTCTGGTTGTCACCAGAAGATATTACTTACAACTAATTTTTTTTCCCCTTTTCCTGCTCTTTTTTTTTTTTTTTCCTTTTTTTAAGCTTAAACTTTTTTTGGTATTGGGGTATAGACGATTAACAACGGCTTACACCTACCTAACTTTAAAATGAGAAGATTTGTTTTAACTTTTACTGAACATGAGCTTCAATTTCAGTTTTCTTAGTTAAAAATCTATCAAAGTTCTTGTGCTTATTTTGACTTTTCTTGAGCCTACTAAGAAGTGTGGTTTTTTCTGTTTGTTTTTGTTTTAGGAACATGCATTTTATTTCTGCTGACTACTCAGGCTTCGTTTAAAAAAAAAATCCATAAAGTCATACATGTTTGACTTAATTTAAAAACCTCCCTTCTCACCCTTCAAACAAATACTGCCTCCTCAGCTCAGCAGAACTTGAGAGAAAACACAGCTCCATCTTTCATCCTTAGCAAACATTCAAATCCCCCAGGAAGACATATTCAGGTTAATCTTTCAAATGAGCTTTGCCTGTAGAGGTGATTACCTCATCCACAAGGAAGCGGATTTTTTCCACAAAGTTTTGGGCTGTCTGGATCATTTCTTCAAGAGATAACTTTTTCTTCTGCTGCTGAGTGAGTCCCTTGGCTTCCTTGGCTATCGCCTCCTAAAACAAAACGAGAGTTGGTGTAGATCTTTCTAGAAATCTGGTTAAGAAGCACAGTCAAAGTGCTTGTAAGCTCCGCACTGAGCCATCATGGGGGCGGTTTCAGAGTCTGCCCGCTGCCCATTAAAAGAAGAAGGTGGCTCAGACAGTAAAGAATCCGCCTACAATGCAAGAGATCTGGTTTGATCCCTAGGTTGGGAAGATCCCCTGGAGGAGGGCATGGCCACCCACTCCAGTATTCTTGCCTGGACACTGTGGACAGAGTCTGGCGGGCTACAGTCCATGGGGTTGCAGAGTCAGACCTGACTGAGCCACTTTCACTTCAGGAATATGGAAAGAGTGAATATTATTTCACCTTCATTTGATAGATGAGAAGCTGAGACCAAGAGAAGTCAGTGTCTGATGGGGTTCCTGGCGCATGGCGGGTGTTAAATAAATGTTTGTGGGGTGAACAGATGAGTCAATAAATTGGGGACAAGCACCAAGTACCTACAGCCTCATGTTCCCTGCACCCAGGGCTTGGCACCTAGGAAGCCCCTGATTAGAGGACCTGAATGCCTGCTGTGGACCAGGCGCTCCCAGGAGCCAAGGCCTCAGGGAGGGGAAGGACACAAGTTTCCCTTCCCTGAGGCTTTGACAGTCGGTGAGGTGAAAGCAGTACTTGCAAATAACTAAACCATATGAAACATCAAGAGACTAGAGGGGCCAAAGCCAGGTTTTATGAATAATGCTAAATATGATATTTTAGCTGAATCTTTAAAAATACATTGAATTCATCAGATGATAAGAAAAAGGACAGTCCAGATGGAAGGAACAACTACATATGAAGATACATAATCAGTAAGGGTTCAAAATCATTGCAGCTTAGATACATAGGAAGGGAGAAATGGGAGCTAAGATTGGGAGACCAGGCTGGGCCAAGATGCTGAGCAGCTCTGTATGTCACGCACAAAGGAATCTGGCCTTTATCTTTTGAACAACTGCACTGTTTTTGTTGTTCAGTCCCTGAGTCATGTCTGACTCTTTGTGACCCCATGGACCGTAACCCACCCCAGGCTCACTGTCCTCCACCATCTCTCAGAGTTTGCTCAGATTCATGTTCATCAACATGGTGATGCTATCTAACCATCTCATCCTCTGCTGCCCCCTTCTCCTTTTGCCCTCAGTCATTCCCAGCATCAGGGTCTTTTCTAGTGAGTCGGCTCTTCACATCAGGTGGCCAAAGTATTGGAGCAATTGAGAGACCCCAGTGATATTTTCATGAAGAGCGATCTAAGCAGGTTTATGTTTTGGAGACGATTCTGGAAGGTGGACTGGAGGAAGATGACTGCAATAGTCCAGGCCAGAGATGCCAAGGCACTCGGGTTAGGCAGTGGTTCAGGGGATAAAGAATAGAGTAAGGGCCAGAGTCTTTAAAGGCCAGGCCAAGTCACTGGCCTGGGGTCAAACTGACCATTTAGGGTGAGGTATAGGGTTCAAAGTTGATTCTTAGGCTTCTGACTGGAGCAACAGGGGAGGCTGGTGATGCCAGTACAGGATGGGGACAAGCTTAGGTGGGAAGATAAAGGGCTGAGTGGGGTATGTTGGGTCAGAGGGGCAATGAGGCAGCAGTTACGTGTCCACTCGGAGGCTGGAAACACAGGCCTGGAGATGGGGAAAGAGCGAGCCATTACCAAGTACTGCCATGATGGGTTTGTTCCGGACAAGGACTGCCGGACACAGAAAACGAGAGAGCTCGGCGGGTGATACACAGGGGACGGATATTTCAGAGGGGGAGGGGCAGTCACAGGTGCTGAGAAAGAAATGGGTAGGAAGATTTTATATATGGTGGGAATCTGGTCTCCCTGGGAGTAGGGGAGAACACAAACCATTTATTATTCTGGAAAGAAGGATGAGTCAAGTGTTCAGAGACTCAGGCTTTAGTCTCTGGAGTATACTTAACTAGCTACGACCTTAAAAAAAAAAGCGGTTCATCTCTCCAGGCCCCATTCACATCTTTAAAATGTCCCTGGCCAGAGTCGGGTTTTTTTGTAAACTAGAGGATAACTGCTTTGCGATGTTGTATTAGTTTCTGCTATATAACAGTGTGAATCAGCCGTATGTATACATGTGTCTCTTCCCTCTTGAACCTCCCTCCCACCCCATCTCACACCTCTAGGTCATCACAAAGCACCAAACTGAGCTCCCCGACACTGAGGAATTTCATTTTGCAGAATTATCATGACTTCATACAAGATGCTCCCTGGTGCCACGGCTGGAACTGAGGTTTCAAAGAGAAATAATCAGGGTCTGATTTGGCCTAGCAATTCCCAGTTGTCGCTCATTCAACAGGGACCGAGCGACTCCCAGGCACCCAGCGCTGTGCAGGGTTCACAGGACGCAGAGAGGGACCAGCCACTGCCCAACCCTGCAGGGCTCGCAGCTTTTCATACAATTCGTAAAGGGAGGACATTGAGGAGAGGAAGCCTAGTTATTTCTTTTTGTCTCTCAGCTCAGGAGGCAGAAGGTTAAGTGCAAGAGTCCACAGCCTCTGACAAGATACAAACGCCAAAAAATGAACAAGCCCTACATCAGAACAGAATGTAGCGCTGCTGGGCTTCTAGCTCATTCTTATAAACATTCAATACATGCTAGCTCTTCTCCAGCGTACTCATCTGCTTATTCCCTTTCCATTCATTCCTCTACATCACACAAACATTTAACCCTTAGAACCTTATCCTCATGTGGTCTGTGACCTATGCTTCATCTATGAGGCTTATTTTTAAAGCACATGTTTTAGTGCTTCCCAAGTATAAATAGATTTTCACATACCAGCTCCTGCCAACAGAGCGTAAGTCGTTTCTTATCTAAATTGGTTTGGTTCAACATCTTGGGCTTCTTTTCTGCTTCAGAGATAAAGGTGCTAGAAGAGAAGAAAAACAATTTTCAAACTTATTTAGTGAAAAGTCATTTCTATAATTCCAGAGATTTGCAAGTATATTTTCTACAATGCAATGGCAAAGTTGATGAAGCCACAGAGCCAAGGTTTTTTAACCAGGATTAAGCAATGATGCACTAACGTTTCTTTATTTTTAAAAAGTTATTTATTTATTTGGCTGTGCTGGGTCTTAGCTGTGGCATATGGAATCTAGTTCCCTGACCAGGGATCAAACTTGGGTACCAAACATTGGGAGTTTGGAGTCTTAGCCACTGGACCACCAGGGAAGTCCCTGTACTGTTTCTGAGAGACAAATGTGAATGGGAATTGATGTCCAAGTCCCACAATGATTTGGGGAATGNAAGATATTTGTGTCCCATGTGAATGCTTACCGAAGGGCGACCTCAGCAGAGGAGGATCTTAGTAGTCATGTGGATGGGAGGACCTGTTCTGTAGACGTACGCCAGCTTCTTTTCCCAGCCACCCCTCTCTCTCATCCCTAAGGAGCTTATGAACAAGGCATGGTGGCAGGGATGGAGGTTATGCATGACTTTCCATTCACCAAGGCCAACCTGGCTACAGCCCCTGATAAGTGCTAACCTGTCATTGCCCTGCCCTGTTGGAGAGGTCTGGCCACATGTCCTTCTTCACATGTCCTTGTCACCATTTTCCAGTCGTGTTCTTTCCAGTTCTCTGATCATCCAGCCAGATCATTGCTCGCAACCTATGAATCGGTATGTGGTAGCATGGAAGGTAACATCTGGTTATTTCTCCTTCCTAGCTGAGTGAACCACCAAGTGCATCGCTCATAGTTCTACTTATTGAATGATTAAAATTATTCTAATTCTTAGGGTGGATTTCCCTTCACCAGCGTTGTCCCTGGATGTCCCTGAAAGGGGCTTATATTGTTGCAGGTGTCCACTTTCAGGTAACGCCTGCCTTTGGTGCAGGACCATCTGTCATCATCGTCATCATTTAGTCACTAAGTCGTGTCTGACTCTTTGCAACCCTGTGGGCTGCAGCATGCGAGGCTTCCTTTTCTTTCCCGAAGTTTGCTCAGACTCATGTCCATTGAGTCTGTGATGTCATCCGACCATCTCATCCTCTGTCACCCCCTTCTCCTCCTGCCTTCAGTCTTTCCCAGCATCAGGGTCTTTTCCANGAAATAGAGCATTCCTATGAATGTGCATGTTTGCAAATGTACAGGAAAAAAACCCAGAAAGACCAATCAAACTCTGCTCTCTGATTGGGACTGTAGAGAGAACTGAGAACATTTTTACCCTACCCATCCTGCGTTCTGTTGTTGTGAGATGAGCATGTAGTACTTTTGTGATGAAAAGAATCAATTACAAAGGAACAAAATGGGGGTAAGATGCCAAACCTCCCAGCTCGAGGTCCCACACAGAAGCTCTGCCAAGTGGCAGTTGAAGCTTCACCAGAAATTCTCTTTGGGCTTAAGAGTCATTGCATTTTCTCTAAATTTTAAAGAAGAATAAAAGGATTCTATTTTGAGGAAGGCATCTTGTCACATGTCTATCTTTCTTTCCTAGAGGCAGAAGGAATCCATTTCACTTCCAGCATGGATCAGTCTAAGAAACATGATGAACGCTTCTAATCTCTCTCCCTTCCACACAGGGGGAGAAATAGCTTATATTCCCCTCAGAATGGGGGCAGATGACTTTGGCTCATGACTCTGATCATTCTTCATCTTTTAGACCCAGCCAACAGTGGGGTGTGGGCAGGCTCCTCACTTCCACATGGCAGGTGGTCTGGTCCTTCTAGGGGGAAGCCCCAAAGTCAAGCTGCTCAACTGCCAACAGGTTGGGGGGAACCACAAAGCCTCCTTGACCTCAGGTCCAAACTGCTTTCTTAAATCCCTATTTACCAACTATAAAACAAATGTCTGATCTCTGTCTGACCCTCATGTATATTTTTCAGTTGGTTTTAAACTTGGAGAAAAGAAAGGAATGATTATCACATCAAGCAACCTCCTAGTAAAGAAAAGTTTTCCAGCTATTAATTTGCCCACAATTTCTAAAAATGATCATGAAGCTTTTAAAAGATACTTCAAGGGAATTGCAGGTGGCACTTAGCTCACAGCAGGAGTAGCACTGATTCATATTGCTTCTGTGAAAAACAGAAGACAAATCAAGATAGAAAAAACACATATTTATTTCTCTGCTTTCTTCCTTTTTTAAAAAAAGTAAAAATGCTCGGGTAGTTGAGAGATTAGGAAAGACAAAACTTGCAAAGCAGAACACAGGAATTTAGCTATCTGCTGGCTATTTGTTTTTTTCTTTCCATCAAATGAAATGCCACTCCTTTTCCATTCATTCTATTGTGACAAATTTTCACTGTTGCTCGAGTATTGACTGATTCATTTCAAGAGTTAATCCAAGTTGTTTCCTTTAAGGGAGGCAGCCTCTAAGATGGTTCCCACCTCCTGCTATTCTTGCCATCATATGATTCCTCCCCTTTGAATATATATTAGTCCCAGGGATTGGTTTCTGACAGAACCCATCAAACTGATGGGATGTCACATCCAAGATTAGATTATAAAAGACCATGATGTCCAGCTTACTGGCATGTCCTCTCTGACTCTTCTGTCTCACACACTCTGATGAAGTCAGTTGCCAGGTTGTGAGAGGTAGCGTGGAGAGACCCATATGGCAAGGAATTGAGGATGACCTCCAAAGAATAGCTGGCAGGGAGCTGCAGTTCTCAATCCTCCTCAATCCAACAGTTTATAAAGAACTGAATTCTGCAAATGACCACATGAGTGATCTGGGAAGTCAGTCCTTCCAGGCTGAGCCCTGAGATAACTGTAGCCTTCGTCAATGCCTTGAGTGCAGCCTGGGATAGGTTCTGAGTAAAGGACCTGACTAAGCCACATCTACATTCTTGACCCAAGAAACTGTGAAATAATAAATATGTTTTAGTCACTTAAATTTAAGGGTTATTTGTTACTCTGCAATTGGTAACTAACACACCCTTATTCATTTTTTTATTATATTGTCTACCTCCTGGAGTAAGAGTCATTAATTGGTGCTTATTAATGTGGCATACTAAAAATTCTGTTAAGTAGCATATGATACAATTTATCCATCCGACTGGGAATCCCTGGTTGCTCAGCAGTAAAGAATCCACTTGCAGTGCAGGAGATGCAGGTTCAATCTCTGGGTCAGGAAGATCCCCTGGAGAAGGAAATGGCAACCCACTCCAGGATTCTTGCCTGAGAAATCCCATGGACAGAGGAGCCTGATGGGCTGGTATCTATAGGGTCACACAATTCAAGTACAATTCAACAACTAAACCACCACCACCACCATCCAGTTGCCAAATAGTTGTTGCATGTGTGCTAACTTGCTTCAGTTGTGTCCAACTCTCTGAACTAGCCCACCAGGCTCCTCTGTCCATGGGATTTTTCAGGCAAGCATACTGAAGTGAGTTGCCATGCCCTCCTCTAAGGGATCTTCCTGAGCCAGGTTTTGAATCCACATCTCTTAAGTCTCCTGCATTGGCAGGCGGATTCTTTCTTACTAGTGCCACCTGGGAAGCCCAAATAGTTGCTGAGTACCTACCAAATGCAAAGAAGCATGCCAGACACTAACACTGCTAGCAATTTTCTTGTTTCAAAAAGAATCTCTGCAGTAAGTCTTTCTTTTCTTCCCTTTTCCTTTTTTTCCCTTTGCTTTATGTTTTAGTTAAGTATCACAAAGCAATAGTGAGCCCACAGCAGCTAAATTACTGAACAAAATTAAGATGGATGTAACAATACTCAATGTTCATTTGACTGCATATAATACTGACTATTTTCTAAGGTAAGTAAAAGCTGATTCCATACAGCTCAGCTCCCCAGATGCCATCTGTCCCTCCAGTACCTGCTTTGACTGATAAAGTCACTGAGCACCATCTTCATTTTCTCTTCTGGGGCTTCCTCTGAAATCTTAATCAGTTCTTTTACTTCCTCTATACCTTCTTCCTGAAAACAAACCACGGAGGTGGAGGGATGAAAGATGGGAATGAAACTTTGTTGTGGAGACACTGATTCTAACATTCACAGAAATTATATTCAGCTCATATTTTGTTTTGAAAAGGAAAGAGGCAAGAGAGGACACTGTCCATGAGTTATGTGAGCTGGAAAGGGATATGTGAGAGGAATCACAAAGGGAAGGTGCAAGATACCAAAGCAGCATGTTCCCTGGTTTTCTTTACCCGCAGAGGCTTGGTTGGGACAGCGTACATTTATTGCATGTAGGTGCTATTTTAAAAGGGCTTCCCAGGTGGCTCAGTAGTAAAGAATCTGTCTGCCAATGCAGGAGACAGGAGTTTGATCCCTGGGCCAGGAAGATCTCTGGAGGAGGAAATGGCAACCCATTTCAGTATTCTTGCCTGGAGAATCCCATGGACAGAGGAGTCTGGTGGGCTAGCTATAGTCCATGGGGTCACAAAGAGCTGGACACGACTTAGCAACTGAGCATGCATGCACACTGTTTTGAATACTTTCACACCTTCAATTCCTCAAATAATTCTGAAGGAAAGGAGCAAGATATGATGGGAGAGGGTAAGAGGAAACGTCAAAAAGCTTCTCTGAGGAGATGCTCGAACCTGAGCTATGGAGGCTGACCGGGCTTCCTTGGAGAAACGTGATGAGGAAAAGCAGCCCAGGCAGAGGGAAGGGCATGGAGGTGGCTAGGAGGCACAAAGGAGCCTGGTTTCCCTGAGACCCCTGAAAGGAGACCACTGTGCTTGGAATAAAGTAAGGGGGAGGAGCTTGTGAGGGACAGGACCAGAGAGGCGGCAGGGCTTGACTTTGGAGGGAATTAGCCACTTTGTTAAAGACTTAACGATTTTATACTAGTTGAAGTTAAGATCTATCAATTTTGTGAGAATGCTGTCCATCCCCTGACCTTTGCAGATGAGGAAAATGGTCTACCCTTAGGTTCTATGGGCCTTCCAGGTGGCGCTTGTGGTAAAGAGCCCACCTGCCCATGCAGGAGACTTAAGATAGGCGAGCTGTACCCCTGGGTTGGGAAGATCCCCTGGAGGAGGGCATGGCAACCCACTCCAGTATTCTTGCCTGGAGAATCCCATGGACAGAGGAGCCTGGTGGGTTACAGTCCACGGGTCGCAAAGAGTTGGACACAACTGAGATGACTTAGCATGGATCATACTAGGTGCTGTAACAGGTAGAAGCAGAGCAGGGATTTGAATTTGGAGAGCTTGATTTAAAGGTGAGGAATTTTGCAAAATGTATTCTCATTTTCCTGGGTTCACATGGCAGGAGCCATGCGTCATCCAAATGCAGAGGCTTCAATTCTTTGGTATTTAAACTGAGGCCAAGACCCTCTTCTGGGTGGGAAAGATTCCCTTTACTTCCAGCTTCCCAATATCTGAATCCACCACCCATCAGAGTCACCTACCAGGAGGTCTGCCATCTTCTCCAGCATGTTGGACCAATGCAGCCTAAACGTCTGGTCTCCCCAAGAACTGACGAAGTAGACACAGGGCTTCTTGGCCTCAAATGGCAAATAGTTGTAATTCCTGGGAAAACACATTAGGTCTGGAACTTAGTTGGCAATCAGTGTTTTTCAGGCAATTCCAGTCACATGTTCATGTTCCATACATCCTGAGTGGACTGGGGACAAGATGGTGACAAAATAATCACACTATTAATTCCACCCTTAGCCTCTATTTGGGGACCCATGAACACTAAGCAATGAACAGTTATATGGCTACAATGAAGAGGCAGTAACAGCTACCACTCTGACCCAGGGCAAAGCTTAGAATGATCACCAGAAGGCAGGATTTAATTGGCAAGCCCTCTTCAAGGAAAAATTATCTTTCTCATTGAGAGAAGGGAGAAAAACTAACATTTTCCTTTCCCTTAATTCTATATGCTAAGAACTGACTGTGTAAGGATCAACAGATAACAGAGGTGAATGTATTTTATAAACTGAAATCGCAAGAGAATTGTAAGAAGGTAATAATATTAATGAAGATGAAGTCATGTGCTTCAAACGCAACTCCAACATTCCATGGCTGCCATCCATCCATCCATCCAGTGTTTGTTGTTTCTGGGCATTGATGCCAATAATATATTGATAAGTGACCCACTTCACTAAGAAAGGACCAGAGAGATGGCAAAGTAGCTGGAAGGGGAGACATGGGGCCAAAGAGAATGGTGGATGGTGATGGTTGGATATGCTTAAATGATGGTGAGAAAAAGATAGTTCAGAGGATGAGACTGAAGACAGAAAAGAAGGGACTAACTGGTAGAATTCAGTTCCCAAGGATGTGGATGTGGACGCAGGTAAGATGGGAGAGATGTAGCCAAAGGCTGAAGTTCCCAGCCTAATGACAGCTACATTCTTACCTAGTTCTGCCCCCAGCCCTCTGTAATTTTCCCACAAACATCTGGGTGTGAAGAGAAACATGGAATGCAGGCAAGAGCACATTTCTTGTCATGGGCATTGGTTGGACAGGGGCCCTAATAAATGTGGACAGTGTTAGGAGTCATGAGCTTCTAGAGGTTGGGGTGGAGGGAAAGTGAAAGAGAGAGCTTTGTTTCCATTCCAAAAGCTACAGAGGACTTCAGCCTGGAAGAACGCATGGTTGTTCTTTTTAGCTCTCCAACCTAAGTTTCTTTTAGAGGCCGTAAAGTTAGCAAAGACGCTCCATGGTCTGTTCTGCAGAAAACAAACCAGCAGGCAACCATTCAGAAGAGAAGCCAAATAAGTCCTTGGCAGAAACTGAGCTTATGATTACAGCAGGGGAACAAAATAAAACTTAACAAGTAATGAAGGTCAGAAACTGCTTTTTCCTTTATATTGTTAAAAATGATGGCACTGAGAAAAACAAATGTCGTATAATAGGGCTCATATGTGAAGTCTAGAATTGACAGTGGAGAAAGCAATGGCAACCCACTCCAGTACTCTTGCCTGGAAAATCCTATGGATGGAGGAGCCTGGTAGGCTACAGTCCATGGGGTCACTGAGTTGGACACGACTGAGCAACTTCACTTTCACGTGTTGGAGAAGGAAATGGCAACCCACTCCAGTGTTCTTGCCTGAAGAATCTCAGGAACAGGGGAGCCTAGTGGGCTGCCATCTATGGGGTCGCACACAGTCGGACACGACTGAGGTGACTTAGCAGCTTAGCAGAATTGACAGAGATGAACGTATTTGCAAAAGCAGAAATAGAGACACAAACGTAGAGAACAAACTCCTGGATACCAATGAGGGAAGCGGGGGTGGGATGAATCGGGAGACTGGGACTGACATATATACACTATTATGTACAAAACAGGTAACTGATCAGAACTTACTGTGCAGCACAGGGAACTCTGCTCAGTGCTCTGTGATGACATAAGTGGGAAAGAAATCTTTATTTTTCCTTTTGAACTTTTTATTTTGTATTGGTGGCACTAGTGGTAGAGAGCCCGCCTGCCAATGCAGGACATGTAAGAGACAAGGGTTTGACCCCTGGGTTGGGAAGATCCCCTGGAGGAGGGCATGACAACCTACTCCAGTATTCTTGCCTGGAGAGCTGCGTGGACAGAGAAGCCTGGAGGCTACAGTGGACAGAGAAGCCTGGAGGCTACAGTCCATAGAGCTGCAAGGAGCTGGACACGACTGAAATAACTTAGCACAAAGCTGATTAACGAAGTTGTGATAGTTTCAGGTGAACAGTGAAGGGACTCAGTCACATATATACACGGATCCATTCCCCCGCAACCCCTCTCTCATCCAGGATGCCACATCACATTGAGCAGAGTGGGAAGGAAATCTTAAAAAGAAGGCATATGTGTATATGTATAACTAACTTACTTTTCTACATGGAAGAAACTAACCCAACATTGTAAAGCAACTATGTGCCTGTGAAGTCACTTCAATTGTGTCCAACTCGCTGCGACCCATGGACTGTAGCCCACCAGGCTTCTCTGTCCATGGGAGTCTCCAGGCAAAGTAATTATACTCAAATAAAAATTAAAAACAGATGATGGCAGTGAGAATCCTGCAACTAAATAAATTCCTACTCGATGCTGTGCTCTGTCCCGAGGTTTCTTTGGTCTGGATGATTTTGTGCTAACGGTGTTCAGAGCCTCTGTGTCTTTGACTCCCAGGTCTTCCAGGTCTTCCTGGATCTACAGGGCTCAGGCAAACGACCGTGCAGATGGAGAGCAGCAGATGGGAGGGTACCACATTGCCAGCGGGAAGAGAAGCCTAACAGTTTGAATGGCTGCCCCGATGTGCCATCAGCCTTTTGAGTCTGGGCAAGGGTAGGCCTGGAACCCTGAGAATCAAATGATGATCTGACTCTGGGCTTGTGCTCCAGTCTCACTCTTGCACTCCAGCCCTAGATGTAAATTATATGTAAATGCACATGCTTTAGGAAACTGGAAAGCCCAGAGCAAACCCATTCAAGTGTCAGGCTAAACCACTCCTTTTAAGGTGATATTTCAATGGAGGCAACAGACAAATAAGTTGTATGTATGTGTGTGCACGTGTGTGTATGTGTGCTCATGGATGTGGACACTGTGGGTGCACAAACATGTGTGTGTGTGGGCATGCACAAGTGTGTTGGGGGTATATTCTATTATAGAATCTTCTAATTCAGATGCTGCCATTCTTGGCTTACCACTATGTGGATAGAGCTTCTATAATATAGTGACAGAAATATACAGAAAACCTCCAAACATCAGCATGACTTATTTTGGTCTCTTTGAGTGAGCCGGTTAGTACTAATATGTGGCCCACTGAAGGATTCTGTAGAGCTCGCATCTCCCTTTAAGCCCTTCCCACACTACATCTCCTGATATCACCACCACTATCAGCAATGGGCTAGTCTAACAAGGTGGGGATGTTTTCACTGCCTGGTCCCGGAGAAAGGATGCAGAGTACCACTGAGAGCCTCAGGAAAGCCTCCCAGAGCTGCAGATCCTGCTCAGTGACGTCCTAAGGTTTGACATTGGACAGAGAAACCATTAAAGGGGAAGTCTGGGGTCCTTTTTGGTGCATGTAAGGGAGGATGGGCCATCAAGCATGGCTGCCAGGGGGCCAAAAAAGACCCCAAAGAAGGTGGTCCATGGGAGAGACAGGATTTAGAAAATGTGCAGCCATGCCCAGAAACGAGAGGACACGCATCCAGGGTTATTTTCACTTACTCCTTCCTACTTTGTCCCAGACAATCACTTTCCATCCTTAAATTCATTCTCGCTCTTTAGGTGTCACTTTTGTGGTGACCTTTGCCAACTCTTCACCTCCTCCCCTTCCCACTCTCTACCCCCATGGTATCCGGTGCCCAACTCAGTTACAGCATTTCTTTAGCTCATTCAGAAACAGGTACTAGTATCTACTACATGCCCAGTACAGAGATGAGCAGATACAAAGGTGAACAAGACACCGTCCTTTGCCCTCCGACTGCTCACATCTAATAGAGAAACAGACAAATAAAAACAGCTGAATGCAGTGTGAACAGTGTTTGATGGAGCTGAGTGGAGAAGTCCAAATCAGCCTTGGGATTCAGGGAAGGGAACTTGAACTTACTCTTGAAAGGTAATAGGAGCTAGCCATTCTGAGGATGGCGCTTATTGCCTGGCAGAGGCAAGAGCGCATTCCAGGGTCCAGATGGAGCAAACAGCAGGATTCATCTGGGGAATGGCACTGGAGGACTGGTGGAATTTGGGGAATGGCCGGAGTTTATTGTAAGGAAGTGGATGGGGATCAAATCAACAAAATATAGCCCCTAAGATTAATCCTGAAAGGCACAGATAAGACTTCCCTGGTGGTCCAATGGTTAGGAATCTGCCTGCCAGTGAAGGGGGCGCAGGTTTGATCACTGTTCTAGGAAGATTCCACATACCACCGGGCAACTGAGCCCATGTGCGACAGCTACTGAGTCCACAGTCTAGAAGCTTTGAATCACAACTAATGAAGCCACACGCCCTAGAGCCTACACTCTGCGACAAGAGAAGCCACTGCAATGCGAAGCCCTCGAACCTCAACTAGAGAGCAAGCCCTGCGTGTTGCAACCAGAGAAAGCCTGTGTGTAGCAACAAACAACCCAGCAATGCCAAAAATTAATTAATTATTTATTTTTAAAAAAACCACAAGCAGCCAATGGATGAGGTCAAACTGGGGGAGTGGGGAGTTCAGATGGATAGTTTAGAGATTTTCTTGATGCGGGTCCAAGCCAAGTAAGAGGTGTTTAAAATAACTTATGCCAAAGATACCAATTGACTAAATTAAAGAAATGGCAATAGGGCACACACCTGAGAACTAGAATCGACCAGACTTCATCACTGATTGGATGTGGGTAGCAAGGGAAAAGAGGACAATTGACAGATTTCCAATTTGTAGCTGAGAATGCAGCGAGTGGTAGGACCAGTCTCTGAGATGGGAAAGATAGGAGAAGGGGAAAAGTTGCCTGTGAAGACAATGAGTCTGATGACTAGCTCGGGGACACCCAAGTAGAGGTGTTTAGATCTGCTGCTCAGGAAGGCCATCTGGGGAAATAGGTGTGAGAGTTCTTATTATTCTAACAGTGGTCAGTGAGCCCTGGGTTCGTGCCCAGAGAGACTGTCTGGATCGAGAAGAGTCGAGACTGGTGAGAACTAGCGATGTGATTTCAATCCCTTCACATGTAACGAGCAATATTCTCTTATGACAATCCCATGAGATCATATTTTCTTTACTCCTAGCACAAAGCTCAGAACACAGAAGACTCTCACTGCGTGTGGCTTTCCTTTCTCATAAGACACTTGGTTGACATCACTGTCTTAAGACAAAGTTCTATAATTTCACTTCTCTTTGCATGTTGAAATATCATGTGGGTTAAAGATCAGTGAGGGTGCATGTAGGAGCCCCAGTTGTTTTCTGAAATGGTCTTTTTTGATGGCTAAGAATCATTTCTGAGTTCTTCAGTTTGTGCCCAAAATAAAATAATAAATGATGTAATTAATAATTCCACCAAGTTGAGTTTACATTATGTTCAAATGACTATAATAACTGTTGATAGGATTTTGGATGGAAATTTTAACTTCTGACCTTCTTATCTTGTTATGCTTCAAAGTTATAGGATAAAGGGAGCTTCAGATATGGTAATAAGAACCATTATCATCACTCTGTCCTTGAATGAATTAACTGGATGTATCATTTGGAGAGCTGTCAACATGAGAATTCAGGAGAGTAGCATTTATCCTGTCAGTCTAGTCTGTACCTTGCACTCATAACTAAGATAAAGAATGTTTCTAGTTTTAGGGAAGAACTGAATTAAATGGTCATGGAAATGGGTCACATTTCCACAGTCAGAAATCCTGGCTACTCTCGCCTCCTGGGGCTCCTGTGCGTGCGTGCTCAGTCACTTCAGTCATGTCCGATTCTCTGCGACCCCCTGGACTGTAACCCAGCAAGCTCCTCTCTCCATGAAATTCCCCAGGCAAGAATAGTGGAGTGGGTTGCCATTGCCTTCTGCAGGGGATCTTCCTAACCCAGGGATCAAACCTGCATCTCCTGCATTGCATTTACTTCCTGAGCCATCAGGGAAGCCATCAGGGAAGCTGCGTCTCCTACCTGTTCCCTTCTGTCACGAGTGGCTTCTCTGGGTGAGTGGTGGAGACCAGGGGAATGGCGACATCATGGGCTTCATCCCCTTCTCCTTCATGCAGCAGTGGCAGAGAATCTTCTTCAGCTGAGTCCGCTGACTTCTTCCTACTCCTGTGATGCAACCCTCCATCAATCAGGTTCCCAAAATTACCTGTAGAGCCAGTAGCAAAGGGAGATGGGCCAGATGTCAATAAGCAGAATCAGGCTGCTTAGCAGAAAGGATCCAAGCTTATATCTTCCCAGGGCAGAGTAATAAGCTCTCAGTATGAAGGCAGGATGATGGTCAGACCAAAGAAATAAGATTAGCAATGATAAGAAGCCATCATCAGCTTCCATCTTAACATCTTTTTTTTTTTTTTAATAAAAATGACTTAAGTTACAGATTAATTGGATTCCTTCTCCATTTTTTTCTGCTCCAAAATTTCCCAAATGTAAATTAAGACCTTCTCTGATGGCATGCTCTTTCTTGGAGTGGTTTTCCCAGATGCACATCAGTCGAGGAAGACTGCTGGGAGTTACAAAAATAGCATCTATTATACACATAGCATGTCATGTGCATTAATTCATTAACCTCTTGCCATAGCTTCATAAGGAATTATCACTATTCCCATTTTATAGATGAAGAAAGCAAGACCAAGAGAAATTAAGTGATCCTAGGGTCAGGAAACCAGGATTAGTAGTCCAAGTCTGTCTGAATGCAAACTATACTCTCAATCTTTTTATTTTAACTTATTTTTAATTGGAAGATAATTGCTTTACAATATGGGGTTAGTTTCTGCCATACGTCAATAAGAATCAGCCATAGGTATGCATTTTAAATTTTTTATTATTTTTATTTATATATGTATTTTTTTTAATTAAAACTACGAAAACAAATCTATCCCTTACATATTGACTCTAGAGTGGACAAGGAGTTATTCATTTCTTCCTGAGGTGCAAACCTCCAACAGAATGGTACCATCTGCATGTAAGGCATTGATTCATTCATTTAAGAAAGGGGTATAAAGTTCACGTCATGTACCAGGCACTGTGCTTGTCTGCACTTACCAATAGAAACTTCAAAGCTAATGGGTTTATCTCCGATTCTCCGGTCTATCATGGTAGCTTCGAAAAATGCTCCAAAGAGTAAAAATTCCTCATGTTTTTCTGGTACAATCTATAGAAAGAAAAAAAAAAAAAACATTAGATGGCTCTGGATCTTTTCATAGTAGGAGGAAACTGAATCAGTGAGGCTAACCTGGTCCAGGGTGATTTATAGAAACCTGAGTCTTGGTGGCAGCCTGATACGGTACATCACTTCCACTCTAATCAGACTAGCAGGAACCTACACACTGCAAATCCCAGTTCAGCCATTCGCAATGATGTAGTCTCAATCTTACAATCAAATCTCCTTTCATTTTACAGGGAAGCTGGGTATATGTATCTTGTTAAGAGAGTGATGGTTCCAGAAGCCAGGTGACACATCGCATTTCTGAGTGAGGAGGCTGAATGAGCTGGCGCTTTCATTCTGTGCTTTCTGGCTGTACCCTCGGATTTACTGAGCCTAGCAGAAAGAGCAGTAAGATTCACTGAAGGAAATACAGCAGCTGTAGTTTCAGAGGCTAAGAGCCCCATTCAATCAAGAGCTCTTAATTCTGTCTCTTTCTCTCTCTCTCTCTCTCTTTTTTTTTCCCGGCCATGAGGGATCTTGGTCGCCCCAATCAGGGACTGAAACCATGCGTCCTGCATTGGGAGCAAAGAGTCTTAAGCACTGGACGGCCAGGGCAGTCCCCTCCTCTCTTTTTGAGACTCTTCCTTCACACACAAGCCCCCGTGCTGCTGGCATCAGCAGGAAATGTTGCTATTGACCAGAAAGTGTGGGACAGGGTGGGACCAGGTGCTCTTAGTCACAGCACGTGCCGCTCCCACCTGCCGCCACTGTGTCCCTTGGCTGTAAGCCAGCCCCTTATCGTGCCTTCCTGAGGCCAAGTTTACTTTCTGGGAGGAGGTTAAAAATCACTCAGAGACCCGAAGGGAATGGAGGCCATGGAGCCTGGAAGAGGGACCGCAGGTTCCAAGACCAGGTGACCCCCTCTTTAAACCCCAACTCTGCTGCCCCCTAGCTGTTGGCTGGGCAAGCCGTGTCTGCTATCCAGGTGCCATGTTCCTTGTCTGTGAAATGAGCATCATAGCAGGACCTACATGGGGAAGGAATGAGATCATCCATGTGCAGTACCTAGGATAAAGCCTACACATGCCAGTGCCATAAGCAGAGTCACCTAGTATTTCAACAGGTTATAATTCATGTCTTAATCCCATCCACCCTACAAAGTCCAACCCGAATGCCTCTTCTTCTGGAAGCCTCCTTTGATGCCCTGAGCTAGGAAAACATGATGGTAGTGTTTACAGAACTCCTATGGTGTGTCAGATATGGAGAATAAGTAGCATGGAAACATACACACTACCAAATGTAAAACAGAGAGCCAGTGGGAAGCTGCTGTACGACACGGGGAACTCAGCTCTTGACAACCTAGAGGGGTGGGATGGAGTGGGAGGTGGGGGAAGGCTCAAGAGGAAGGGGACACGTGTATACCTGTGGCTGATTCATGTTGATGTATGGCAGAGACCAACACAACATTGTCAAGCAATTCTCTTTCATTGAAAATTTCTGGGTCACTATGCTGTACAACTGAAAATAACGTGGTATTGTAAATCAGCTATACCTCAATAAATTTTTTCACTTTAAATAAATAAACAAATATTTTAAAAAAGAATTTTACCTGTATTATCTCATGTAATTCTATCCTATGAGAGGGATCTTTCTGTTCTATCCATTTAAAGGTGAGAAACTGTAGTTTCATGAAAGAGTAAGATATCTGTTCATAGTTACTAAACATGACTGATAGTAATTGAGCACTTACTATGTGGCCGGCTCTTCTCTAATAAGCACTTTGTTGTATTAATTCATTAAATCATCATTATAAGCCTAAGAAATAGAGGTTATTATTGGAAATAAACCTAAGGAGCTTAAGTCACTTGCCCAAAGACTCAAACAGGAGACTGAATGGTAACCATTGCACCATACTGCCACATCTTAAACCCAACTGTCTTATTTGGGAGCCCAGTATTTTAATCCTTACACTGCACTCACCCCAGGAGATAATATGACTTTATCTTTACCTGCTTAAGGCACTTTATCACATTCTACTTCCTATACATTTATTTTGTATGTCTTATCTCCCCTTCTATACCATAAATTTCATGCAGTCAGACTCTATTTTTATTCCTACCAATGCTGAGGATTTAAAAATGAACACAGGGCAGGAATAGAGATGCAGATATAGAGAACAGACTTCTGGACATGGGAGAAGAGGAGGATGAGACAAAGTGAGAGAGTAGCATTGATATATATATATATATATATATTCCCATGTGCAGAATAGCTAGCAAGCAGGAAGCAGTTGCAGAGCACAGGGGCTCAGCTCTGCACTCTGTGATGACCTCGAGGGGTGGGATGGGCAAGAATCGGGGGGAGGCTCGAGAGGGAGGAGATATACGTATCCTTACAGCTGATTCATGATGTTGTACAGCAGAAACTAACACAACATCGTAAAGCAGTTATATACCAAGAAAAAATAAAAATAAATTTAAAAAATAATAAAAATGAACACAAGGCTTGACAGAAGGGAGATAAGCTTTGATGGTGATGATGACAATGAGTTTAAAAAGCCAGCATTATAGGACCGCATTTGTCCAGATTCACAATGAGAGCAAGGCTGCAGCAAGGGAGATTAGAGCTGGGGGAACCTGGAGAGGTAAACAAGACGATGCTACAAAAAATAAATATTATCATGTTAGTAAGGGCAAACTCTGAGCTGTTGAGGCTCTGGGGAAGGTAGAAGCTGTAGTGTGGTAGTTTTAAATTATGTCCACAAATTCTTGGAAAATCCTCCCTTTAAAAAGTGAAGCCTCATTCATTCCCCAACCCTTTTTCAATGTGGGCTGGACATGTGGCTCATTTCTAACAATTAGAATGTGGCATAAATGTCCGTGTGATTTCCATGGATTTGGGCAAAAAAGACATTGCAGTCTCTGCCTTGTTCTCTTTTGGATCATCCACTCTGGCAGAAGCCAGATTTATTAAATCCCAGCAGTAAAATTAAGTGGCTCTTCCAAGGCTAAGTTGACCCACGTACTAAAAATCCTTCTGTGTGTTCTAGTCTGTACCGGGAATGGACAGCTCTGGGAGATCAGCCACCCCATTCCTTCCCCATCTGAAATTAGAGTCTGGCTGACCTGAGAAATACCCTCCCAGAGGCAGAATCAAGCTCTAATCTACCCATCAAAATATAAAACGCCTTCATTTGCAGTGACAAAGTACTATTGCTGAACTTAAAGAGTGAGAGCTTAGTCGTGATTTATGTTTCTCTTGGGGTCCCAGATCTCTCACCCCTAGCCAGGAGATGCTACTCTGCTGTTTGCTGAGTCACAAGCAATGATAAACGTTCCCTCCAGCGGTGACTTCCCCACAGGCGTGGGGCAGGGGAACAGGTGTCTCGTTTTCTTGTGTCCCTGCTTGTCACCCACTCTTCCTCCTCCATCTCTCATCCCACATTATCTCATCCAGAATGCATGCTGAGCTAACAAAGCTAAACATAATTAGGCCCCAGACAGAGTTCGGTCCATCACCCAGCCACCCACTCCCAACAGCTTCTCCAGCGTGCTTTAATTTTATTTTACTTCGGTGTCCATGGGAATCTGTGTTTGGGGGGATGCAGACAGATTGCAACATGAGCAGATGGCTATGATGTGAGCAGGAAAAGGCAGAGGATCAGCCCCGAAATACAGGGCTGAGTCAACACACATTTTGCAGGGGGCACACCTCTGTGGGTTGCTGGGGGCCCATGGCAGATACTGTCTCTGCCCTGGGCTCAGGGCAGTCTCACTGGAAGAGCGCTCAGACCTACCTCTGGGGGCACGTCGAAAGGCTCCACCTCGGCCTCTGTNGGGGGGGGTCCAGGATGAGGAACACATGTACACCATGGTGGATTCATGTCAATGTATGGCAAAACCACTACAATATTGTAAAGTAATTAGCCTCCAATTAAAATAAATAAATTTATATTTAAAAGAATAAAAAATATAAAGTAGAAAGTGAAAAAAAAACCCCAAAACAAAACTTCCTATAGCTAAGTTTCTGCTGGGATATCTGATGGTTTAACTATGCAAAAAAAAGTTCTAGAAATGTGGGTTTGGGGTGCATCTACTAAAGGAGTTCATCTGGGAAAGGTGGAGAGGAAATTATGGCTTCTTCAGAGGGAAAGAAAGTTCAGGAAGTTCTGAGGCAATAATGAGACAGTGAAGAGCTCAGTTGGGAGAATCAGGATCTGAGAAATAAGCCTCATGTCTGCAGGACAGGAAATCTGAGCCAGAGAGTAGCCTGCACACAGGGCTTTGCCTCTGCTCACAACCTTCAGTTCAGGACCTGGGCCCTGGGGGAGGCATCAGAGCTGGATGAATATCAAGGCTTGGTTAGAATTCACAGTCCATTTGCCACCTGGTACATTCCTTTCAGTTAAAATTTTAATAATTTTGCCAAATCACATCCTTTCTAGTGATTTTATATAAGTGATTCTGCCTTATTTTTTAAAACCAATTCATTTAATAGATAAATATCTGAAGTTGAAGACAGCCATCATCTTGTCTCTGTTAGATGCTCACTCACTCACTCTGCAAAGACCCAAATAAGAGATGCCTGCTTTGAAGGCACAGAAGTAAAGCAGGAAGTTCTTGTTTCAGCTCTCAAATCCCCACAGTGGTCACCAGCTACAAGAGGTATATGGAAATAACTGCCGATGTTTGCACTTCTTGAGGGAATTCATGTATGTGCCAATTACTCAAGGGTGAATATGAGGCTTGTCTTAGAAAGTGAAATTTCCTGAACCCAGGAAAGTGAAGGAATTTTTTAAAAGGGGAACCCACAGCATATTCTGGCAACAGGAAAGTCTGACTCTAGTGTACTCAGCTTAATGAGTCATGACTGGGCATCTCCCTCATTCTTTTCTTCTAAGGGGGATTGTGCCTTCCTGAGAATCTGAATCTGGCAGAAAGAAAATCCTCTTCACAATACTCACAAGATGGAACATCAAGTCCTGTGCTGAATCAGTTAGAGAACTCAGCTGTCTGGGGAGGCAAACCTGAAACTCTTAGCAGTTGGCAATGGGGCCATGGGATAACCTTGGCCATGTGCTGAGTAGAGGCTATGATGCCATTTCTAGAGAGCTTGAAACTTCATACCTTCTTCCTAAGAAGGGGAATTTTTATTATAGAACTCACCTGAGATTGGCAAGCATAAGAAGCAAAGCTGGAGCTCAAATAGCACGCGCTTTTTTGTAGGACAGAATATTTCCAAAATAAGGCAGAGGTTTCGGTCCAGGAACCCCCAGCTTCTTAAAAAATCCATGTGAATAAGTCCCATATATATAATGTGAAACAGAAAACCAGGTCACAGGAATTGTGGACTATTGGTGCTGGAGCTGCCAGTCGCTGATTCAGAACTGGAACTGTCAAATTAGGGAGGTAACATGTAGGCAATAAAAATATCAGCAACTCCAAAAGTGATATTACATTCACTCATCACCTCCTTTCCCACCTCCACTGTGAGACTCACAGAAAGTGATGATGATTAGTTAAAAGCAGCTGAAGTTTTCATGGGACCAATCCTAAAATGGATACTTGATAAATGTTTCCAATTTGAGTGGTCCTGAGAGGTTCAGGCAGGAATCCTTCCAGGGAATTACTCATGTTTATGAGTAAAGAATCTGCCTGCAATGTGGGACACCTGGGTTTGATCCATGGGTTGGGAGGACCTGTTGGACCAGGGCATGGCAACCCACTCCAGGATTCTTGCCTGGAGAATTCCTATGGACAGAGTAGCCTGGTGGGCTGCAGTCCACGGGGTTTCAGAGTCGGACATGACTGAGTGACTAAGCATGCAGACCCCTGAGACATCATTTTGCCAATAAAGGCCCATGTAGTCAAAGCTATGGTTTTTCCAGTGGTCATGTATGGATGTGAGACTTGGACCATAAAGAAGCCGAGCGCCAAAGAACTGATGCTTTCGAACTGTGGTATTGGAGAAGACTCTTGAGAGTCCCTTGGACAGCGAAGAGATCAAACAAGTCAATCCTAAAAGAAATCGACCCTGAATATTCATTGGAAGGACTGATGTTGAAGCTGAGGCTCCAATACTTTAGCCACGTGATGGTAAGAGTTGACTCGTTGGAAAAGATTCTCATGGTGGGAAAGATTGTGGGAAGGAGGAGAAGAGGAAGAAAGAGGACGAGATGGTTGGATGGCATCACTGACTCATTGGACATGAGTTTCAGCAAACTCAGATAGTGAAGGACAGGGAAGCCTGGCATGCTGCAGTTCATGGGGTTGCAAAGAGTTGGACACGACTTAGAGATCGAACAAAAACATGTATTACTTGACTCATGATTTCGAGATTCTCAATGTAGGTAGAAAGAGGAAATATTTTTGGTAGTTCCTAAAACTTTAATAACATCCTATCTGTTAACTTTCATCTTCAAAACAGATAGGGAAAGGGAGACCTGATTACCACCCCAAATCCAAGATTACAGAGGAGAGGAGTCTGAATAGTTACTCACAAATAGAGGAGCAGCAGACTGGTAACGAGGAGAACCCAGGATTCCGTGGAAAAGTATGGGATCAGGTCCATGGCAGCTTTTTGCTGAGAGCCTCTCCTCTCAGTTTCCTTTCAGCTGTGTGTGCGCTATTCTTTGCAGGCCTTTGCATGCGGAGCTTCCTTTCCTGGATAGTGGAGACTCAGTGAGGCTGGGAGGTTTAAGCGCTGAGAAGGGGGTGGGNGAGTGTGGAGAGACAAGTGGGTCTGTCTTTATCCTAGAGATTATGGACTATTCTAGAGGAGTTTGAGGAAAGATGTGACCTACTCAGATGTGTGTTTTTAAATTCACTGATTGCTATGTGAAGGGTTATAAGAATGGATGTGAGCGCACTGGTTCAAGGACTCCTTCATCATTAAAATTCAAGACATGGATAGCTTGGACCAGGGTGATGGTAGTGGAGATTGAGAGAAGTAAATGTTCTGAAATGTGCTCTAAACATAGAACTGAAAAGACCTGGTGATCTTAACTTACTCTTAGCATAAGTTGTTTCCATTCTTGATCCATAGCATCTGGGAAAATATAAGTGTCTGTGCAAACATTTCTTTGGCAACCAAATGTTCCTTTTGTTTTCTTTTCTGCAGCATGTAAGATCTTCATTCCTGGACCAGGGATCGAACCTGGGATCCCTGCAGTGGAAGCTCAGAGTCTTAATCACTGGACCTCCAGGGAAATTCTCAGAATGTTCCATTTTGACTGGGAGTACAGGATGGTGGCCCTGAGCTTTACTTCCTCGGTTCAGATCTCAAGTCTCAGCTCTGCCATTTTCAAGCTGTGTGACCTTGGAGAAGTCTTTTAACTTTCTGATCCCTCAGTATCCTCAACTGTAAAGTGGGGATAATCTCAGGATAGATAAAATAGATAATCTCAGGATTGTCTATTGGGATAATCTAATCTATCAGGATTAAGAGAGATAATATTAAGTGCTTCACTGAAGTCTTTAGGAAATGCTCTAAAATATTAGCTCTTACTCTTAATAAGTACATGTGTGCTAAATCTCTTCAGTCGTGTCCAACTCTTTGTGGCCCTATGGACTGTAGCCCTCCAGGCTCCTCTGTCCAAGGGATTTTCCAGGCAAGAACACTGGAGTGGTTGCCAAACCTCCTCCAGGAGATCTTCCTGACCTAGGAATCAATATGTGTCATAATTTGCTTAACAATTCTTGTTGACGAAAAGTTGCCATATGCTTTATTGTTATCAATAATTTTAATACGTGAAGGCTTCCTCTCTCCATCCCCTCACCCACTGCTCCATTCCTCCATGGACTAGATTCTATCCTGCCTTTGAATAAATTCTAAGAAGTAGTGATATTGTGTTAAAAGAGGTAGGAAGATTCTACAACCCATGATACCTACTTTTTACTATTGCTATGCATCTTCCAAACCCAACAAAGTGATTCTGAAAAGTTGTGGGTAAAACACATCTATGTCTGGTTGAGAAATCCTATAGATGGGCAGAATGTGCTTTCTACATAAAGCAATCTAGGGCAAACATTTCCACAACATGGAAAGTTAAATGGTATATATTTATTAAGGCCTTTTTATGATGACACTCTTGTGCAGGGCACAAAAATGTGTAAAACTTGTTCTCTGCATAAGCCAAGTCTTTTACAGCATAATGTGTATACACACACATATACACAAATACATACATTAATTAACACAAATGTGTAGTGCAGAGAAAGATTCTCTTGAGATTTAAATAAAGGGAAGGTGGGTTGAGATATTTAGAGAATTATCAGTTATTAATTTAGATTTTGCTAATAGAGTAAGTCCCCTACATATGAACATGTAAGTTGCAAACTTTCAAAAAGTTGCAAATGTGTGCCAACCCTTGTATGCCAGCTGTTGTACTGTACTACTGTACTTTTCAAGGCACTGTACTATAAGATTAAAAATGTTTTATTTTTTGTGTTTGTTTTTTATGTATGTATGATGTGGATGAAAAGTATTATAAACCTATTATAGTACAGTACTGTATAGTTGATTGTGTTAGCTGGGTACTTAGGCTAACTTTTTGGACTCACCAACAAATTGGACTTATGAACACACACTTGGAATGGAACTCATTTGTATGTAGGGGAATTACTGTGAAGAGCTTTATCCAGGATGAAAACTCTTTGGACTGACTCAGTGAATTAACTGGGACTCTCCATTCTTGCCCTGGCTGTCTGCAGTCAACTCATGCTCTTGAGTTTCCATCAGTAGTTGAGGGAACCATATTTTTTGAACCATTTAAACACAGTAAAACCATTCTAAGCTTGTGAGCCATACATAGATATATGGTAGTTCAGATGTGGTCCATGGACCACAGTTTGCCAACCTCTGGTCCAATCTAATCTTCATTTTCCAGTTAGGAAGCATAAAGCCCAGAGAAAGGGAGTGACTTCCTCAAGAACACACAGCAGTGTTCCTGGAAGACTTGGGACAGTGAACAAGCCTCATGGTTCCTAGAGTCTGGCTCTGTCCACTACCCTAAACCAACCCAAGCCACAGACCACGCAGAGATGGAAAACGCCTAACACATCGCCTGCTCCTCTGATGAGGAGGAGCTCTAAATGAACCATTTCAAGACCCTACCTTGAAGTCAGATGTGCAAGGCCTTACCTTTATCTCCATCCTGTTCATTGGAGATTTTCTTCAAGTCAATGAAGTGGGTTGCCAGCACTATATCATTCATGCTGCCTTCATCCCACACCTGGATTTTTACCCTCCGACACAACGGAGGGAACATTTCCTTGAAGACCACCTGTTCATGCCACACGGGATCGGCACAGTTCTTCTGCACCGTGGTTCGCCCCTAAACACAAAGCCAGGAGGATGTGAACCACTGAAGGAAATGAAAGAGGCCTTTGATCAACTAAAGAAAACTCCTCACACCAGCTGGAAATATAAAGTTGCCAAATTAATAAACCTGTTTCCACAAGGCACCCATGAAAATCAGTTACATCCCATGAACATAGCCAGTGTCCTGCTCTGTGCCAGACACCGTGCTGGGCATCTGGGACAAAAGGAGGGTTGTCACAGGTCCTCCCCCAGAAAGTTCTCATCATCACACTGGGTTGAGGTGAAACTGACACCTGTGTTATGAAGGTGTTCCATGCATTTCCAAGACAGCAGATACAATTAGACCCTGAGTTCGTGTCTTATAAAAGTAGGACCAGGGATTTCCCTGGTGGTCCAGTGGCTAAGACTTCATGCTCCTGATGCAGGGAATCTGGGTTTGATCCCTGGTCAGGGAACTAGATCCCACATGCTGCAACTGAAAGACCCTGTGTGCCACAATGAAGATTAAAGATCTCGCGTGCCTCAATGAAGACCCACCACAACCAAATAAACATCTTTTAAAATTAGGACCTGGTACAAATCCCTTCTCCAGTCTAGACCTCAGTTTCCTCATCATACAATGGAGGTGATATCTTATATGGGGGTTATATATGTCCTATATATGCCAATGGGACCCAAGACAAAAGTAGTCCAAGGTTCACCCTGCCAAAGGGAGGAGCTGGGTAGAGACACGTGTGTTAGGTGAAGCTTCTGAGTCCAACTAATCAGGATTAAGCTCTGACCATGTGCCCAGGCCCTGACACTTCCAATGGCTCTTGAGCAGGGAACAGCTGGACACAAGGATGTCCAAGCTTATGTACGATAAGGACAAGCTGGGTAGATTGTGGAGCAGATTGAAAGGGAGGTGGTAATTCTGAGACTGGGGAATGGCCAATAGCTCAGAGAAGTAGCCATAGGTGTGGAAGGAGGCCTGCCTGCCTGGGTCCTGAATGGTGGTTCTCCCGCCAGTTTTTCTCCATGAACCTTCCGGGAAGGTGAAGGTGAGAGGAAGTAGGTGACTCTCCCCTACTTTCCCGCTACATGCAAGGCCTTTTGGCAACAAGCTTTCTCTCTCCAGGCATGTCTTGATTTCGATTTTAATGTAATGTTCTTTACCCAGCAATGTCCTGGGGTAAAGAGTAGAATTCTGGCCCCAGGTCTTCCAGGATTGGAACAATGGACACTCACTGTCTGCCCAGCAAAGGAGACTTCCACAAAGGGATCCACGAGGTCCTTACTGTCACCCACAAATGCTTTGGTGACATTCGCCATGATGCTGGAGTTCACCTTGGGCAATCCTTCGGCTTTGTAGAGTCTCACGTAGAACCTGGCCCAGGGCCTCTCTGATGGAAACCCTTGAGGGATCAAGAGGTTCCTTGCGGGGGACAAAAAAGAAACATAAAACAGCTGTTTCACTTGAAAGAATAGAAAGAAAAGGCAGAGGCAATTTGGAGGCAGAAAGGAGCAACCTAATATAGGAGAGAAGATCAGGATGCATCACTAAGATGAGTTTCCTTCCTGGTGTGATTGACAGTGCAGGGTACGACTGGAATGAACGCAGTAAGCCCATTCCAGTCCCAGCATTACAGAGTAAACACTTACAAGAGGTGCCTCAAATCTTTCAATTTCATAAGTCGGTGGCTGAACTTACTCTCCCTTCAAAGAAAAATCAGCTCAATTCAGGTCCACAGGATAAGCTTGGAAATAGCTTATCTATTGTGGGTTGGTACAGGAGGACAAACAATTCTTGTTCTAGAAGCTGCCCTCCCAAAGGATAGTGGTGCCTTTTGTAGGACACCTCATGGTGCCCCTGACAGAGCAGGGTCTCGGGGGGACAGGCCTCTTTAACTCGGCAGTCCTCAAGAACCCGTGAGGAAAGGGAGAGGGGAAAGACACGGAAATGAGGACATGTCATTTCTCTTGCATGGTCTTCCACGGGCCTGTCTCACTTTTCTATCTGCTCCTCGGCATCAGAGGTTTTGGCATTGGGCTTTAAGACATCTCCTTTTCCAGTCACGCTGATGTCACACTTTAGGTACCCCTTCGTGCCCGTCCTGATGTCTCCAGGATCCGTGAGCAGGGCCCACTTGTCACAGAACTGATGACCTGCAAGACATCCCGACAGCTCAGATACCCTGCACGGGAGCACCCAGATGCTCCACCCACTTCTCCTCCAACACAAACCTCCCACCTCTGCTCCCCAGGAGGGGCTCGCTCATCACAGCTGATTCCACGTCTCATGGTGCCCCTCTCTCCTCCTGCCCCTCCTCACCTCTCTCCCCAACCACTTCTGTCTTTCTTCCCAATCTGCCACAGGGATTTGGGAAGCCCTTAACCAAGTGGAAGATGCCTGGACTAGAGTCTAGCTTTGACCGGAGAGAAGGACATGAATGCAGTGTAGAAGCCATGCTTGAGGGACTTCCCTGGGGGTCCAGTGGTTAAGACTCTGTGCTTCCTACTGCAGGGACCACTGGTTGGGAAACTAGGATCCCATATGCTGCATGGTGTAGCCAAGAGAGAAGCCACACATAATTTAACAGGCCACAAGTACCACTCATGGATCTTTTTGCTTGGCCTACACAGTGAGCCCAAACTTCAAAAGCTCTCACAAAATCGAGACTTTAAGCTTATCTTAAAAAAAAAAAAAAAAACCCTGTTAGATCCGGCAATACATAGTCCACATTGCCANGTACCACTCATGGATCTTTTTGCTTGGCCTACACAGTGAGCCCAAACTTCAAAAGCTCTCACAAAATCGAGACTTTAAGCTTATCTTAAAAAAAAAAAAAAAAAACCTGTTAGATCCGGCAATACATAGTCCACATTGCCACATGGTGGCAGGTAGGAAAGGAGCTGAGCAGATGCTATTCCGTCCATAGGTGTTATGTCCCCCGGCCTCCATTTCCCCCAGCCTCCCTCATTTCCCACTGCATTAAACCAGTCCACTGCACTCAGTGATGCCCACTGCCTGGCCCCCTGGGGTCATGTGTGTTGGAATCACTGTTGAAGAGAAAGAACCTTTGATTATAAGATCTATGTTTGCTGTTGGTTCTGTTACTGATTGACTCTTGACCTTGGATGCGCCTTGGGTGCGCCTCTGAAAAATCAGGGATAAGAGTAATAATTACTGCAAACCCATGTGTGACTTATCACAGTCATTATTTTGTGCTAGATCCTATGAAGTGCTTATACATATATGCTTATGTATATATTCACTTACATATATATTTACTTAATCCAGCAACTCTATGGAGGAGGTGCTATCATATCTCAATTTTTACAAATAAGGAAATTGTAGCACAGAGAAGTCAAGTTATTAACTCAAGGTTGCACAGCTAAGAAAGAGCAAAGTAGAATTTGAAGCCAGGCAAATCTGGCCCCCGAGTCCACATTCTTAACTTTCACATTTCCTTCTTGTACCTCACAGCAATAAATTGGACAGACTTTGGGGAAATATTTTTAAAAACTGCTCAGAAGTATTCCTGGGTTGGGAAGATCCCCTGGAGGAGGGCATGGCAACCCACTCCAGTATTCTTGCCTGGAGAATCTC
>SJYV01020350.1:1017176-1066457 GCA_006410875.1 Neotragus pygmaeus | reverse complement strand
AAGACAGCAGATACAATTAGACCCTGAGTTCGTGTCTTATAAAAGTAGGACCAGGGATTTCCCTGGTGGTCCAGTGGCTAAGACTTCATGCTCCTGATGCAGGGAATCTGGGTTCGATCCCTGGTTAGGGAACTAGATCCCACATGCTGCAACTGAAAGACCCTGTGTGCCACAATGAAGATTAAAGATCTCGCGTGCCTCAATGAAGACCCACCACAACCAAATAAACATCTTTTAAAATTAGGACCTGGTACAAATTCCTTCTCCAGTCTAGACCTCAGTTTCCTCATCATACAATGGAGGTGATATCTTATATGGGGGTTATATATGTCCTATATATGCCAATGGGACCCAAGACAAAAGTAGTCCAAGGTTCACCCTGCCAAAGGGAGGAGCTGGGTAGAGACACGTGTGTTAGGTGAAGTTTCTGAGTCCAACTAATCCGGATTAAGCTCTGACCATGTGCCCAGGCCCTGACACTTCCAATGGCTCTTGAGCAGGGAACAGCTGGACACAAGGATGTCCAAGCTTATGTACGATAAGAACAAGCTGGGTAGATTGTGGAGCAGATTGAAAGGGAGGTGGTAATTCTGAGACTGGGGAATGGCCAATAGCTCAGAGAAATAGCCAGAGGTGTGGAAGGAGGCCTGCCTGCCTGGGTCCTGAATGGTGGTTCTCCCGCCAGTTTTTCTCCATGAACCTTTCCCGCTACATGCAAGGCCTTTTGGCGACAAGCTTTCTCTCTCCAGGCATGTCTTGATTTCGATTTTAATGTAATGTTCTTTACCCAGCAATGTCCTGGGGTAAAGAGTAGAATTCTGGCCCCAGGTCTTCCAGGATTGGGACAATGGACACTCACTGTCTGCCCAGCAAAGGAGACTTCCACAAAGGGATCCACGAGGTCCTTACTGTCACCCACAAATGCTTTGGTGACATTCGCCATGATGCTGGAGTTCACCTTGGGCAATCCTTCGGCTTTGTAGAGTCTCACGTAGAACCTGGCCCAGGGCCTCTCTGATGGAAACCCTTGAGGGATCAAGAGGTTCCTTGCGGGGGACAAAAAAGAAACATAAAACAGCTGTTTCACTTGAAAGGATAGAAAGAAAAGGCAGAGGCAATTTGGAGGCAGAAAGGAGCAACCTAATATAGGAGAGAAGATCAGGATGCATCACTAAGATGAGTTTCCTTCCTGGTGTGATTGACAGTGCAGGGTACGACTGGAATGAACGCAGTAAGCCCATTCCAGTCCCAGCATTACAGAGTAAACACTTACAAGAGGTGCCTCAAATCTTTCAATTTCATAAGTCGGTGGCTGAACTTACTCTCCCTTCAAAGAAAAATCAGCTCAATTCAGGTCCACAGGATAAGCTTGGAAATAGCTTATCTATTGTGGGTTGGTACAGGAGGACAGACAATTCTTGTTCTAGAAGCTGCCCTCCCAAAGGATAGTGGTGCCTTTTGTAGGACACCTCATGGTGCCCCTGACAGAGCAGGGTCTCGGGGGGACAGGCCTCTTTAACTCGGCAGTCCTCAAGAACCCGTGAGGAAAGGGAGAGGGGAAAGACACGGAAATGAGGACATGTCATTTCTCTTGCATGGTCTTCCACGGGCCTGTCTCACTTTTCTATCTGCTCCTCGGCATCAGAGGTTTTGGCATTGGGCTTTAAGACATCTCCTTTTCCAGTCACGCTGATGTCACACTTTAGGTACCCCTTCGTGCCCGTCCTGATGTCTCCAGGATCCGTGAGCAGGGCCCACTTGTCACAGAACTGATGACCTGCAAGACATCCCGACAGCTCAGATACCCTGCACGGGAGCACCCAGATGCTCCACCCACTTCTCCTCCAACACAAACCTCCCACCTCTGCTCCCCAGGAGGGGCTCGCTCATCACAGCTGATTCCACGTCTCATGGTGCCCCTCTCTCCTCCTGCCCCTCCTCACCTCTCTCCCCAACCACTTCTGTCTTTCTTCCCAATCTGCCACAGGGATTTGGGAAGCCCTTAACCAAGTGGAAGATGCCTGGACTAGAGTCTAGCTTTGACCGGAGAGAAGGACATGAATGCAGTGTAGAAGCCATGCTTGAGGGACTTCCCTGGGGGTCCAGTGGTTAAGACTCTGTGCTTCCTACTGCAGGGACCACTGGTTGGGAAACTAGGATCCCATATGCTGCATGGTGTAGCCAAGAGAGAAGCCACACATAATTTAACAGGCCACAAGTACCACTCATGGATCTTTTTGCTTGGCCTACACAGTGAGCCCAAACTTCAAAAGCTCTCACAAAATCGAGACTTTAAGCTTATTTAAAAAAAAAAAAAAAAAACCTGTTAGATCCGGCAATACATAGTCCACATTGCCACATGGTGGCAGGTAGGAAAGGAGCTGAGCAGATGCTATTCCGTCCATAGGTGTTATGTCCCCCGGCCTCCATTTCCCCCAGCCTCCCTCATTTCCCACTGCATTAAACCAGTCCACTGCACTCAGTGATGCCCACTGCCTGGCCCCCTGGGGTCATGTGTGTTGGAATCACTGTTGAAGAGAAAGAACCTTTGATTATAAGATCTATGTTTGCTGTTGGTTCTGTTACTGATTGACTCTTGACCTTGGATGCGCCTTGGGTGCGCCTCTGAAAAATCAGGGATAAGAGTAATAATTACTGCAAACCCATGTGTGACTTATCACAGTCATTATTTTGTGCTAGATCCTATGAAGTGCTTATACATATATGCTTATGTATATATTCACTTACATATATATTTACTTAATCCAGCAACTCTATGGAGGAGGTGCTATCATATCTCAATTTTTACAAATAAGGAAATTGTAGCACAGAGAAGTCAAGTTATTAACTCAAGGTTGCACAGCTAAGAAAGAGCAAAGTAGAATTTGAAGCCAGGCAAATCTGGCCCCCGAGTCCACATTCTTAACTTTCACATTTCCTTCTTGTACCTCACAGCAATAAATTGGACAGACTTTGGGGAAATATTTTTAAAAACTGCTCAGAAGTATTCCTGGGTTGGGAAGATCCCCTGGAGGAGGGCACAGCAACCCACTCCAGTATTCTTGCCTGGAGAATCTCCATGGACAGAGAAGCCTGGCAGGCGAGAGTCTATGGGGTCACAAAGAGTTGGACATGCCTAAGCGACTAAGCACACAGCATATGGACATATAAGACAGCTTTATCATTAGATTGAAAACTTGGAAGACAAGATCCAAGAGTTATACATAGTTATACCACTTTGCTTAACTGATGCTCAATATATTGAATGAAAGGATAAGTGGATAAAGGGATAAATGAATTGACTCCTAGGTGTCAGAATAAGAGAAGAAGAGTAAGAGAAACTGGGAGGCAATACTTTCTCACCAGGTTGGTTGTACACAGTCCCCAGGTCCACTTTGAAGGAGCCGATCAGTACACTTCCTATCAGCTTGTGGTGAAAGACCTGCAAGAGATGGAGCAGTGAGTCTGGCAACATTAGATTTCTCTTTGAGGCTAAATCTGTGTAAAGGGCTCATGACAAATCCATCAAAGAGGATTCTAGGCCTTGAACCTTGTCTGGCCTTCACTCTTATCTGGTGCACACTGACATTTGGTTGTGGAACCTCAGGGATGGCTGTAAGGGTGGCCAAAGAATCACAGCTGTACCTCACCCTCTAGCAGGATTTTAGCTAACTGTCCTTTGAGGGACACCCATCAAATCTCACCACCTAAAAGGTGTTTGTTTTTTATTTGTTTGTAGCCAAAACGAACTCTAGAGTAGCCCAATATTCAAATCTATCCCTGCGTTTAGAAACTCTACCCAACTTTTTTTTTTTTTTTGGCTTTGTCATGGGGTCTTAGCTGTGGCATGCAGGATCTTTCTTGTACCATGAGGGATCTTCTGTTGTAGCACATGGGCTCTATAGATGTGGCACATAGGCTCAGTAATTGCAGCACTCAGACTTAGTAGCTCCAGAGCATATGGGATCTTAGTTCCCTGACCAGGCATCGAACCCATGTCCCCTGTATTGCAAAGTAGATTCTTAACCACTAGGCCACCAGGGAAGTCCCAATTTTACCCATCTTTAAATGCCTAGAGCAAACACTGCCTCCTTCAAGCAGCCCTCCCCGATCCTTCACAACTGAACATGTTCCCTTTCTCTCCTAAAATCCCACAATGCTTTGCTCACAACTTTCCCATCTCTACTGTCTTGAGAAGTTTTGGACATGTACAGTAGGTGGGACAAAAGAGGCTGTCATCCTCAATATTTTGTCTGATAAGTCAGTTAGACGGCTGGCTGTTTACAGCAGAACATTTTTCATTCTAAATGCAATTAAGATTAAAAAGTTCTACAGGAAGTTGGCAGAGCTGGGCCTGGGTCCAGAAGCCACAAAACTTCTGAAGAATCAGGACTAGTTTAAACTTTAACCCAGAAAAGAGAAAACTGAGGGTGTGGATGAAGGGTGATAGTAACTCAGGTGTCTTCCACTCTTGAAAATACTGCCATCTAAAAGCAGGTATAGGATCCCTTTGCAGTTCTCAAGCTGCAGGAAGAGAGATTTCAGCTTACTGTATGGATCATTTTTATAACAGAACTCTCCAGCAATGGAATGGGCCTCTCTAGAAGTAGTGACCTCCCCATCACTGGATATAATCAAGTAGTGCCCAAGAACCCCAGGTCATGTGTCATGGAAGTGGTGGAGAAGGATTTCTGTACTGGCTGGAAGTTGGACTACATGGCCTCTGAGCTTCCTTCTAACCATAAAATTCTATGAGATCCTTGATTCAAGGACAGTTTTCTACCTTCTTCTTTCAATTTAGAGAAACAGAGATAGGCAATACCAGCTTTGATCCTCTGCTAAAAATCCACTTGCCCCATAGACAGTCATGACTCTTCTCTATGATGCTGCATAAAACCTAGCTATTAACTGCTCCTCTGAACTCTAGACAGTCCCCTCGGAGCCTGCAATAAAGCTGATCCCACAAACAGGTGGTTGTTTGAGTGATGCAATGAGACAACATCTGGGCAATGTCCCAGGTCCCAAAATACCTTCTCACCACCTGTCAGCATGCCTGAAATTCACATGTGAAGAATGTTTGGCACCTGGTGACTTCTCATTCTTAAAGAGTCACATTCTTCAAGTACCCCCAAGCAAGATTCCACTATTACCTAAATCTTAATGCAGAACTTATGTATAATATAATAAAATATACATTGAATGGGTGAGGAAGATAAGCAAGGAAGTCTATAAGACTTCCCAAAGCCTAGAATCTCTTCCACCTCCATCACCATGAGTGATATACTTACTGAGATTTTGATGATCTTGTCAAAAAGATGCAATTGGGGCCCAACGAAGTCGAAGACAAAGTACTGTAAAACATAAAGTTCATTCTGCATGTGAGAACTTTCATGTAAGAACTGCATTCTTCAATGCTTCTGGTTCTACATTGCTCTAATGAATTGCTGCAGGGTTCCCAATGGCATAACTCTATCATCAATTAACTGACTAATTTGTTTGATTTCTTTTCACTGAAACTTGTTTAATTTGTTCTCTTTTTTTTTCAAATAGGAAAAAAAAAAAACACCAATTACATCTTTTCACAGCATATACATAAGCTTTCCTCTAAAATGGACATGACAATTGGAATTATTCGATCATAGCTTGTGTGCATGTAAATTTTTAGTAGCTAGCATAATTTTTTTTCCAAAGGAGCTAAAGCATTTTACATTCCCATTGGCAGCATATGAAAATAGCATTTCTCCATTCCCTTGCTAACCCTTGAATTGTCGATTCTCTTATATATTCATTTTTATTACTTGTATATAATGATGACTGAAAATATATCTCATTGTGGTTTTAATTTAGAGTAAACTTGATTAAAATTTCATTTTCTTGGGATTTTTCAGCTTCAAACATCCTTGTGAAATTCCCAAGACTGACCAGGAAAATAATAAAAAGAAATTACGGGCAAGGAAGATTTCTAATTTGAAAAAAGTGATTGAATTTTAGAGTTGAAGAAAACATATAGACTAGTCTCCCTATTCTGCATATAAAGATTGAAGATGAAAAAATTTAAAAGACATGCCTGGAGTCATATAGCTAGTTATTGATGAACCAGAGACCAAAGTTTTTTTCTCCTAAGGTTATCATAAAAGGAATTCAAGTGCTAGATGCTTCACCATCGGAATTTTGTCAAGTTCCCCAAGTGAGGTAGGATGCTCCTCGTGTCGAAAGCTGGAGTAGTGCTTTGATACAGACTGTGTGTTTTAAGGACTGAAGGTGGTAGCTGAGTTAGAACTAGGAAGTTGTTTCATGGATTGTTTGGTATTTGAGCTGCAAGACAGGGGAAAGACACAAAGACATTAGAGATGAACAGGACAGCAGTGGGAAAGGGAGACATGAGCACTAACAGCTTGCTTTTAAAAGCAGAACAGAAAAGCCAAAACATGGAAGAAAAACCAAAGACGTCATCATATACTAGAATAAGAAACCTTCAAAATGGCAGTCCTGCAATATCAATGAAAAGCTATATTAAAGTTATATTATGTTCAGTGTCTCCTATTTAAGAGGACAGGAAGCTATGTATAACAGTTCAGGAAATTTTTCACATATATGTTCAAACTTTTGAAGAGTTTTGGTGTTCAGAAAATCTTTTCTGTACAAAATTCATTTACATGAAGTTCTTCATTCTCTGGTATATGAGATGCTGTGGGTTCCTTTGGACCAGTAAATTAGTTCTAACATTTATTGCCTTCCACTGAGTTTCACAGGTTTCAGACTCAACTGTCTCACATAGGGTCCCTGGACCTCTGAAGCCACACACATTTTTCTAGCTGGGAAAGATTCCCCAGCCTCTACTAACTGATTCCTTCAACATCTGATGAACTTTAGGCTCAAATATTAGAGTCCAAATCTGTAACAAAGATTTTTAATTCAACTTTTATGTTTTCACTTGATTTCTCAAAGATTATGTTTAGCCCAGTGGAATGTCACTTAGATGCAAGACTTGTTTGCATATGTAGCTCAGTTGGTAAAGAATCTGCCTGCAGTGCAAGAGATCTGGGTTTGATCGCTGGGTTGGGAAGATCCCCTGGAGAAGGAAATGGCAACCCACTCCAGTATCCTTGCCTGGAAAATCTCATGGACACAGGAGCCTGGTGGGCTGCAGTCCATAGAGTCTCAAGGAGTCGGGCACGACTCAGCGACTAACACTACACTAATACTCATTAACAAATCTGTAGAGCTTTGCAGCTTTAAAGCACTTCCACACATGTTATTTCATATCGCATTCACATGGAAAGATGTTATGGAGGTGGACAGAAGAACAGGAAGGAGAACACTGCCACTTTAACTCATGGTGAAAGGCACTAAGGCAGAAATGATAAAGAGGAAAGGAGTTAACAGCTCAAATGTTCTGGAGGTGGGGAGTAAAACAGGAAGGAGATACTGCCACTTTAACTAATAGTTAAAAGCCCTAAGGCAGGAGTGATAAAGAGGAAAGGAGTTAGTCAACAGCTCAAATGGGATTTGGGAATTTTCTGTTGATTTTATTATGCATACTCCCCTTGACTTCCTTTTCAATTTCCACTCTCATTAAAAAATTAAGAGTTGACTGCACTTTCTGACAATTCATGGTGTTGAAGTGTCTGGGAGGAACAAGCACTCTTGCACACAGTTGGAATGTAAATCATTACCTCTTTGGAGGGCAATGTGGTGATATCAAATTTTCAATGCATATACTTACTCTTCACCCCAATTATGCCATTTAAATATCATTATAAGTAGTATCCAAAGGCTGAAAAAAATTTTAATATCCATCAATGAGGGACTGACTGGTTTAGTAAATTATAATAAGTCTATGCAATGGAAAACTCTACAGCAAAGAAGGGAAAGTAAGGTTGAATTAAATGTCTTGATACTGAAAAATCTCCAGGATATAGCATTTTGTGAAAAAGCCAAGGTCCAGGACAATATGTGTAGAAAGCTACCANTGGTTTAGTAAATTATAATAAGTCTATGCAATTGAAAACTCTACAGCAAAGAAGGGAAAGTAAGGTTGAATTAAATGTCTTGATACCGAATAATCTCCAGGATACAGCATTTTGTGAAAAGGCCAAGGTCCAGGACAATATGTGTAGAAAGCTACCATTTGGCTATAATATTCGTTCACTTGGAATATTTCTGGAAAGATATACACCTGGAATATTTCTGGAAAGATACACAAATGCCTGGTGAGAAAGTCTTTCTCCAGGGAGGAGGACTTAGAGATCAAAGATTGGGGGAAATACATATACTGTATATATTTTCTCATAAATCATTTAATATTTTTTGCATTTTTGACAGTTTTTAAAAACTGTTAACTTTTTATTTAGAAATGAGAAATTAGTGTGTATAAACTTAGAAGATCTGTCTCTCTTTGATGTTTTTCCTTTATAATTTTTATGCTGCTTAGAAAAATACCACTGCTTTACTTTCCAAATCAGTATGACTATGTCAAAATTAATAATTAAATTTTCAGTGTTTCTGCTCTGCAACTGAATGTTTATCTTCTTACTGCTGCTGCTGCTAAGTTGCTTCAGTCGTGTCCAACTCTGTGTAACCCTATAGATGGCAGCCCACCAGGCTTCCCTGTCCCTGGGATTCTCCAGGCAAGAACACTGGAGTGGGTTGCCATTTCCTTCTCCAATGCATGAAAATGAAAAGTGAAAGTGAAGTCACTCCAGTCATGTCTGACTCTTTGCGACCCCATGGACTGCAGCCTACCAGGCTCCTCCGTCCATGGGATTTTCCAGGCAAGAGTACTGGAGTGGGGTGCCATTGCCTTCATACTCAGAACTTATGATGGATGAAGATGAGTTTATAAGAAATTGATACAACCAATATGGAAAACAGTATGAAGGTTCCTCAAAAAATTAAAAACAGAACTACCATAGGATCCAGCCAATTCTACTTCTGAGTGTTTATCTGAATAAAACTCAAATTCGAAAGGATCTATGCCTCCCTCTGTTCAGTATTTATAATAGCCAAGATATGGAAGAAACTTTGTCCATCAACAGATGAATGGATAAAGAAGATGTGATATATATACACGATGGAATATTTATCAACCATAAAAAAACAATGAAATACTGCCATTTGCGACAGCGTGGACAGACCTGGAGGGTAACATTCTGAGTGAAATAAATCAGGCAGAGAAAGATAAATACCAGAGGATTTCACTTACATGTGGAATCTAAAAAACAAAACAAATGAGCTAAGGTAACCGAACAGAAACAGACTCATGGATACAGAGAACAAACTGATGGTTGCTAGAGGGGAGGGGTGTTGAGGGGATGAGGGAAAGGGAGTAAGAGGTGTGAACTACCAGTGAGAAAGCAAATAAGTCATGGAGATGTAAATTAGAGCACAGAAAATATAGTCAAGAGTATTAGAATAGTTTTGTGTGGTGGCAGATGGTAACCAGATTTACCACGGTGATCATTTCATAATGTATTAAAAAACTACATTACTAAGTTGTACATCTAAGACTAATATAATATTGTAAGTCAGTTATACTCTAATAAATATTTTTTTAAGTAGTAAGAAAATGGGTCTATTGAAAACAGCAATGAATTTAAAATCAGGAGGAATTCCTTGCCTCGACTGTCCATTGTCTGTTAAGTTTTGTTCGTATTGCCTTGGGCTTAGATGAGGGATAGGAAGCAGTCAGAAGGAGCTCGATATTCCGTTTGGCGGAAGAATGCTGCCATATGGTGAAGAGCATGTTGGTGGAGAGGAAGCTGGTGACCCCATGACTTACTTCGTTGTAAAATGGGCTGTTGGTTCCTTCCTTCACTGTGCTTTGCTTCTTCTCATCCCCGACCTCGATGATCACAACCGGATCTATGTTCTCACCCACCAGCTGGCGGGCCTCCGTGATGGTTATGGCGATCTACAACACAAAGCAGCGTGCGCACACCCTGGGCCTGGATGCTCAGTCACACAGGAAGAGCTGGGGGAGGGCTTCCCTGGTGACTCGGTGGTAAAGAATCCGCCTGCCGATGCAGGAGACACAGCATCGATCCCTGGTCTGGGGAGATTCCTTCCGAGGAGCAACTAAGCCCACGCACCGCAACTCCTGAGCCTGTGCTCTAGAGCCTGGGAGCTACAGCTACTGAAGCCCTTACACCCTAGAGCCCGTGGTCCGCAACAAGAGAAGTCACTACAATGAAAAGCTCATGCACCTCGCCTAGAGTCGCCCCCGCTCACCACAGCTAGAGAAAAGCCTGTACAGCGGCGAAGACCTAGCACCGCCAACAATGAATGAATAAATAAAACTATTTTTTAAAAAAACAAGAAGAGCTGGCCGAGGCTGGGTAGGAAGGACTCATCACTTACTTGGTAATTTTGGGATCTGACCTCCCCATCGTGGATCTTAGTCAACAGTTTTGATCTATTGAAAGAAAGTTTAACACATATGTTTCATTAAGTAAAAACCTACCTGTGGAATCTAGAAAAATGAATCTATTTCCAGGGCAGGAATAGAGATGCAGATGTAGAGAATGGACGAATTGACTGAGCAACTTCACTTTCTTTAGAATTATCTGGTGGCTCAGACGGTAAAGAGTTTGCCTGCAAGGCAGGAGACCTGAGTTCGATCCCTGGGTTGGGAAGATCCCCTGGAGAAGGAAATGGCAGCCCACTCCAGTATTTTTGCCTGGAGAATCCCATGGATGGAGGAGCCTGGCGGGCTACAGTCCATAGGGTTGCAAAGGGTCAGACAGGACTGAGCNTTCACATTCCAGGATGTCTGGCTCTAGATGAGTGATCACACCATCGTGATTATCTGGGTCGTGAAGGTCTTTTTTGTACACTTCTGTGTATTCTTGCCACCTCTTAATATCTTCTGCTTCTGTAGGTCCATACCATTTCTGTCCTTTATCGAGCCCATCTTTGCATGAAATGTTCCCTTAGTATCTCTAATTTTCTTGAAGAGATCTCTAGTCTTTCCCATTCTATTGTTTTCCTCTATATCTTTGCATTGATCACTGAGGATGGCTTTCTTATCTCTCCTTGCTATTCTTTGGAACTCTGCATTCAGATGCATATATCTTTTCTTTTCTCCTTTGCTTTTCACTTCTCTTCTTTTCATAGCTATTTGTAAACTTTGCTGGATCAGCCGTGAAGAGATACCCCAAGTCCAAGGTAAGAGAACTCCAAGTAAGATTGTAGGTGTTGTGAGAGGGCATCAGAGGGCAGATGCACTGAAATCATAATCAAAGAAAACTAGTCAGTCTAAACACATGGACCACAGCTTTGTCTAATTCAATAAAACTAAGTCATGCCATGTGGGGCCACCCAAGATGGGGGTGGGTCATGGTAGAGAGGTCTAACAGAATGCAGTCCACTGGAGAAGGGAATGGCAAACCACTTCAGTATTCTTGCCTTGAGAACCCCATGAACAATACGAAAACGCAAAATGATAGGATACTAAAAGAGGAACTCCCCAGGTCAGTAGGTGCCCAGTATGCTAATGGAGATCAGTGGAGAAATAACTCCAGAAAGAATGACGGGATGGAACTAAAGCAAAACCAATACCCAGTTGTGGATGTGACTGGTGATAGAAGCAAGGTCCGATGCTGTAAAGAGCAATATTGCATAAAAACCTGGAATGTTAGGTCCATGAATCAAGGCAAATTTGAAGTGGTCAAGCAGGAGATGGCAAGAATTAATGTCAGAATTCTAGGAATCAGCAAACTAAAATGGACTGGAATAGGTGAATGTAACTCAGATGACCATTATATCTACTACTGTGGGCANTAGGGAGGGTGGGACCAACTGAGAGTAGCGCTGACACAGGTGCCACGTGCGCAAGAGCCAGCGGGAGCTGCTGCGTGGCCCGGGGAGCTCAGCTCCGTGCTCGCGATGACCTGGGGGTGGGGGAGGGGCCCACAGGGAGAGGACATATGCAAACACATGGCTGACTCACTTCGTTGCACAGCAGAAACGAATACACAGTTGTAAAACAATTATACTGCAAAAAATAATAATAAACGCTTCTTCAAAAAATGTAATTACTATTCTCTAAAAAAATAAATAAAAGAACCTACCTTAAATCCATAAGCCACAGTAATATTTTCCCAGGTATTTCTAAGTGCTTTTATTTATATCAGATATTCTCTCCCTCTCTGGAGTAGATAAGCGTAAATGGACACGTGACTTAACCTCTCTACGACTCAGTTTTCCCATCTTAAAAAATGGAGCTAATAATAACCCATATACATGGAGTGATTACTACAGTTAAAAGATGTAACATATATAAAGATTTAACTTAGCATATGGCAAAATTAAACATCAACTCTTATTGTGAGTATGATTATCAGTAACCGTTTATTTCTTATTTTACAGAACGAGAACCTGAGATGCCCCAGCAAATCAGTGGCAGACCTGCGTCTAAATAAGAATCTTCTTTATCTGCTGTCTGGTCCTATCCAGATAACCACTTTGCCATTTCTCGTCTATACAGCAATTCTGGGTTTCATGATTGCTTTTAGGGGGGAAAAAATTGGTAAAAAAGTAAAAAAAAACAAAGAAAATTGCAAGGAGCAACCAGCCATCTTAGTGAGATTTCACTTTCAGGGGACTTCATTTGTCCGGACTGTCACGAGTAATAGAAAACAGATGTGCAATGCCTGGGCATTTAGAGATTGGATAATAATAGAAAGATATGAAGAATCCCTGTTGTCACAGAAGCACAATGGGTGGGGAAAAAAACAGAGCTCTAGTATCTATAGAATTTTATTCTCTTGCCTTCTAGCAACACTGCATCTGATTTCATTCTGTTTCTGCTGATTGTAACTGACTCTAGTAGAGAATAAACTAGTAAGACTCTCAAGGCTTTGGAGTCAGACTGATCTGAATTAAAATATTTGTTTTCCCCAGTTTTGTGACCTTAACCTTAATTTCTTCATCTAAAAATAGAAATAATTTCTACTGCATAGGGTTGCTCTATGGATTAAAAGAAATAGTGCATGTAGGAAAAGATAGATATCAAAGGGTATCTGTTCTTTAATAAAATGGCAAACCTGTACCGAGCATTTACTATGTGAAAACTCTGTGCTAGTCTTAAAGAGAAAACATGAAGAAGCCATCATCTTGGTCCTTGCAGAGCTAGTGATCTATCCAAGGGAGAGAGGACCAGAATATATAGACAGAACTATTAAGTACAAAATGTGTCATAGGGAAAGAACGTAACAGAAGTTCAGAGAAGATAAATACGTGTGAGAGCCAAACTAAGCAATAAAGATGTCACTACAGAGGTCAAGTTTGAATTGAGCACTGGTGGATGGGTAGAATTTTAATTGACGGAAAATTCACTGACCAAGGAGAAAGGAAAAGGCTAGTACTTCTCTTTCACCTGCCTTTTTCCACCAATGCAGTACTATTATCCTAATAAAACAAATGTCAAAGGATCCATTAGAGGATATTAAAAACAATTGAAATCCTGATTCTGGAGTTTGAAGTGGGTAGGTATCAAGGTGCACTGTAGGGGGGAAGCGGATATTACAGTGAGTATGAGCATACAAATGTCATGCCTTCTTTTAAGAGTCAATCTCTGAGCTATCACCTTTTCTGATTTCCATCTCTCTCTGCCCCCCTACCCTACCCTTACACACATATACTGTGCATCCTGTCACAGCCTGGTAATAACAACTCAGGATCTTCCTGCCACCCAGGGAAGCACTAATTTGTTCTACTGATAGTAGTAATCCTAAGTGGAAAAGGAAAGGATGGCATGAGGAATTATCTTAAATAAGAAATGGACACAAACAAATCAAAGGGTATCTAGCCCCAATTATTGCCTTCCCCATATCCAGACTGTCTACTCTGGAAATTGTAGTCTGCTCTTGCTGTGACATGGGCTGGACCTGTGACTTGCACTGGCCAAAAGAATGCAGCAGAAGTGACTTTTGCCAATTTCAAGCCTAGGTTCAAGAGATCTTGTGTATACTTCCATTCTTTCTTTCAGAACTCTGGCATTAGCCCCACTGGAAAAAGTTTGGGGGAATTCCCTGGTGGTCCAGTGGTCAGGACTCCCCACTTTCCCTGCACGGGGTGTGGGTTCAGTACCTGGTCAGGGAATTAATATCCCACAAACTGTGTCCAAAAAAAAAAAAGCCTAGCTTGCTAGAGGATGCAATACTATAGTGAGAAAAGCCCCATAGCTCCAGGTAAAGAAATCCTAGGCCAGCGCACAATGGACCAACCCTCAAACTAAAATCAACAGAGCTGCCACATGATAGAGAAACAGGAGTGATGTACTTGTGAAAATCTGGAACCAGTAAAAACTAACCAAATAACCAGTAGACTCATGAGCAATAATGAATTCTTACATTAAGCCCTGGGGTTATTTGTTACACACCGAGAGCTAACTGATAGAGCAGATTGCTTGCAGAAGGTCAGTTTGTTCTTCTTGTTGGGTAGTAAAAGAACCACTTTCTCATTTGGGACAAACACAAAGCTAAGACATCTAGCATTTCGATGACTTAAAGAACAGGTGAGGGACAGCTCCTGATTCTGTCTCCTGCTGCTGTTGTCATTCGTGAACAACAAGGGACATGAAAATTGAAAACTAGAAGCTGGCAGAGCCAGGGCCCTGGCTAGCGCTGCCATAGAGGAAGAGAAGGGGACACAGCACGCCGTCTTCCTGCCTCAGACCTTCAGCTCCTTGTAGACAGGGACTGGTGTTATTCTCCCAGAGCCTGCAGGGTGTCTGGCACAAGGGAGGTGCTCAGTAGGTGTAGGCTGATTGCCTGTGTCAACACTGTACCTTCTCTTTGGAGGAGATGAGGGGACAGGAGTGATGGAAGTATTGTCATAAATCAAATCTCCTCCCAGCCCTTCCTGGTGAGAAGGTCCCTCCTGTGGTGTTTCTGCTTCAGCTTGACCATCTAGAGAAGCAAACAAAGGGAAAAGTCTATTAAATATGCCACACCGTGGCGATCTGAGCCTCGACTCTGTGTCCAGCACTCTGCCAGTCACCACAGACACACGAGACCAGAAGATACCCTTGACCTCATGGACCTTAACATTTTATCGGCAGAAAGGCCAGACACATGTTATGCATCTTCTGTTTCCAAAAAAAAGGGTAGATTTGTATGCCTGGTGTTGTGGGGTTATGGCTTATGAATTTAAAGATGTGCTTTCAAGTCACAACCCTGCCACATTTAGACTTTAGACAGCTAATTTATTCCCTCTCCGTCTCATTAGCAAAATGTCATGTGCATAAAAATCACCTGTGAAGCTGTTAAAATGCAGATTCTGATTCAGTAGGTCCAGGGTAGGGCCCAAGACTCTGCATTTCTAAAAGCAAGGTCCCTGGTGAGGCCATTCCTGCTGTTCAAGGGCTAGTTTTGAGAAGCAAGGTGTCATAGCTTGAATAATGTTCCCCACAGAGAACAGATCCTGGTCTGTTTTCATAAATGTAATTTTATACTGAACCTCAATATACAAGTCTGTTGACACCAAGCTGTTCTATGTGCCATGGGGTGGAATGCAGGGCAGTGACCTTCTCCCAGCCTCACCATCACCCTCTTCAGCAACCTCCGAAGCCATTTCTTAGAACCCTGGGCTCTATGGGAAACTGATAAGCTTCTAAACCCCTTCCAGCTTTGATATATATTGATTCTCTGATTTGAATTAGTGAACCAACAAAACAGAACTGAGTCAGAAGACAGAATAACGCAGCCCATGGTGCCACAGGAGCTCATGGACATGGACCTCACAGGTGTCCAGTAGTTAGAGGAAGGATGATTGAGCCCGTGCTGCCTGCTCTGACTCTTCTGTCACTCGGGAAACAAAAGACAAGTCCAGCCCGCAGAGACCCTAGAGTAACGCCAGTACCCAGCTGTGCGACTGGAAGTGTGATGATAAACTTTATTGCTCCCCGTCTTGACCACAGGGCCTCAGGCATGAGGAGCGAGTGTTACAGAGGCAGGTATCCAGTGAACATTCTTAGGAACCTTCTACACATGCCAGAATCTGGGCTATCTTAGATGTGCAAGACGGAGAAATTAGCGAAACATGGACCCCTCCCTATGGGGGTTTATATGCAGGAGGGTGAGACCGACCTGGAGGTAGGAAGGCAGTCAGCTGAAGCTTCATCCATAGCCAACATTCATTCACTCACTCACTCCCTCATCCATTCATTCACTCCCTCATTCGTTCAGTCACTGAAATACTATCCTCTCCAGTCAAGTAACCAAGCAGCATACACTGTAACCTTCTTTAAAAAAAAAAAAAAAAAAAGATTATATTTCTCTTTTGAAAAACTGCACTTAGAATAAACTGAAGTCCGCACAGGACTCTAATTCCTTACCTACCTGACTGCCATCTCCTCCTGGCCCACCCGCTCCTCTGGTCCTGCCCTCTTTGCTTTCTAGTTACTCACTCCCATCCCTTCTAACAAGCCGCCTCCTGCTTGGAGCTTTTCTTCACAGGCTGCTCCACCCGAGTTGCTCTCCCTGCCCTGGTGGGCTCCCACTCATCCCCGATGTTGTAACTTAAATATTTCCCCCACAGGAAGCCCCTCTGGAACCACACTAAAAGAAATCCCTCAATAGACTCCACTTAAGCACATGGTCTGTTTTCTTTCCAGCGCTTTTCTCCCCTTGTAATGCAGTTTCCCCATCAGGGTAACAGATGGTCCAACCAGGACAGGATGTTCTGAGGACTTTTTCCAAAGGTGTGGGTGTAGAAAAACCACAAAAGGGTTGTAGAGCTATCTGGAGCTCACGGCAGCCAAGCTGCCACCACTTGGAGACCCCCAGACGGGGAGAGAGAATAGTTACTAGAACCTGAGAAGAGAGGAGGTCGGGTCCCGTGGGCTTCCCTAGAAGGGGGGACGACCATCCTCCAACTGGGGGACACGTCCTGACCTCCCTCTCCTCCCTCCCACAGACCTTGTGCTGGGGTGCAACCCTGGGGAAGCGACCTGGGTCGTGCATCCAGTGAGGTCAGCCTCCTAGGACACAGAACAGATGAACAAGGGTGGAGAATAGATCTGGAGGGACAAACGGAAGAGTCCCCCACAGGACTGACCTTCCTCAAAACTATCCAGTGTCACCACTGTATACCCAGAATCTGGCACAACACCCGCCACTTAGAAGACATGCCATTAATATTTGTTGAATGAATGATGATCGTGGAAGGCGCCCAACGACTACTCATTGGGTAACTAATTATTGGGTACGTGCTTATGTTATAAGTTCAGTTGTGTCCCAGCTCTTTGAGACCCCATGGATTGCAACCTGCCAGGCTCCTCTGTCCATGGGATTTCACAGGCGAGAATACTGGAGAGGGTAGCCATTTCCTCCTCCAGGGGATGCTCTGACCCAGGGATCGGATCCACATCTCTTATGTCTCCTCCATTGGCAGGCACGTTCTTTACAACTGAGCCACCTGGGATGGATGGGTCAAGGTAACTGGTATTTTACAAAATTAAGGTATAGCCATTAGGTCTCAAAATACACAGAGGTAAGAGCCACAGACTTTGAGAATCTCTAAACATTTCACCCAGAGAAGCCCTAACTTCCCCAGTCATGCCAAGAAGGAAAGACCAACTTGTACTCAGTTCCATAGACTCTGTTTTGTCAATCTGCAGGGTCAGGCCCTGGCCAGCAGGATGGAAACTATTTACTTTCCAGGAGAGGCCTGATTCCTCTTTGCTCTGTTTGCTTTGTGGGCTGAAGACTCAAATTAGAATGAGCCATGGGAACCAGGTCCTCTGAAACACCTGTGGTCAGCTGCCCTAAATCTCCACCAGCTTATTCTTTCCCTGCTGCACAGTGAGGGCTCCTCACTGGAGGCTGACCCGCGGGGTAGGAAAGCCTGGGCTCGTGTGAGACAAACCCAGTTTCTCCATCTATTGGTTGTGTAACCTTGAGCAAGCACTTACCCTCTCTGAACCTCTTCTAAAACGGGGGCAAAAGAATCTACATTTCAGAGTCATGAATAATGTATGTCAAGTCAAAAGCAGAAGGGGCTTATTCCATGTGTCAGAGATATTATTTTTCATAAGGTCCTTGAAGAAAGGAACTGTTTGTTTTTCAAACTTGTACCTCCAGGACTACTGCAGGGTCCTACTTAGGTTGTAATTTCAAGGACCTCAGGAAGGACCCTAGAGTCTTTTCTACCACTCCCTGATACCTTCTATTTCACCCAATAGGCAAGTACTTCTCTTGAGCTTTAAACCTTGTCTCCACTTAAAATGTGATGCCTCTCCTGTCCCATCCAAGGATGACTTAATCATTATTATTATTAGCACTTCAGTATGATGAGTTCCCATATTTTTCTTTAGTAAGATTGGGTTTTACATGGGAGTGAGGAGTGGAGTTGGGGTTGGGGAAGGCAGAGATAAGGCTACCGGGCACCTACAGGAGACAGCAGTGAAGGGTAAATGGTGGATCCTCCAAGGAGACAAGGAGGGTGAAAATAAAGCAGACCCATTTGGGTTTAGAAACGGTCCAGAAAGCTGGCTTTGAACTGGCTATTGTCAGGGCCACCCAGCAGAAGTCTCCAGGCATCACCCTAGACCTGTCCACTGGAAGGAGTTGATCCTCATTGATTCAATACACTTGACCGGCTCCCCTGATTCGGGGCCCGGGTCACGTTGTAACTTCTGCTTTTGGAAAAGGAAGTAGCCCATTCTAAGGGTAGAATATCCGAGAGTCTGGATTTGCATTCCAGTGCCTTGCTTCCTGGCTCTGTGCCCACCCCCCATCACCAACCCCCNCCTCAGTGTGTATGCCCAGCAGTGGGATTGCTGGGTCATTAGGCAGTTCTGTTTCCAGTTTTTTAAGGAATCTCTACACTGTTCTCCATAGTGGCTATACTAGTTTGCATTCCCACCAAGAGTGTAAGAGGGTTCCCTTTTCTCCACACCCTCTCCAGCATTTATTGTTTGTAGACTTTTGAATAGCAGCCATTCTGACCAGTGTGAGATGGTACCTCATTGTGGTTTTGATTTGCATTTCTCTATAAATCACTACTTTTAAACATTCTCACACTTAAGTATAAATTTGGTGAACGTAGATGTTGGTTAGAATTTGGTATTATGATAAAAAGCAACCATTATCACAGGAACTGAAAACATTGGGAGATCTAGGCATGGCTTGGGAGACAAAGGGTAGCCTGCATTCGTTGGTTATTTAAGTCAACTCTGTAATTAACTACATCAAGCCTAACACCTTCCTCACACATTTTTCCCCCCCGCTCTTCGCCTCTATCACTGAAATCACAAGTTGGATGCACAGGAAATGGTTCTCTCACTGAATAAGGAACATGTTTGGATATAGAACACCGCTGAAAGAAATAAACGAACACTCTCTCACCTGGCCTCATGTCTGCAGCAGTGGGACTCAGCATTCCCTCCTCAAAGCGGATATCCATTCCTACATCCTCTGATAGCAGTCTGGAAAAAAAGAAAAAAAACCAATGGTGTAAAACACTGTGTGGGATTTCATTTTCTTTGAAAAGGAAACTCCAAGATTCCAGGATAGTATTTTCAATAAACCTAGTTCATGTACTGAATTCACGTTTAAATGGCCCCAAATTAGAAAACAGACTTTCTGCAGTTACTGTGAATGAGAACCACGGACACAGCTTTTACCCTGTGCACATAGTCACTTCTGTCAGTTCACACAAGTAAACACACCTCACAAAATTCAAAAACAGGAAAAGTAAATAACTAATAAAATATATTTAAGGAGACATGTAACTTTTTTTCTTTCCAACAAGAGATGCAATATATGCTCTGGAGTAAGGACAGAGCTGACTTTGTATGTATCTCTTCCTCTGTGTAAATTTGAGCATACTACTTAAATTGTTATGGGTACAGGAAAGCATACTCTGCTGGTCTCTCTGTAAAATAGAGATATACCACCTACCTCACTGAGGTGTTGAAAGATTAAGCAATGAATGTAAACGGCCTGACATCCCTGAGGAGGTACCAACTATTAATATTTTCTTTCCTTTGAATATTTAAAAATTCGTTGTGAATTACACATTGAGGAAGATGGTTTTGGTCATGAGTTACTATCTTTTCTAGTCAGTTTTGAACCTGGGACTGTTTATATTAGCCCACTTGGTAAGATTAGTGGAAGGGAACAGACAAATACTGAGGAAACTGTGGCAAATTTACATGCTTTTGTAGGAAGCTAACCACTGTTCTGTGGTGTTGGAGAAGACCCTTGAGAGTCCCTTGGACTGCTAGGAGATCCACCCAGTTCATCCTAAAGGAAATCAGTCCTGAATATTCATTGGAAGGACTGATGCTGATGTTGAAACTCCAATACTTTGGCCATCTGATGCGAAGAACTGACTCATTTGAAAAGACCCTGATGCTGGGAAAGATTGAAGGCAGGAGGAGAAGGAGACGACAGAGGATGAGATGGTTGGATGGCATCACCAACTCAATGGACATGAGTTTGAGTAAACTCTGGCAGTTAGTGAGTGGAGGCCTGGCATGCTGCAGTCCATGGGGTCACAAAGAGTCAGACATGACTGAGCAACTCGAACTGAATTGAACCACTGTTCACAGTAAATTCCCCTTGACTTATTTTTGTCTCCTGACCTTCATTCAGTACATCCCCATTTGTCACAATTATATATTTTTCTNGTCCATGGGGTCACAAAGAGTCAGACATGACTGAGCAACTCGAACTGAATTGAACCACTGTTCACAGTAAATTCCCCTTGACTTATTTTTGTCTCCTGACCTTCATTCAGTACATCCCCATTTGTCACAATTATATATTTTTCTTCTTGGGGGCTTTCATGTAATTTCTCTCATCTAGGGTAAATACCTCTGATGTAGGCACCCTTCTAAATTTAAACAAGATAAACCTTTGTGTTAAAGTCCTAAATTTAATCCCTCCCTCCCCCGCCTCCCTCTCTTATTGGGACTCCTCTCCCACTCAGTCCAGGTCTACCAAACATTTAAAGTTTGCTTACCTGGAAGATCAATTTTTTCAGGATCCAAGTTAAACCCCTTACTGTCAATAAAGCCTATGATGTAAACAAAATCCTGTGTCCCTAGTGATAACAACTTGCTTCACTTATTCAACAAATATGTACTGTGTGTCTGCTCTGTGCTAAGGATACAGAAGACTGAAATAGACCAGCCTCATTCTTGTCGTGAAAATGGGATGATGGAGTTAAAATAATAATGACTGCTACCAACAACTCAGAGCTGCTCCTGAGAGAAGTAAATGCCTTCCTCCTTACCTGTCAACCCTACAGACCCCTTCAAAAACATAAGGAGTTTCTTTCTCCATACACTTGCTATGGCTTCTGCCGTGTATGTTCTCTGAAATGAGTCCTGCAGCTTAGTTGAAAAGAGCGAGGGGTCAGCATGTGAGCCAAAGACAACAATGTGATGGCAGGAATAAGATAACTCCTGCCAGAGACAGACTGCGTTGGGAGGCAGCAAACTGAGCTGCCCAGCAGTAGCAAGGGGAGTGGAGGGCAAAGAGAAGGCCTTCTAGGGGCCCCGGTTTTGAAAGACCTGGGATCCAGAGGGAGAGCTGTCTGGGCCTCCTGTACTGCTGCAGTTTTTCAGATGTCCCTACAATGATGCCTTGTCATCTGGGTGTGTTCTCCTTGACATCAACCCTGCAGGACCTGTGACACAGAAAAATGCTGCTGAGAGCAGTTACATTCAAATCTTAGCTCCATCCCTTACTGTGTCATATGGCAAGTTATCTAATCTTTCTGTGTCTCCATTCCCTCACCAATAAAAAAGAGAGACTGTGCAATGCCTAAAAATAATATTGAAAGAAAAAAATGCTGTCTCCTTTATTGACGTTCCTTTTGCTGTCTCTTGTAACTGCTTTCTCCACCAGCCTTGAAGCTTCATGAGGACAGAAACCATGTCTGTCTTCTTCACTATACATCTCCAGCATCTGGTATAAATACTCAACAAATATGTGTTGGATTGAATTACTGAACTTGAACTTCCCTAAATGCACATGTACATGATTTTCCCTAGTTGCCNACCAGCCTTGAAGCTTCATGAGGACAGAAACCATGTCTGTCTTCTTCACTATACATCTCCAGCATCTGGTATAAATACTCAACAAATATGTGTTGGATTGAATTACTGAACTTGAACTTCCCTAAATGCACATGTACATGATTTTCCCTAGTTGCCTATGAGTCAACCTTAAAAAAAAAAAAAATCATATCTACTTGCTTCAGAGGGCACATAGGGGTGCTGGCCATAGGCCCAATACAAGGTTTAAAAATAGATAGTATCCACCTTAAATTTTTGCAGGTTTTATTGATGTTTCTAAGCTATGGGCCACATCATGGAATAACTGAAAGAGCCCTAGATATGAGGGTCTAGTCATGGGTTATAGTTCTACTGTTAGTGCTGACAAGTTGATTAACCTTGAGGAAATTAACTATCTTTGTGATTTTAAAGGAAGATAATNTGATGCTTCTAAGCTATGGGCAACATCATGGAATAATTGAAAGAGTCCTAGATATGAGGGTCTAGTCATGGGTTATAGTTCTCCTGTTAGTGCTGACAAGTTGATTAACCTTGAGGAAATTAACTATCTTTGTGATTTTAAAGGAAGATAATAAATACCCAACATTACAGGGACTGTGGAGAACAAACAGAAGTACTCTGTTTGTAAGGAAGTACTCTGAACATTATACAACACTGACTAAGTTTAAGGTATTATATCCCCTCACTTTAAACATAATGTAGGATCAGTGATTTAACTGAAGTATGTGTCATGGTTAGGCAAAACATAATTAAGTTTCCTAAAATTTGAGTATTAGCCCAGGTTAGGTTAAGTTTCAGTGCTAAACAGATCTCCGTAGAGACTGTAAGTGCCCCTGGATGCACTGAAGTTAGTAAATAGAGCCTTTGTCTCTCAATGTCTTTTTGCAACACAGAGCAGAGACCCTGTTAAGGAGGTGCTAGAAAACCAAAAGTGACATACCTGAGGGAAGAGAAAAACTGAAGCTGCGATCAGGCAGTGATCAGAAGCGAGGGACCCACAAACCCACGGATATTACAGAAGGCCATGCGGACTTTTTCAGGAAACCCCAGGAAAGAGAGAAGGAACACTGAANGAGAGGAGTGGGGAGCTTGGCGGGAGGAAGAGAGGGGCCAGAGTTCAGGGAGATGAGAATTTCAGGGCTGCACTCTCTCTGGCCATTGGATTTTTTTTGTTCTTGTTTTTTGGCTGCACCACACAGCTTGCTGGATTTTATTTGCTTGACCAGGGATTGAACGCAGACCCTTGGAAGTGAGAGTCATGAGTCCTAATCACTGGACACCAGAGAATTCCCTGAACACCTTTTAGATGCATTAGAAAACTGAAAAATCCATGCAGCTCATTTAATTATAATATCCAATTTAAGGCTTTTCTGGTGGCTCAGTGGTAAAGAATCTGCCTGAGACAGGCACCCCTACCCCTTAAAACCAAAAGCTCCTAACTCTGCTGTCTATTAGACACACCTAGGAGGTTTCAAATATGCCTACATCCGGAACCACCCTCAGAGATTTTTAATTGATTTGGGGAAGAATCAGTCTTGAGAAGGTCACAGCTCAGACCCCCTGCAGAGGAAGTCAGAACCCTTCTAGTAATGCCCAAGGAATTGACAACCCACTCTGCTCTCTGGAGGGGGGCTGATGTTTGTTTCACAAACACACAAGATTGTTTGCCTGGAACCCTGAGTCAGTCCTCAAGGATACTCCCAGCGTGATGCTCGCTGTGAAAAGGCTTCTTGATGAAAGTTGAATTTTCCCCCTCAGCCACATGACATCCACAGTAGAGAGAGGACACAGCTCGCCAAACCAGAAAGATCAACTCACTGGCAGATCAGGCAGCAGAGGGTAAACTGGAGACACAGAACCCAGCTCAGGACCCAGCTTGACCCCACCTGTTAGCTCCAGAATCTGGGGCTGGATGCTTAACTCAGATGAGCTTGTTTCATTCATATATAGCACAATATTTCCTATCTAACCACAGGGTGATGTTTAAAAAGGACACAATGCTTATACCATGCAAAATGTGCATTGAAAGTTGCTTTAAATGAAGCAAATGTTGCTTTAAATGAATATGAATTAAATGAAGTGAATGTTGCTCAGTCACGTCCAACTCTTTGTGACCCCATGGACTATAGAGTCCATGGAATTCTCCAGGCCACAATACTGGAGTGGGTAGCCTTTCCCTTTTCCAAGGGATCTTCCAATCCAGGGATTGAACCCAGGTCTCCAGCATTGTAGGCAGATTCTTTACCAGCTTAGCCACAAGGAAAGCCCAAGAATAAGGAATTGCATAAATTATCCCTTCTCCAGTGGACTTCCCGACCCAGGAATTGAACCAGGGTCTCCTGCATTGCAGGCGGATTCTTTACCAACTGAGCTATCAGGGAAGCCCTAAATGTGCTGTAGATTATTACTCTTTTCTTGATGACAAGAAAACATGCTACAATATTCCCCTGAGTTTAAAATTTTTTAAACATACTTTGACACACCATGTTCCATGAAATACCAGGTTATACACATTAGCTTTTTGGATCCCCGAAATATACAATGCATGAGACAGATGTTATTATTACCCACTTTTACAAACAAGAGGTTGTCTGGGGCCTCAAGGGGTGGGATTCAGGGAGGGAGACTCAAGTGGAAGGGGATACATGTATAATATAGTTGAAGCATAAGCAGAAACTAATACAACATTGTAAAGCAAGTATACTTCAATTTAAGAGATATATTTATAACACAAATAAATTTAAATTTTAAAAAAGAGGATGCCAGTGGTTTCCAGTCGATATACTGGAATCAGCCAGGAACTCAGGAAGAATTGCCTGGCAAGTCTTCAAGGCAGCTGCCGTCACCCACCTACCTCCAGTGCGCCAAGGTTTCCATCACGGGAACCCCACCACGTACACTTCTAAAAAAGTATGCGAGTCTCTGGCTTAGAATTGAATCTCCCCCCAGGGCCACCCAAAAATAAGTCAAGAGACACACAGAAATGTCCGTACCCACCTGGTCTCCTCAGGGTGAAAGCTACCATGACTCCGATATCTGCGTCCAAACAATGAAAGCATTAAACAGTGTGTGTGTTTAACACGCTTCTGCTCATCTGTTCAAGGTGGCGTCGCTCCACATGGACCCCAGGGCTCACGCAGGCAGGGAGGCAGCCAGCCCAGCACACAGAAAGAGGAGCCGGGCCACTGGAGTTCGGGTCTCATCTATGTCACTTTCTGACTGTGACTCTGGGGCCGGCCATGGGACTTTGAGCTCCAGGCTCCTCTTCCGCAGGAAGTGGCGATAAAGTTCACTTTGCTTTTCTCACGGGGGTGCTGTGTGTGTGACCTCCTTGAACCCTCATGCTGCACTGTTAAAAGTTCTACAGATAACTACTTTACAGTCATGTCCACAGCTCAGGGGAGCTGGAATTAGAAAATGGCTCACAACCATGGTATCTATGTGGTTTTCTACTCATCAGCAGACTCCTCTTCTAGAATCATCTTTTCTACCTTCAGTGCAGAATAGGAGCAGCTCAGGCCAAGAGGCCAAACACTAAGTTAATTGCATCAATGAGCGTGACCAGTCCAGGCCCCTCCGCTCTTCTTCCCATCTAACCGGACTCAGGTCACCTCTGTACCTTACCCTCCAAACACAATCATAACATCCAGTGTAGAAAAAATTATTTTTTGATTTGTGAGTTTCTATATATGATAACCATTGAAAATGTTTTAATATATATATATATTTGAAAATATATACTACATTTAATATATTAATGTTTAATAAACTTCCTTTATCAAAAGAATGGATTTGCAGGTAATCAGGTCTATCTTAAAAAACAAAATAAAATCAAGCTTCATCGCCATTTTAAGGTTGTCATAGAGCCTTGAGTAAGTTTCTAGCTGCCTGTTGGAAATACCTTCTTGGGTACATGCTCTCTGTATACTCATCTTACTTCTAAAACTGGCATAGATTTATTAAAGGCAAGCCAGCAAACACAGAAATAGCTATAATGTGGGTTTTGACAGAAGACTGTGAAAATATAAATTTACATGACATCCTGCCTTGTCGAGACTTTGAAACTTTTCTTCGCCTCTCCCTATGATCTGCCCGTTACTATTCTCTTGATCATATCCTATTTGTTCAGAGCAACGATGATCAACTTTAGTGGTACATCAGGTTCTTGTTGAAGAGCCTTCTAAAACTCTTTCACACACTGTGGTCAGATCCCATCTCAGAGAGCCTGATTTCACTGGTCAGAGTGGGGCCAAGGCACAGTATTCTTTTAAGTTCCCCAGGTGATTCTGAAGTGCAGCAGGGTTTCAAACTCCTATGGCTAAGTTATCAGTGCTGATGAGCTGTGTTCTCAGAGACAAGGTTTGTATTTTTTAGGGAAGTTCAAAGATAATTATTTAACCAGCAGGAACAATACCACTTAGGAAATTCAGAGTACTTAGTGAATTTATTTGGGTAGGCTGGGTGAATTTGATTGTTTAACCTCAACTCCTCTTCCACTCAACCTTCATCCCAACAATTAGCCCATAGAATTGGTTGTCTTCTCTAATTCCGCATGGGATCAGCTCAGTCTTGATGGAACTGGGTCCTTCAGTTTAAGAGAGAAGGGTCAGTCCTCTATTGGGTCTGAGGTGTCCCAGGCAATGAACTGAGTAGATGCAGTGTGTTCGTGCCTGCTAAGTCGCTTCAGTCATGTCAAACTCTTTGCAACCCCATGGACTATAGCCCACCAGGCTCCTTTGTCCATGGGATTCTCCAGGTAAGAATTCTGGAATGAGTTGCCACACCCTCTTTCAGGGGATCTTCCTGAGCCATGGATCGAACTCCGTGTCTCATGTCTCCTGCATTGGAAGGCAGGTTCTTTACCACTAGCGCCACCTGGGAAGCCTGAGTAGATGGAGAACTGATTCCCAGTCTAGTGGGAAACACTCCATTTTTGCCTACTGTAATATGGAGTCTCCCACCTTGTTGAGGTAAACGGACGTTTCTCTGGTAGGCCCTCATTTTGTATATTCCAGCCCCATCAGCCATCAGAATGAGATTCAGATACCACCAGCTCAGCAGACTGTCACTAATAACCTTGCTATTTCACCTGCCAGAGTCTAGGAAATGCCCCTCCAAGGATGCTAATGATCCCTCCTGTGGTTTCTCTGAGCCAAGGGTGACTCTGGCGTAATCTGGAGTCACATTGGGTAGAACCATCCTGGGTTAAGCCAGTCCTTCAGAAACCCTTGCCAAAAACTCAAGGGCAAAGTGGTAGGAGGTGCTGTTGTAAGTCTGTTCCAGGAAAATGGAGACTTTTTCCTCACATGTCTCTCACCCACCCTGCAGCACACCAAGAACACCCACTACAGAGGCCATCTTCCAAGGGTTGGAGGAAACTTTTTAACCCATGGCCACTAGCCTCCATCCTCTCCTGTTCCTCCTCCTCTCTAGTTAAGATCAGTGTACTGTGATAACCTAGAAGGGTGGGATGAGGTGGGGTGGGAGGGAGGTTCAAGCGGGAGGGGACATATGTATACTTATGGCTGACTCACGTTGTTGTATGGCAGAAATCAACACACCTTTTAAGGCAATTATCCTCCAATTAAAAAAAAGATGTTTGTTATCAGCCCTTCTATCCAACACTGTACTTGACGCCCTCCCTTAACAGTTCAATAAAGTTTGATTCGTTGAATTAATAAGTGGAGAAATCCCTTGAAGTCCAGTGGTTAGGACTCCTTGCTTTCAAGGCTGAGGGCCTGGGCAGGGAGCTAAGATCCCACAAACCACGTAGCGAGTCAAAAAATAAATAAAGTTTGATTCATTGAATTAATAAGTGAGTTCAGTAGGTCATCTAGAAACAAGGTCAATTTTTAAAAAATCTATTGTACATTCCTATATCAATAACAAGGGGATTCTCTCATAGCTCAGTTGGTAAAGAATCTGCCTGCAATGCAGGAGACCTGGGTTTGATTTCTGCATGGGAAAGATCCCCTGGAGAAGGAAACAGCAACCCACTCCAGTATTCTTGCCTAGAAAATCCCATGGACAGAGGAGTCTGGAGGGTTACAGTTCATGGGGTCGCTAGAGTTGGACACAGCTTAGCAAGTAAACCACCACCACCATACCAACAACAAAGTATTAACTAAAATTATAAATAAAAGATATCATAAGAGCATCAAAAAATTTAAAAACCTGGGAATAAACCTAAGAAATATGAGCAAGATTTCTATAACAGAAATTACAAAATAAGATCAGTGAAGGGATACTCCATGCTCATAGATGTAAAAATGCAATATTGGAAAGATGTAAAGCCTCCCTAACTTAATAGAGATTACTATTTATCCACTTGGGAAAATTTTCAAGTCATATATTTATAATTTGTGTGTGTATTTTATGTGTATATGTCAAGCGTCAGGAAGATCATCTGGTGAAGGAAATGAAAACCCACTCCAGTACTCTTGACTGGAAAATCCCATGGACAGAGGATCCTGGTGGGCTACAGTTCATAGGACTGCACAGTTAGACACAACTTAGCAGCTAAAGAACAACAATATGCTTCAACAAAATGCTTCACTTTTTAAAAACATAGATTTTGGGATCCGAAGTCTTGGCTTTGATTATCAGCTCAGCCACCTGCTAATTATTGAAACTTGAGCAAATCTTTAAGCTTTCTGCACCTCAGTTTCTTTCTCTTTTTAGATCCGTTTTTTTGTTGTTGTTGTTGTTGATGTGGACCATTTTTTAAGTCTTTATTGAATTTGTTACAACATTGTTTCTGTTTTTTGTTTGTTTGTTTGTCTTGGTTTTTGGGCCCTGAGGCAGGTGGGGTCTCTGCTCCCCAGCCAGGGATCAAACACACATCCCTTGCATTGAAAGATGAGGTGTTAACCCCTGGACTGCCAGGGAAGTCTCTGCACCTGTTTCTTCATCTATAAATTAGAGGATAAGTTATACCTCTCTTAGATAGCTGTCATGAAGATCAAATGATATAAAACATACAATATTCTATTTGTAAACACTGAAGTGCTATATCATATGGCTATTGCTGTTTAGTGGCTAAATTGTGTCTGACTCTTTGCAACCCTATGGACTGTAACCCACCAGGCTCCTTTGTCCCTGAGATTTCCCAGACAAGAATACTGGAGTGGGTTGCCGTCTCCTTCTCCAGGGGATCTTCCCGACCCAGGGATCGAACCCACATCTCCTGCACTGGCAGGCAAATTCTTTATCACTGAACCACCAGGGAAGCCCACCACGTCCTGAACATGTTAATTAAAAGAAAAAACTGGATTGATGTTCTACAAACGTCNCTTCTCCAGGGGATCTTCCCGACCCAGGGATCGAACCCACATCTCCTGCACTGGCAGGCAAATTCTTTATCACTGAACCACCAGGGAAGCCCACCACGTCCTGAACATGTTAATTAAAAGAAAAAACTGGATTGATGTTCTACAAACGTCCCTTAGGGCTCTCCACATTATAGGCTCAGCCCATTAATCCAGAATTTGACTTCCCATACTCTTTTCTCCAGTCCAGTGGACAGCTCCTCCTAAACTCATCACACGCTTCTGTCCATGAACCTGATCTCACTCCAGGGCCTCCACTGAAGGTAACTTCTCCCATCTCTACTGTCAACACCCACATCTTTCTTCTAGGAAAGTTCGGCTACCTCCTTTTATGTGAACAGTTCTTAGTTTTGTAAGGAGGAATTAAGTCACTCTTTCCTCTGGATTCCACTGGCCCTTTGTCCTTATTTCTATAATATGAAATCATTTATTATAGGGATCATAAGAGTTACTTGAAAATATCATTCTCTTTTATTAGAAGCTGAACTTTTGAAGGCAGTAACCATGCCTATTTTATGTCTGTACCTCCATAATGCCTGGCACAGGCTCAATGACTGAAGGACAGATAGTCAGATAAATGAGCAGATAGAGCACACAGAGTGAAAAGGCCTCAAGAATTCACTGGAAGCTTTCTGACTCTATTTAAAAATGTAAAGTATCAAGGGCTTCCGTGGTGGTCCAGTGGTTAAAAATCCACCTTGCAATGCAGGGATCTCTAGCTCTTCCCTGATCTGGGAAGATCCCACATGCCACAGGGCAGCTAAGCCCGTGCACCATAACTACTGAGTCCACACCCTAGGCCCACGCTCCACAAGAGAAGTCACCATGACGAGAAGCCCTTGTACCGCAATGAAGAGTAGCCCCTGCTCGTCACAACCAGAGCAAGCCTGCGTGCAGCAACAAAGACTCATCCCAGGCACGAAAGTTAAAAATATATATATTTAAATGTATCATATCAGACAGAAAAGAGTTAAGACCATAATCAGAGCAGAGCATAATCAGAGGAGAGCATAATCAGAGGAGAGAACAATCTCAAAAGTCAGTGGTTAAGCCTTATCCTAATACTCACCTTGGAGCTGGGGAGAAAGAGGAAATTACTCATGCTGGTACCTGATAAACCATTTGTTCTCTGTTAAATGGTGCATCACCCCTGGCTGTCACCCAGCCTTGGTCTTCATCCATTTCTTAAAATCACTCCCTTTTTCAATGCATCTCTTTTTTTAATCTCTCTTTATCATGCCTGAATATTTTTTATCGGTTGGTCCTTTCTCTACTACCGGTCCCTTGGGCGTGATTGAAGGTGATTGAACAAAAAGGTCATGGATTTTGTTTGTGGCCCAGGCCCTGTGGTAGGCGCCGCTGGTGTACAAAGATAAATCCAACAGGGTCCTTAGCCTTAGAGGCACTGAAGTGTGGCTGAAACTGCAGATGCCTAAGGGGTTCATGATGAGGATGACTGAATCTAAATTGTTGACCAATGCCCAATACCAAGACTAGAAAGTCATGAGGAAGGCCAGTGCTGGCCCAGGATGTGGCTGAAGCTGGAAGCCCTTCCCAGTTGAGCGGCCATGGTCTGAAATGGATAAGCATCCAAATACAAACCAGAGTGTTACAGTCTCAGGAAGTCCTGGGACATCCTTTATCACAGAAGAATTCCTTTTCAGTAGAAATACAGTTGAGAGTGATGGGAGCAAAATCTATGACTGTAAGTAAACCAATCTCTTTGCTTAATATTTAAAAACAGACTTCCCTGGTGGCAGTGAATAACAATCCTCCTGCCAACACAGGAGACACCGGTTTGATCCCAGGTCCGGAAGGATTCCACATGCCGTGGAGCCACTGAGCCTGAGCATCACAGATACTGAGCCTGTGCTCTAAAGCTGCAACTGCTGAGCCCCTGTTGCCACAAGTACCGAAGCCCACGCGCCTAAAACCTGTGCTCTGCAGCTAGAGAAGCCTCAGCAGTAAGAAGCCTGTGCACTGCAACTAGAAGGTAGGCCCTGATGCCTGCAACTAGAGAAGTCTGCATGCAGCAATGAAGAACTATTGTAGCCATAAATAAGTAAATAAAGCAGTGTGTACATGTCATTTTTTTTNGGAGTCACCAGCGGGTTTGTGAACTCCCTGTAGCCTTGCGTGTAGCAGTGCGTCTTTCTGGGATGAAAGTGTTGCTTTCATCAAATTCTCAGAGATTCGCGAACGCAACATAATCAGCAATCATTCCTCTGACCAGTCCTTGAGATTCCCTCCTAGATCCAAGAGTCTCTGATTTTTTCAAACTTGAGATGAAAGTCTAATAGTATAGTAACATAAAGTTAATACCTTACTTCCAATTAAAATTTCTTTTTTCATCTTTCCTCAAATAGGCAAATAGCTAAGGTGTCCTATTCAAGTCTCACTTGATCTAGAACTTGTATCTCATACTGAAGTTTTAGCAATCATGATAATAAGTTATACCTTGGTATTGTTGGTCTTTAGTCACTAAGTCATGTCTGACTTTGTGTGATCCCATGGACTATAACCTGCCAGGCTCCTCCGTCCATGGGATTCTCCAGGCAAGAATCCTGGAGAGGACTGCCATTTCCTTCTCCAGGGGATCTTCCTGCATCTCTCTCATCTCCTGTATTGACAGGTAGATTCTTTACCTCTGTGCCACCTGGGAATCCCCCTATACCTTGAAATAGCTTGGAGCATTAATTCTATGTTAAATACATTGTGGGGGAAAATTTTATATTATAGTTCTCTTTTGGTTCACAGAACACCTTTGCCTATAGAAAGTTCCAAGCAATTCTGCACTTGAGAACCTGTTTAAAAAATTTAAACACAATGTTTTTTAAATGATTTGATCCTAAAACTCCTTATGCACCTGTTCACATAATAAAGGGTAATTCTTCTGAGGAATCTGTTATTAGAGATGCTGACCTAGTCCTTTCAGCTTTCATTCTTTGGGGCACATGCTTACTCCTTGGAAGAAGTTATGACCAACCTAGACAGCATATTCAAAAGCAGAGACATTACTTTGCCGNGCAAAGACTCTGATGCTGGGAGGGATTGGGGGCAGGAGGAGAAGGGGACGACCGAGGATGAGATGGCTGGATGGCATCACTGACTCGATGGATGCGAGTCTGAGTGAACTCCAGGAGTTGGTGATGGACAGGGAGGCCTGGCGTGCTGCGATTCATGGGGTCGCAAAGAGTCGGACACGACTGAACGACTGAACTGAACTGAACTGATGGCCTTCCCTGGGTCTTTTGAGGTCTAATAATGCTTATTTAGTGAGGCATCCACATATATTTAGATGATACCATTCCACAGTGTTTTAGGAAGTCTTAAATTAGTGTAAGTAAAAAGGACTTTTTCTATGAGATATAGGGAAGGGAGATACAGTTTTATGAGAGAAGGGAGATACAGTTTTAAAAAGTTGGCATCATGGTGTGCTGTGTGCTTACTCATTCAGTCATGTCTGATTCTTTGTGACCTCATGAACTGTAGTCTGCCAGACTCCTGTGTCAATGGGATTCTCTAGGCAAGGATACTGGAGTGGGCTGCCATGTCCTCCTCCACCCCAGGGATCAAACCCAAGTCTTCCACATTGCAGGTGAATTCTTTACCATCTGAGCCAGTGGGGTACATAAAGGTAAAAAAAAAAAAAAAGCAAGGGTAAAAGGAAAAATTTGTGGAAGTTGTAGACATTTATTCATGATTTATTATTGAGATCCTCCTAAGTAATGGGGAACATGAGATTATCTGATAATCAAAAAGAGGTTGAGAGAAGGTATCTGACCTTAATGTAGTCAAAATCAAGTTATATTGGCAGATAGGTGATAAATAATTTCAATATAGAGTGAGTCCTGCTATGTAGAGATAGGCACTATTGCTATAAAAACACAGATGAAGCCAATCATTTGCAGATCTGAAGTCTTCAAGGAGGAGATGATATTTGATTTGGCTTTAAAATTCACAGTTGAATAAACTAAGTCTGACTCTCTTCAGGAGGCTAAAATAAATATACGAAAAACAAAGCAACAAGACGCTGAGAATCGCACTTAAAGTTTGAAAGTGTTAGAAGCTCTGGCGTGTCTGATTCTGTGGGACAGGCTCTGGGCCATGTCTGACTCTAGCCTGCCAGGCTCTTCTGTTCATGGGGTTTTCCGGGGAGGAGTACTGGAGTAGGTTGCCATTCCTTTCTCCAGGGGATTTTCTCAGGTCTCCTGCAGATTCTTTACTGTCTGAGTAAAGAAGGAAGCCCTGTTTTGGCTAATGACAATTTTTGGCTGCAAATATCAGAAATCCCAACTCAAACCAGCTTAAACAATAAAGAAATGTATCATTTTACTAAATAGAGATTTCAGTGTAGAGAGGCCTTCAATGACACTCACTTCTAGTCATTGCTCCATGTTGACATCTTCCATTCTGAACTGATTCTCACGATGTCAGCAAGAGGTTTGCTGAAGTTTAAGGTAAACAACGTCTAGGAGAGGGTATACCTCTCCCCTCCCTGAGTCCTTCTTTAGAACAAGAAAATTCTCAGAATCATCTCAAGAGATGCCACTTCATGTCTTATTAGTAAATGCTAATTCCTAAGTGAGTCTTGGGTGAGGGACCCTGATTCCAATCAAGTCCACCAGGAAGGCTGAATCATCTTCTTTAAAAGCCCGTGGTTAAAGGGAGGAGAGGTGAACCCTGAACAAAGTCAGGATCTTATGAGGAAGGGAGAAGAGGGGGGAGATGGTTAGGAGACAACTCACAATGCCTATCTCAGAAAATCGGTATAAAAAGACATTGCCATCTGCAAGATACTTGAACAGTAATGGATAACATTGTCTTTCCCATCTCCAAGACCAAGACTAAAAACCCAGGCGTGGGTAGTTGCCTGAAGTGTGTCTCCATACCTTCCACTGTATTTTATTTTTTTATTTTAATTTTTTAAAACTACCAGAAGATTTTTTTTTTTTACCCACCTCCTAGCATAATGAAAGTAGAAACAAAAATAAACAAATGGGATCTAATGAAACTTAAAAGCTTTTGCACAGCAAAGGAAACCCTAAACAAGACAAAAAGATAATCCTCAGAATGGGTGAAAATATTTGCAAATGAAGCAATGGACAAAGGATTAGTCTCCAAAATATCCAAAAAACTCATGGAGCTCAAAAAAAACAAACAAAAAAAAACTAAATAAATAAAAAAATAGGCAGAAGATCTAAATAGACAGCTCTCCAAAGAACATATACAGATGGCCAAGAAGCACATGAAAAGATGCTTGGCATCACTAATTAATAGAAAAATGCAAGTCAAAACTACAGTGATCACCTCACACCAGGTCAGAATGGCCATCATCAAGAAAACCTCTATATTTTAATCTGAAAGACTGTTCAACATGCAACATAGTAATGCTAATCACTGTGCTTTAAAATATCAGAGGGTATTTTGAACCACTGAAATCTCCCCCACCCTTAAGACTTTGTTCTCCACTAGTACTTATTTTGAGCATGTATTCTAATATCAGACTCAAAGTCACTCACAGTGCTATGCAAAGGTAGGTTTGTAGAAGAATTATCAAATAATGATGCTGATGATTGGACACTAATTGTCATTTCAGTTAAACAACATATCTCAGAGGCTTATGAACTAATTCAAATAAATAGAGTTTCAGCATCTTCATTGTACGGAGAGAGAAAAACCCAACCACATCAATCTTCTGGCTTTCTTATTGATTAACATTAATTACATAAAATTCCAATGCCAGCAATATCTTACTGATTTATGGCTTATGAAAGCTATTGACATATGTGGAGATACAATAAAGAATCTTTTATAGGCATGACTACAATAGATTGCTATAGGGATTATCTAATTATTGAGTAAGTGCTAGTGATGAACTCTAGCATTAAAAATACCATATGCTTACCAGGGGTCTATGGGACCAAAATGATGGCTATCTCTGACAAGCGTAAATTGGCTTTTCTTTTCCTTCCCCCTTAAACAGAAATTCTCACTAGCATTCTTTTGGAAGCCAAGAATGGATGAGTTGAACAACTGTTATCCCACTCTTCACCCCAACTTTCCTTCTTTTAGTTATAAGTCTTTTGGATTTCTAACTGAATTCTTATTGTTTCTTTTCTCCTATTTTCTAAAGAATTATCTTGTAGGCATCCAACAATAGAAATGACAAAAAAAACTTCAAATTAAAGGTGCAATGTCTTACTTTTTTTGTCTTTACTGCTTGTATTTTTTGAGCACTGCCTAGACCAGAATTGTCAATTATATCATGGTCATCAAGACCCAGCAGATCTGGAGTATAACCACTTCCCCATAAGTCCCTGCAGAGGGAATATCTAGTGTGACGCTGTCTTTCTCGCTGATTCCTGATTATAGTTTAGATGTTATTTCTCCTCTCCTTTCAGGTAAAGAAACATAATTAGAAAGGGGAAATATAGCTGATGGTTGGAGACCACGTTTGAGCGAAGGCAGTTTGACTAGCATTAAACTCCAATGGACATGAATTTGAACAAACTCCAAAAGACAGTGGAGGACAGGGAAGCCTGGCATGCTGCAGTCTATGCGGTCACAACAAGTTGGACACAACTTCGCAACTGAACAATGACAAATTCCTTTCTTTCCATTGATCTTTGGAATTTCCAAAGTGTGTTTGGAAGGGACTATAGAAAACTTTAGTCCAATGTCTCATTTCGCAGAAGGAAGCTGAAATTTCAGGGCAGTGACGAACCTGGCAGACTAGTCACATTCAGAGAGGTGTGGTTTCATTCATTCATTCATTCATAGAACACACACTTATCCAGTGTTTACTATCCTGGGCTTTGGCAACACAGGGAATTTATAAGGGAAGAGACAGACAACAGATAAAGAGCTGACTCATTGGAAAAGGCCCTGATGATGGGAGGGATTGAGGGCAGGAGGAGAAGGGGACGACAGAGGATGAGATGGCTGGATGGCATCACCGACTGGATGGACTCGAGTCTGAGTGAATTCCGGAAGTTGGTGATGGCCAGGGAGGCCTGGTGTGCAGCGATTCATGGGGTGGCGAAGAGCCGGACACGACTGAGCGATTGAACTGAACTGAAAGAAACAGTAGAGGCTCAAGGGAGGGTGTGATAAGGGCTTTGATGTGGGGAGACTGCAATCTTCGCTAGAGGNCTCGAGTCTGAGTGAATTCCGGAAGTTGGTGATGGCCAGGGAGGCCTGGTGTGCAGCGATTCATGGGGTGGCGAAGAGCCGGACACGACTGAGCGATTGAACTGAACTGAAAGAAACAGTAGAGGCTCGAGGGAGGGTGTGATAAGGGCTTTGATGTGGGGAGACTGCAATCTTCGCTAGAGGGCTCTGTGCAGACCTAGCTGAGAAGGTGGCTTTTGTCAAGAATTGACGTTGCTGAGGAGATGAAGCAATAGCTGTCTGGGGAGAGAGTCTGCAGGCGGGGAGTGCGCATAAAGGCAGGCGCACAGCGGGCCGCAGCCCCCTCGGGAGGCCTGCGCCTGGGTGGAGGAGCGGCGTTCGAGGATGAGTTCAGAGTGGAGCTGGGCTGTGGGCTCATCGCAAGGCCTCCGAACCCCCTCTCCGACAAGCAGCCGTGCAAAGCTAGTCGAAAGGGAGGCGGCTATGAGCTGAATTCACAAAGTTTCCATGTATGTATGGCTTTATCTTATTTGAACAGCCATTTTTCTCCCAAGCTCTAGTTTCCAGAGTTCCAGATCTATATGCCCAATTGCCTTCAAGATATCATTAGGCCTCTGGGACTGAACACGGCCAATCTGAGCTCGGATTTCCCAAAGCCCTCCCCCAGGTATCCTCTTCTCAGTAATCGGCGACCTCCCCTTTCCGTGGCTCAGGCCCAGACCTTGAGGCTGTTCTTCGTTCTGCTCCCCACCTCCACCCTGCACCCCATAGACAGTCGTCAGCAAACCCCACGGGCTGCACACTCAGAATGAGCTCCAAGCCGCCCCACCTGCCGCGCACGCCGCCCCATCCTGCGCAGACTCCCGTCCCCTGCGCTGCCTCCGTCCCCATCGTCTGAGGCCGCCTCCCCCACCAGTCTAATTCTCATCAGCGTAGCTGGAGCGAAGCCTCGAAACATGAGTCAGGTAACATCATTAGCCTGCTTACAATCCTCCGCGGCTTCTTACTCCAGACAGCATGGAGCATATCTGCAGTGCTCGATAGAGCCCTGCGGGGCCTTACCCTTTGCGGTTTCTCTGACCATACACCGCGCCAGCTCCCTCTTACTCGCGCCTCTTCAGCCACGCTCCTCTGCCCCCTGCTCTGCTCCCACGCTCGGAGCAGCTCCGACTGGGGGCCTTGGTTTCCGTCATTTCCTTTGCCCGGAACACCCTTCTCCTACTAGTTACATTTGATGTCACTGCAGGAGAAAGCAGGCGTCTTAGCTGATTGAGTCTTGGTCGTTGCTTCCTATACGGCTCTTACAGCGCTGAGACAGGGCTCGGGAACTGGTGAGTGAGCAGAGCGGTGACAGGATGGATGCAGAGTAAACGGTGACCCTGAAATGTTTCCCTGGTTCAGCCGGACACCACCCATGTGAAGAAAATTGTCCTGAGACCCTGAGACGCTGAGAGGAAGCCACACTCGGACTGACGGGCTCCCCGGCGCTTGTCTTAAATTCTGCCAGTGGACCCGTTCCCCTGACACTCACATTTGGTAAATGAGCTGATACTTAGCTCTTTTGTTTAGTATTTTTGTCCTGAATTAGTTCAAATTCAATGTTATCATCTGTCACCTGTGTGCGTGCATGCTGAGCCACTTTAGTCCTGTCCGACTCTTAGAGGCCCATGGACTGTAGCCCACCTCTGTGCATGGAATTTTCCAGGCGAGAATCCTGGAGGGGTTGCCATTTCCTCCTCCAGGGGATCTTCCTTCCAACCGAGGAACTGAAGCCACATCTCCAGCCTCTCCCATGTGGCAGGTGGATTCTTTACCGCTGAGCCAGCTGGGGAAGCCCTGTGCTGCCTAGACAAGGCTAACAGTAGATGACCCCATAGGACTGTCTTCATTCACATGACAAATGTTACGTGTTGAGAGCCGACCCTGTGCCAAGCAGTGTTACAGGGATTGAGAGCAGGGCAGTAAACGAAACAAGATGTCTGCTTCGTGGAGCCCACATCCTGGAGAGGAAGACAGACAGGTATGGAGTTTCCTGTGGTGCTGTGTTTAGCAGCGAGTGACGGCTGAACAGCCCAGGTTGCCTTTTAAGGTGATGGGACATTTTGGAGTGAAAGACAGATGTGGGGGTTGCCTAGCGTCGAGCATGTACTTTACTAAATGTCACTGAATTTTTCACTTTAAAATGGTTAATTTCATGTTATGTGAATTTCATCTCAATAAAGTTAGTAAAAGGGAGGATGTTTGAATCAGAGACCCAAGGATGAGAAGGTGATCCAGGTAAAGGAGGGAGACTGGGAATGCCAGAATGATCCAAGCAGAGGGAACAGAAAGAGTAAGATTATTTGAGACAAGCTTGGGGTACTTGAGTCACTCCCAGAAGACTGGGGGTTGGGTAGCCAGAATGCAGAGAGCAAGGAGAGAGGCAGGAGAGGAGACCAAAGGGTTCGGGCGGTCAGGCCCGTTTGCCGAGGGTCCTAGTCTATGTTGGCAGCTGTGCCCAGCAGTGCCAGCCAAGGCAGCAGTGCCAGCCGAGGGGGTGGAAGCCACTGATCAGGGGTGGAGGGAGGGGCAGGCAGAGCTGATGGAGGGTGAAGATGTGGCAGAGGGGGCNTCTGGAGTTGGTGATAGACAGGAAGGTCTGACATGCTGTGGTTCATGGGGTCACAAAGAGTCGGACATGATTGAGCAACTGAGCTGAACTGAACTGAAGCTGGTAAAGCCAGTCATTCCCTTACGAATTGTTTATATGTATGTCCGTCCTCCCCATTAGGCAAGGATGGGGCACACGTGTGCTTTGCATATACTAGGTGAAGAATCTAAGCTGCTCCATTTTGTTTACAGAAAAACTCCATTTTGTAAGGTTCCAGGAAAAGAGCCTTTGGAAATCCACTGAACCCACCCCACCACCCACGAGCCAATCGGACCCCAGATCAGAATCTCCTGACTTAACATTCAGGAACTTGTGGTCTACCTAGGTAATAGGGACCAATCAAAAACCAACACACAACCCTTCGAAAGAAAGTGAGCAATCAGACATTCCCCTACCTAGAAATTCTTTTTTTTCATGTATACTCCCTATATAAGCAATGTAATCCAAAACCCAGGGCTCCTCCCTATAGCCACTGTGTTGGTAACAGTGGGAGCCCCAGCTCAAGCTTGGTAATAAAGACCGTCTTGCTTTTGCATCGGATATTGGCTCCCTGGTGGTCATTTGGGAGATTTCGTGACTTGGGCATAACACTAGGTCCTCAAGAGGTATTTGTTCGATAAAATATTTAATAAATAAGACTTTCAGCTGACAAGCTAACCCTAGCCTCAAAGACTACAGTGATAAGGAGTTTACTACTTCACAAATTGATGACTACAAATACTTCCAAAACATACAAGGGGGAGATGAAAATTTATATGCATTTTTCCAAGACAGAATAGTTCGAGTAACTTATAACGGGACTATGCAGTTTCAGTCAGGAAGAGATGAAATAATAAAGCCATTTTCACTTCTATCTTTGGGCAGAATGACTACAGTAAAGATGCTGAGTGAAAGGAGGGGTTGGAAAAAGAATTCTAGATATTTGGTTGAAGGGGTTATCAATGATCTCTACCCAGGAGGTCAAGGTACGAGGAAGTAAGGAAAGATCAAGATGGCCCAATCTGCCATCTTCCCTCCACCCCTTCAATCTGAGGGGCTTCATAGTCACCTGTTTTCTGTGTTAAGGAGTTCAAGGAATGCATAAATAAACTTTTCAAGTTTGAAAACTGCTCTTCAAGACTAGCCTACTTATTCGACAAATAGAGAAACTAAGACCCGGGGGGAAAGCTAAGACCTACGAACCAGATCAAGGTCATATTTGCTTATTGAAATTGCTGGGGCTTCTGGGTACCCATTTATTCCCATATTTACCCCCCAGGAATGCTAAGACTTCAGCAAGTGTGGACTTCCACAGCCCTTCCTCTCTAAACACAGGTGGGGCAAAAGCTGATAACAGACCACACCTGCATTAAGTAGGTGACTAAGGAAGGAGAACCTCCTGCACAGCACGGGAGCTCTACTCAAAGCTCCTGGTGACCTGAACAGGAAGGAAACCCAATAAACAGGGGATGTATGTGTACGGAGAGCTGATTCACTCCGCTGCACAGCAGAAACTAACGCAACACTGTAAAGCAACTATACTCCAATAAAAATTAACTTAAATAAATGAAAAAAATGGCTTTTATTCTTTCACAGAGCCCTCCTTCAGAACTCCTGTGCATTACAGAAAATATTCCAAGGGGTCAACTACGATAACCTAACCACTTTCCTCTGTCTACTTATAAAAGTCAAATGAAAAGAATTTCACAACTGATAAAAGCAATTCAAGGCTGAAAATGAAAGGCTATGGTACTTCAGATACGACCTCCATAGGATCCCGTCTCCTTTACACGCTTGAATTCTTTAATGGCTTCTGCAACCATGAGGAGGGAAAATCTACTTCACTCAGCTGATGAGTTCCCAAAGTAAGGACTTTAATTACGGCCGTCGAGTGAAGCGCTCTTGTCAGTTAAAACTTGAAATATAGTGAGGCAAGTCAATGCAATGACTCACAAACAGCTTCCAGTCAGCCAGACCTCGAACAGATCACAGAGGAAAAAAAATCCCCACCAGAAATTCATTGCTTCTGTTTTCACGGATATCCTGCATAGAAGGAAATGAACCCAAACGGTCATCTATCAACTCATGCAACCAGACATAACACTGAAGGCATTTTGGAGAGGTTTTGTCGAACAGCTCGTCTCGAGGGAGTCTTGTGTATGAGATTTACAGGGTCTCAGGAACAACAGAATGCCATCAACTGTCTCTCCGGCACTCAGCCAAGACGTTCTTGAAGGCTCTGCTGGGTTTCCTTTGAAATTATTTTTGCAAAAGCTGAAGTTTGAGCTTCTCGGCTGGGAAGAAAAAAACCCTCTCCAGGAGTAACTGTCCTTGGGGTTTCAGCCTCAATTCAGAGTCCCAAACTGGCAGGGGCATCCCAGTCCTGTCCCTCCCAGTCTCCACCTGGAAACCCTAATAGAAGAGGTCTAAACCCTAATAGAAGAGGTGTACAGTTATATTGAGTCTTTGACCCCAGACTCGAGACTCTCAGTAAAGACTTTTCCGTATAAACAATGATGAAAAATGCATTTACTTCCAGTCCTCTCTGGGAACGATATCAGAAGTGGAGAAGATTATATTGAACTCATGCGCTTGCTCAGTTGCTAAGTTGTGTCTGTTTGTGACCCCCATGGACTGTTACCCACCAGGCTCTTCTGTCCGTGGGATTTCCCAGGAAAGAATACTGGAGTGTGTTGCCATTTACTACTCCAGGGGATCTTCCCAACCCAGGGATCATTGCATTGGCAGGTGAGTTCTTTACCACTGAGCTACCAGGGAAGCTTCTACTTACTCCTGCTTAAAATCCCAGTTTACACAGTAATGAGTATCACAGACGTAAAACAAAGTTGCAGTGGAGCCCAGACCCGAGGAGGTACACAGGGACTCTGGGTGCTACCCGGACCATACTCTTCCCTCCCCCGAGCACTTTGCCACATGTGGGACCCTAACAGAAGCTCTGTGAGGGGACAGAGCATGGCAGTCTTTCCATGGCATCCTGGGCAGAACACAGGCTCATACCTAACCTCGGCCTCTGCTTTATCAGCCATGCAACCTGAAGCAAATGACATAACTCCTCTATGCCTCCATTCCCTCATCTGTGAAACAGATATTAAAAAATATCTACTTCACAAAGTAACAAGGATTGACTTTATATATGAAAAGCCCTTAGATCAGCTCCTGGCAAATGAAAGAAAATAGCTACTATGATTCTTAATTCAAGTCAAGAAAATTGAGGCTCAGATTGGTTAGGCAACTCGCTCAAAGTCACCCGGCTACAAATTGGCCAAGCTGGGGACAGAGCTGAGTCTCCCACAGCCAGCCGAATGCTCTTGCTTCTAGACCATGCTGGGATTAAACCATTGTACAGTGTTTAATTTATTCAGTAGAGTCATCCATTTCATTATTGAGTGGCATTATTCAAAGTGCTCTGGGGAAATCTTAATAGCTGCTGTTCATTAAGCTTGTGAAAGACTGAAGGCAGGAGGAGAAGGGGTCAACAGAGGATGAGATGTTGGATGACATCACCAACTCAATGGTCATGAGTTTCAGCAAGTTCCAGGAGTTGGTGATGAACCGGGAAGCCTAGCATGGCTGCAGTCCATGGGGTCGCAAAGAGTTGGACATGACTGAGCAACTGAACTGAACGGATTAAGCATGTAGGATAAGTTAGGCATTGGCTTAAAGTCCTGCATACAGTTTTTTCATTCAGTTGTCCCAATAACCATCTGACAGCAGTGTTCAATCCCTTTTACAAATGTGAAAACTAAAGTGTAAGAGGTTAAGTAACCTGCCTAAGATCCCACAGCTCTAAGCTGCAACCAAGCTCCATCCAACCTCCACTTTATACCTCCTCCCCAATACCAATTAGAGCCACAGGTTTAACAAAAGGGCAATCCTCCCTTCCCAGGTGCTAAACCCCACAGCTCAGAGAGGTGTGGAAGCTTGCCTAGAGCCACACAGTATCCATTGCTGAAGCCCAGCCTCTTCGCACTCTGAAACCTCACCCATCTTGACCCAGGTATCTAAGCACAAATAGAGGAGCCACATCCCAGAGGGCTCCCAACAGCCCAGACTGCAACTGAAGCCTGCTCAGTCATAAGAAAAAGAGCAATTGGTCTCACCTTGACCACTGAGGGCTTCTGACCGTGCCTAGAAATACTCGTGCTCACTATCTTCTTGGACTCAGTGCAGGGTCAGAGGCACGGTGTCCAGAACTGGTCTTGGGAGAAGAAAGCCTCCCCTCTAACATGGAGTGGGTCGCTACACTGCCTCTGGAGGGGCGGGCATCTCCCCGGAAATGCCCTTTCCTCTGTGTCTGCCTGGGAGCTCCCTACCTGAAACCCATGCTTGGCTTGGCCGCAAGAGCCCGAGACGCTGATCCACAAACACAGCAGCTCAGAGCAGATCCTGAGGGGAGGGGCCACTGGCTTTATTCCCGGTAGCCACAGGGGGATCGAGACTCAAAGAAACCCCAGCTCCAGACAGTGCCAAAACCCTGGATACGTTCTTGCCACCATCCAGCCATCCAAGTTGGGTTTTTAGTCATTTTCACCATCCTCTACTCCTTTGTAATATGTTTTTTCACTTTCAGTTCTGTTCGGTTGCTCAGTTGTGTCAGACTCTTTGTGNAGACAGTGCCAAAACCCTGGATACGTTCTTGCCACCATCCAGCCATCCAAGTTGGGTTTTTAGTCATTTTCACCATCCTCTACTCCTTTGTAATATGTTTTTTCACTTTCAGTTCTGTTCGGTTGCTCAGTTGTGTCAGACTCTTTGTGACCCCATGGACTGCAGCATGCCAGGCCTCCCTATCCATCACCAACTCCTGGAGCTTGCTCAAACTCATGTCCATCGAGTCAGTGATGACAACCAAACCATCTCATCCTCTGTCACCCCCTTCTCCCACATGCTACCACACATACCCCCACAAGGAAAGTGTTTTCACTTTACTTGAGGCCAGTTCTAGATACTTTAACAAGTATTATCCTATTTAAGTCCCACAACAGCCCTCAGAGGTAGGTACAGTTATTGTACCCAATTTATGAATGATTAAACTGAGTCACAAAGGGACTGGTAAGTGCTGGGGTTTGAACCAAGGCCACCTGTCCTGAATATTCATCAGAAGGACTGACTCTGAAAATGAAGCTCCAGTACTTTGGCCACCTGACGCAAAGAGCCAACTCATTGGAAAAGACCCAGATGCTAGGGAAGATTGAAGGCAGGAGGAGAAGGGGGTGGCAGAGGATGAGACGGTTGGATGGCATCACTGACACTGACTCAATGGACTTGAGTTTGAGCAAACTCCAGGAGATGGAGAAGGACAGGGAAGCCTGGCAGGCTACAGCCCATGGGGTCACAAAGATTCAGACACAACTTAGTGACTGAACAACAACACCTACCCTCAGAGCCTGTGCTCCCAGGCTCTCCAGCCTGCTGTCTCCTCTCTGGCATTTCATCGGAACTTGTAGTATGATGTTATTTCAAGAAGTCAAGTTTAGAAAGGAGAAAAATAAATTTAAAAAAGGCATTTCGGTGGGTCAAATGTCTCAGAAGTCATGGCCTGTAGTGGGCTGAATGGTGGTGCCCCAAAAGATATATGCACATTCTGAAAACTGTGAATGTGCCCTTATTTGCAAAAAAAAGAGAACTCTTTGAAGATGTAATTAAGTTCTAGATTACCCCCGTGCTGTGTTGTGCTAAGTCTCTTCAGTCCTGTCTGACTCTTTGGGACCATATGGACTGTAGCCCACCAGGCTCCTCTGCCCATGGGATTCTCCAGGCAAGAATATTGGAGTGGATCGCCATGCCCTTCTCCGGGGGATCTTCCTGACCCAGGGATTGAACCCACGTCTCTTGCATCTCCTGCACTGCCAGGCGGGTTCTTTACCACTAGTGTCACCTGAGAGTGGGGACTAAATCCAACGGCAAGCATCCTTACAAGAAACAGAAAAGGAGAAGACACACAGAGAAGGCCACGTGAAGACGGAGAGATTGGAGTGATGTGGCCACAAGCCAAGGAACACCTAGAGATACCAGAAGCGGGAAGAAGGATTCTCCCAGAGCCTTCAGAGGGAGCATGGTCCTCTCAGCACCTTGAATTCAGACTTCCCTCCAGACCTGCGAGAGGACACTTTGCTGTTGTTCTAAGCCTCCCAGTCTGTGGTCATTTGTATTGCAACCTCAAGAAACTGACCCACTACTCTTTGTTACTTCCTCTGGCACTTTCAAAAAAAAAATATTTATTTATTTGGGTTGTACTGGATCTTAGTTGTAGTATGTGGGATCTAGTTTCCTGATCAGAGATGGAACCCAGGCCCCCTGTGTTGGGAGCTCAGAATCTTACCCACTGGGAAGTCCCCTCTTGCACTTCTTGATGGCGCCACAGGAAAGGAGAAAAAAGTTGGTTCTTTCTAATGATCCCTCATGGGGAAGGCTAGGAGGTTGATGCCTATGGACCAGGCAGTGATGTAAAAGTCTCTGAGAGACAGGACGGGAAAACACGGGATAGGGAGAAGGTTTTGCAAGTGAGGACTGAGCCAGTTACATAGTAACTCACAAGGCAACCTCATTCAAGAGCCCCAGCTGAGCCCTCACTGTCCCCCCAAAAATGGTCTGTAACTCAGGGGTTCACAGATGGGGAACATGTTTCCTGATGCATGTCTTCTTCCCTTCTTGGTCATTGTGAATTTGACCCCAATTAGAAGCAAATATGTCAGAGATCCCTGAGCTCCAACCTCAGGTGTTATAGATGGAGAAAGTGATGACTAAAAAGGTGATGTGGTCTGAGGTCACACAGCCAATCATGGAACCATCAGAGCTGGAACCTCACCTCCTGATCCCTGATCCTTTCAAGGGAACAAAATCTCCTCCCCTTGTCTGATTTGTCCTTCACAAAAGAAGATCTGTAGCAGCTCTTACCTGAGTGTTCAATAGTCCCAGAGGCCCTCAAGGGTTCTCTAGCGAAAACTCACATTTCTCCTCTTAGAATTTAAGTTTATTCCTCCTTATTTGCAGTCTTGCCATGCAGCTGTTATGTCTGACTCAGATACAAGTACACATCATAGCAACAGAGGTCAGCTGGCTACACAGTCATAAAGGTTTGTTGATTGTTCATCACAGGGAAAAACCCAGAGCTTTATTTCTTTGCTTTATCTCTGCTGCTTTCTCTCTCTGCTCTGACCACCTTCCTTTGGCAACTTGACTGGAACATGCCCCTCCCTCAGGGTCTCTGCACATGGCCTTCTCTGTGCCCGGAATCCATATGTCCTCACACATCTCTTCATCCTATTGACTCCATCCTGCCCCTTAGAAGGATGCCACTTAACACCTTAGATACTCCCCCCTCTCCTCCTCCTCAGCAGGTCCTCACGTTTCTCATGCTTTTTCTTTTCAACACTTATCATAGTTTGTCATTTTATTTTTACATAATTTTTTTTCACCAGCATCCCTTAGACCAAAAGTCCCACTAAGGTAGAAGCTCTCTCTAGTTGATTCCTGCACCCAGCACATCTAATACAATCATTAGTTCATTCAACAAACATCTGAATGTTGAAAATGCTGAGCTGGTGCAAAGCAATGTAGAAAGAAGGAACAGACAAAACTGTGAGTTCTCAGGAAATAGAACCAAACAGATGAGCTATAGTCAGCTCCTTAAGAAATTACCCAGTCACACTTCACCCCCACTATCCACTTCCCTCATTCCTGTGCCTGCCCCTTAAACATTTTAGCCCCAACAGATTCTTCTCCAAAAGGGGGAAAGGATGAGTTGGTAAAACTCAAAGGGTTCAGTAATGTAACTGATAGACAACTCTAGGAAATGAACTTCAGCAGAGTGATGCTGTAAAGTTATCTAAAAAGAAAATTGGGAATTGTCTTAATTCAGTTGCCTTCAGAATTATTTTAGAAATTCTCAAAGGAAAGGCTATATTGCAAAACAAGAAGGTTACAAAACTCTCCTCCAGCCTTCCCCACTCTGGGAAGAATCATGCCCTTTGCACGAAGCTGCTATGTCAATTCCAAATCCAAGTGCAGATCATATCAACAGAAATCATCCTCCACCCTCCCCCATGCTTTGCCTCCTGCCATGTGGCCTTCTGCCAGAGGGAATAAATTTCAGTGTCTATAATCATTATCCCACATACCATCTCAGTCATGGAATGTTTCCTTGGAGAACTCTCAAAAGTTGTTATCATAATTCAGCAAACATTTACTCATTACCTATTAGATGCCCAGCACTGCAGTTGGCCTATGGGAAATACAGAGCAATCTGGGAAAGACAATGCATTGTGATCAAGGAACACAATGGCTTTTTAACAGCTAATACATTCAAAAAGGCTTTGGTCACTCCATCGTAATATTATTTTCTATTTCTAGAGTGCTTCGTAGATTACAAAGAACTTTTACATACAGCATGTGTCACAGCAGTTGTGTGACATAGAAAGGTTTCCCTCTTCATTGATAGATTAACCATTTAGTTTCCGAGCCTGGAATGACTTACTCAAGTTTGCACAGTTAAAAATGGCCAAAACTGGAAACCACGGTAGTCATGAAAAAGTGCCACTCAGGTCTCTGGCTGCACGAAGCATAATTCACTGACAGTCTTAGCTCCTGTACCTCTGATTCACTGCTGTGTTACATTGAGATCATGCTACCCAGCAAATGAATAAGCACTGCAAGTGAGCTAGTCCTATAAAACATGGTACTCTTCTAATGGATGACTTGAGTCACAAGAGTCCCTACCGGCCTGGAGAAAAAATTTTTTGGAAGATTCTTCCTATCCAATTCCCCTTCCTTCCTGCTCTTCATCACAGGAGTCAGGTTTGCATCATAGTCTGAAAACTCTCTGCCTTCTGGTACTCCTTCCTCTCTACCCCTTCCATGCATCGGTGCTAAGTTGCTTCCAGTCGTGTCCGATTCTTTGTAACCCAGGGACTGTAGCCTGCCAGGCTCCTTTGTCCATGGGATTCTCCAGGCAAGAATACTGGAGTGGGTTGCCATGCCCTCCTCCAGGGGATCTTCTTGATCAGGGATGAAACCTGTGTCTCTTANTTCCAGTCGTGTCCGATTCTTTGTAACCCAGGGACTGTAGCCTGCCAGGCTCCTTTGTCCATGGGATTCTCCAGGCAAGAATACTGGAGTGGGTTGCCATGCCCTCCTCCAGGGGATCTTCTTGATCAGGGATGAAACCTGTGTCTCTTACGTCTCCTGCATTGGCAGGCATGTTCTTTGCCACTAGCGCCACCTGGGAAGCTCTATCTTTCCCATAAATTTCCCAAATAAATGGGGTTTTTTGGACACACCAAGTGACATGCAGGATCTTAGTTCCCTGACCAGGGTTTGAACACCAGCCCCCTGCAGTGGAAGCTCAGAGTCCTAACCACTGGACCACCAGAGAATTCCTTCTCCAAATAAATTTTGATCACACCAATGCCATCTTGGAATCTGCTGTTTGGAGGACCCACTCTAACAGACTCTCAATCTAGGTTTTTATCATTCAGAACTGGCCCTTTCCACAAATAAAGAGATTTCATTTTGAAATACATTTGGAAAATTCTGGAGTGGCCCATTTTACAAGACTTAGATTCAAAAATAAAACACTTAGATGAAATAAGACTCCTCAAAAGCACAAAAGAACTACAGAGTAGCCCTCAATTTGATTTAACAGCAAAACTTTTAAAGTCAGTTTCCCTGAATTGGTGACTGAAATATTGGAACTCAGTCACGGTTTGAGAAATCCTGCTAATAAGTAGAGATCCTCCAACAAATGGACATCTATTGCCTTCTCCGTCAGCATTATTCAGTTCAGTTCAGTCGCTCAGTCGTGTCTGACTCTTTGCGACCCCATGAATTGCAGCATGCCAGACCTCCCTGTCCATCACCAACTTCCAGAGTTCACCCAAACCCATGTGCATTGAGTCGGTGATGCCATCCAACCATCTCATCCAACCATCCATCTCATCCAACCATCCCCTTCTCCTCCTGCCCTCAATCTTTCCCAGCATCAGGGTCTTTTAAAATGAGTCAGCTCTTCGCATCAGGTGACCAAAGTATTGGAATTTCAGCTTCAACATCAATCCTTCCAATGAACACCCAGGACTGATCTCCTTTAGGATGGACTGGTTGGATCTCCTTGCAGTCCAAGGGACTCTCAAGAGTCT
>SJYV01020350.1:978776-1016588 GCA_006410875.1 Neotragus pygmaeus | reverse complement strand
CCACCCCTCTAGGTCATCACGGAGCACAGAGGTGTGCTCCCTGTGCTGGTGGCAGCTTCCCACTAGCTATTTACACACAGTACTGTAAATACGTCTAAGCTACTCTCCCGATTCATCCCACCCTCCCCTCCCTCAACTGTGTCCACATGTTAATTCTGCACATGCATGTCTCTGTTTCTACCCTGGAAATCAACTCATTTGTACCATTTTTCTAGATTCCACATATATGTGTTAATATGCAATTCTAAACTGTCTATAGATCTTAATACTGGACCTATTATTGTGGGCATTACCCTGCTGTTTTAATGGATATCAAATGTTTCCACTCAGTGTTGAAAGTCGGTAATTGTACCTCAACTCCCTTGTGGCTCAGCTGGTAAAGAATCCGCCTGTAAATGTGGGAGACCTGGGTTTGATTCCTGGGTTGGGAAGATCCCCTGGAGAAGGGAAAGGCTAACCACTCCAGTATTCTGGCCTGGAGAATTCCAAGGACTGTATAGCCCATGAGGTCACAGAGTCAGACATGGGTGAAGTGACTTTCACTTCACCCCTTCATGATTCAACAACTGAATGAAAAGGAAATAAATCCACTGTTACAAATTGTGCTACAGTTTTTCTGTAAACTTCCTGGAGATGCAGTCGCTCAGTACCCTGGAAGCTTAGTAGGAAAAGATATTGATTTCTATGTACCAAGCAGGTGTTCCCTGTGTAAACAGTTAGTGAGAGTCATCCAAAAGGGCATATTAGAGTCACTGAGGGACAAGAGAGCCAACACGAGTCTACGTGGGATTCTGTCTTCTTGAATTCCACGAGTGTTCCTTCTTCTCTCTTCTTGAGATGTACAGTAATGAAAAGAAAATGTTCTTGGCAAGACAGAAAGGGGAAACCAACTAACTGCTTTTGATTACCTGTCATTGAAACAGGAAACAGAAACACGAGTTTGAAACCTATGAGTCAACAGAAGTCACCAGGTGGAGGAATACAGGGAAATAAGCTCAGGGTAGCAGGAATCAGCTGAAGCAGAGAGGGAGTAGATGAGTCTACAAAGTGAAGGAGCAAGAAAGAGCCAGAGAAGACCTCCTAATGTCCAGGGGCTGGTGGGAACTCTGAACAGCACAACAGTTCCTGAGCAATGCTTGCATCCCTAAAGGGGTGTGGGGGGGCACTCTGTCAACATTTCTGCTCACCCACAAGGCTGCTTGCTGGAATCGACTCCTCATGTAATAATTGTATTAAGAATAAGAATAAAAATAATGGCAGGACTTCTCTGATAGTCCAGGGGTTAAGAAACCACCTGCCAATGCAAGTGACATGGGTTCAATCCCTGGTCCAGGAAGATCCCAAATGCCTCAGGGCAACTACTGAGCCTGCACCGCCTGGAGCCTGTGCTCCACAATAAGAGAAGCTGACGCAGTGAGAAGCCTGTGCACTGCCGCTAAACAAAGGCCACAAGCGACCAAAAATAATGAATTTAATTTCAAAAGTAATAATGGCTGGGACTTCCCTGGTGGTCCAGAGGTTAAGAATCTGGCTTGCAGTGCAGGGGAAGCCTGTTCAATACTTGGTCAGGGAACAAAGATCCCATATGCCATGAAGCAAGTAAGCCCCCACGCCCAAACTAGAGACCATGTGCTGCAATGAAAGATCCCACATGACACGATGAATGAAGATCCTGTGGGCCAATGCAGCAGAAAAAATAAATATTTAAGAGAAAAAAGTTTTAAATAATAATGGCAATTATGAATTTGAGCATTTCGATATGCTAGGAACTGTGGCAAACACCTTTATACTCTTATTTCATTTCATCCTCAGACCAACTCTGTAAAGTATCTACCATTGTCTCTATTTTACAGATAAAGAAACAAATTATCAGAGAACTTACGCTGATTTGCCCAGGATCCGCCATCCTGAAGATAGCAAAGACTTGACTCTGAACTTCCATCCTTAAGGTCCACACTTCACTGCTTCCCTATCCCATATTCGATATATCCATAAGACATGTTCCACCCCTGGGGGTAACCTGCATGTTATTGTGTTCTGTGCAATTAAAACAACCCAAGTCACAGTTAGACTGCACAGCNTCCATCCTTAAGGTCCACACTTCACTGCTTCCCTATCCCATATTCGATATATCCATAAGACATGTTCCACCCCTGGGGGTAACCTGCATGTTATTGTGTTCAGTGCAATTAAAACAACCCAAGTCACAGTTAGACTGCACAGCAGAGAGGAATCATAACCAAAACTGGCTAGAGGACAAGTGCCTTTCTGGAAAATACTATTACATTATAAGAGACCCAGGAGAAACATACCATCCTCATTCTAGACTGTCGTACAGTGAAAAATGGATGACTCTGACTCCATGTAACTGTAAAATTCTCATAGATTGAAAGCACATTTGAGAACAGTTGCTATCACCGTTGATTTCTTCCCAAGCATACTGAAAAGCTCTTAGAGGAGAGACAAGATAACATTTCACTTTTCTTGCCCCCATCATCCCATCCATTGTAGGCATCCAATTAATATTATATAGAAAGTTTTGAAACTCTGATAGATTATCTGTGTCTGCAAGAGGCAAGACAAAGGAGAACAGCAGTATGTGTATTTGCTGACTCAACTGCTGAATATTCCCAGGAAGCTGACTTTCTAAAGAGTGAACACTACACATCTGTTTTATTAATAGTCACTCTCTTCTCCTAACAATGGGAAGACCAGAAAATGTGAGGCAGTTGGGTCCAAGTGAATGGATGTCATGTCACTAGGACCCTCATTTTGCTTAGAAAATTCACTCCTGTTTATTGAGAAGATCAGGCTGAAATCAGCTTTTATTTAAAAATATCAATGCACTTTCCAGACTCAAAGGGCAACATCATAATTAACTAAGTTGATAATACTAAAGGGCTTTGAGCCTCTATGGTGAAAAAGTAAGGCACCATATTATGGGCTCGAAACTAGCTGGTCTTCATCTCTTCCCCAGGACCTGGCCTTCTCATCGAACTTGAGGAGTGTGGGCCAGCTTCTGAGCTTCTGTCCTTGAAACAACTGGGAGGGTTCAGAGCAATTTTGAAGCATGTGGGCAGTTGGCTTGGGACATCCCAACTGGCACGCATCCTAGTGTAACATCAGGCCACTGGTGACATGGCCATTGGCTCCTTCCAACCAAGTGGCTAATCTTCTTCCCATCCTCATACACGGCTCTATTGCTTTCTTTCCACACACTCAACTGGCATTGCGAGTTCTTTAAGGGATGCTTGCCAAGTAACAGGCAAACTGTCTAGAAGTCTCTAACCCAAAATGTCTCTGCCTTGATGAAACATTTTGACATTTGACTTTTTTTTTTTTTGCATCAACTGGTTTGGGGGATTTTTTTCACCTCATCATCTTCTCTATTATTCTTTTACTGAATCCTCATCTCTACAGATATGAGAGTAGAAGACGTTTGTGTGCTAAGTCGGTTCAGTTGTGTCCGACTCTTTGAGACCCTGTAGACTGTAGCCCACCAGGCTCTTCTGTCCACAGGATCCTCCAGGCAAGAATACTGGAGTGGGTTGTCATGCTCTCCTCCAGGGGATCTTCCTGATCCAGGGATTGAACCCATATCTCATTATGTTTCCTGCCAATACCACACCTATTTAAACTGGTGCAAAGCAAAGAGATAATTTCGTAACCGGTTTGCTGTTCTCCTGGTGTCATCTGGGAAACAAGAGTTCAAATCCCTGGATGAAATTGTTTTCCTTGTGGGTTTAATTACCATATGCTTCCCATCTCCCATCACCATGGATACATGCCAGGGGTCGTGTTGACCGGATGTCCATGAATAGGCACTTGCCCGAGCCCACAGGTCTGCCTATTGCCAACAGTGTCTACACTCAGCCGCCTCTCACAGAAAACAGTGACTTTCCTAGGATCCATTTCTGGAGCTTCAGTGATCAATAGGACCAGTCCAGAACCTGCTAGGTCTTTGCCAGAGTTCTAGGATATGTTTGCCAGTGTTAAAGCTGGGAAATGATTTTCACCTTTCTGCTTTTCTAACATAATTACAAGAGGTTAGATAGGAACCTGGAAAGTTTCATTCCAGAAAGAAAGAAACTGCTAAAAAAAAAAAAAAAACTGATGGGGGCATGTGGAAAGGACACAGGAGCCAATCTGAAAGGGGCTTTCTCTGGAAAAATAGGAGATAATTTGAGTATCAAAATCAATAACAGGAATGGATTATAACACATTAGATAACAACCTGAAAACCCATATTAATACTGAAAAGGGGAAGAGCTAGACGGAGAGAGGGGGGAAATCTCTTTTTATACTCAGAGTAATAATAGAAAATAAGATTTTCATCCTAGCACGCATGCTCAGTTGCTTAGTCATGTCCAACTCTTTGAGACCCATGGACTATAGCCTGTCAGGCTCCTCTGTTCATAGACTTCTCCAGGCAAGAACACTGAAGTGGGTTACCATTCCCTTCTCCAGGGGGCCTTCCTGACCCAGGAATCAAGCCCACATCTCCTGCATTGCAGGTGGAGTCTTTACAGTATGAGCCACCAGAGAAGTCTTTTCATCCTAAGAGTGAGCACTAGCTAAGAGTCATCAGTGAAGGCTAAAACCTCTTCCCACGTCCCCTAAATTTATGGTTATCCCACCAGCCTGCTGAATATGCCCTGTGTCTGTAACTAGGAAACAGTTCACTACTCTCCTTTCCATAACTGCCCACACTTAATGGGTTAAGTCCCTGCTCTATTGAGATGGCAAGAATCTCTAAGGGGAGAAAAAGACAGTAATATTTCATAGCACACAATGAATTGTTGAGGATGCCATGTGAAATCTGTGGATGGAAAGTGCCGTTCTAGGTGCTCTTCAAATTTATCCTTTAAAAAAAATTGTTTCTGTGGCACCTCAGACTGGCCTTTTCCAGTGGTGGCCTCTGGAAGTGGATTTAACAGTTGGCAAAGAGATTTGCAAAGGGTTTTTAACCCAAATCTTGCTCTACTAACTGTCTTTTGTCTTTGTAACACAAGATTTATTTTTTCACAGCAGGTGTGTACACAACAACAGAATGTCAGTGGAACCAAGAGAGGTCTAGACACACTATCCTCAGATCAGACTCACAGTAAACACCTCTCTCAATCACATGAAGAGGAAGTGGATGAAAAGGGAGCTGATTCTTGGGAATAATTTCTTACAAGCCTCTTTGTTAGGAAGGAGGTCAGCCTGGGGTCAAACTCGTCCACTGACCATGTGTGCAAAGTGTAGGTGGGGCTTTTGCTACACAAAGCTCTGGTTATTCAGGAGAGCAGCGACTCAGGGAGTTCACAAATTCCGAGATTAAATGCTCATAAACAACTCACTTTCTGAGACTTCGCTGGTGGTCAGGAGTTAGGAATCCTGCCTGCCAGTGCAGCAGGTCCCGGTTCAATCCCTGGCGGGAGAATTAAGGTTCCACATGCCAGCTAAGTGCCTCGACTAGAGAGCCTGCGCATCACAGCTAGAGACAAGCCCAGGCACCAGAGCAGAAGATCTGCTTGCCACAACTGAGACCCGAAAAAGTCAAAACTAAAATTTAAAAACTTAGGGGGATTCAGGATTGGGAGCTGTGGTGGATTCATGTCGATGTATGGCAAAACCAATACAGTATTGTAAAGTAGAATAAAGTAAAATTAAATAAATAAATAAATAAAATGTAAAAACTTAAAAAATAAAAACAATCTTAAAAAAAAAAAAAAAAACTTCCTCATAGAATGCATTTGAGAAGAGATGGGGAAAATGCCAGCAAGGCCTCAGGATCCTCAATGAGAATGACCGCCAGGGCGAGAACCAAGAACCACTGTGGAGGTGTTAAGGGTGGGTGTTGTCTGAGAACTGTCTCCCACGTCAGCCTCAAGGTGGAAGCTCAATCCACACCTCTTCACAAAGGTGGAATGAGACAGGACTTCAGTCTGGGTCATTGAAGGACCTTCTCAGATTGCTAAGTGAGGCTAGAAAGAATGGCATCTGTTTGTTGGAGTCTTACCACTTTCCCGGCACTCTTACACGTGGACCATTGCGGCTCGTTCCAAGTGACCTCTGAAGTGGGTACAGTGCCCTTTCTGTTTTCAAGATGAGAAAACTGCCTAGTGGAGATCATTCGGACAGTAAGTGGTGGAAAGGGAATTCAAACCCAGGCAGCCAGGCCTTCACGGGGTCCGCGAGCTTAGTCACCACGCCCTCCAGTCCAAGTCATGAGTGTCCCTCACTCACTGTGAAGCTCTGTCTCCTCTGATTTCAAGGCCCTGCTCAAATGAATGGCTTCTTCCTCTCCTTCAGAGGACACATATAAATACAAACACAAATATAAATATAAATGTTATACAATCTCTTATGGCATTGTTAGTTCATTTATTCTCTTTTAAAAAATATTTTAGGAGTTGTTCAAATGTCCTTTTTTATGTTACTTTGTGCTATGAGTTTTTTTTAAATTATTAATTATTTATTTGACTGCACCAGGTCTTGGCTGTGGCACACAGGATTTTTGATCTTTAGCTGTGGCCTGCAAACCCTTAGTTGCAGCACGTGGGACCCAGTTCCCTGACTAGGGATTGAACTCAAACCCTCTGCATTAGGAGCTCAGAGCCTTAGCTGCTGGATCACCAGGGAAGTCCCTTCATTGATTCTTTATAGATACCAAGGGTACACAAGACACAAAATATAAAACCAGGGAGGAAAAGAAATATGGTCATAAAAGTATAAAAGGTCAGCACATGGGATCCTCATAGTGATGGAACAGTTCTGTGTCTTAACTGTGGTATTAGATCCCAACCCAACACAGGTGATACAACAGTATAGAGCCAAACACACACTTCTACACACACACACACACACACACACACACACACAAATGAGTACAAGTAAAGCTTAGGAAGGCTGAGTACAATCAGTGGATTGTTTCAAAGTTGATACACTACTTGTGATATTGTACTATAGTTTTGCAAGATGTTACCTTCGGGGAAACTGGGTAAAGGGTGCATGAGATCTCTCTGTATTATTTCCCATAATCGCGTGTTATCTTCACTTCTCAACAGCCTACAATTGTCTCAATAAAAATTTCAATTAAAAAAAAGGAAGGAAAATAATGCTACCTAGTAGGATACAAATATGCACAGGCCTGAGGATAGAAATGACTCAGTGTGTACATGTTTATCTTGCCCACTAGATTGTGGTATCAGTGAGGGTGGGGTCCGTGTCTTTTATAAAATCACAGCCCTAGGAAGAAATGGCTAAGTAGGTAGAGTTCCCTTTCTTGCCCGCCCTCTCTCTCTAGTTCTCACATTTGACTATATTTGAAGCTACCTGACCCTCATCCCAAAGATGTCTGATGTTTTCCTTTCCCTGAATATCATCCATCAAGGGCATCTCTCAATACTATGTTTATAATCAAGATATAAATGAGAGAGGCAGCCTGGGGTAGTACAATTGCAGAGTGTGAATAAGACCACAAGCCCTAGAAAGTGAGGCCCCGCCTCTATATTTACCAGTTTAACCCTTCTGTGAATCGGACTCCCTTCCAAGAAAAATATTATTTTCTCACCTGTCTCTCACTATTGATATGAACTCTAGCAGGTAAGGAGGGCTGGCATCCTGGAAAGAATGTAAGATTCTGAAACCAGAAGAACTGAATTTGATTCTCAGTTCTACTACTTACTGGTTATGTGTTGGTGAATAATTCATGTGACCTCTCCAATGTTCATCATCTTCAGTTATACTAAAGCCTATCGTCCTTCCCTCGTGTGTATATGGAAACACTCTGAAACTCGAGAGCATCAAATAAAGGCCTGTGTAGCTCTGCCTAGTTCACCACCATTTCCTTAATATTGATATTTTTGCATGTGCATGGTACAGAATGGATACTTAATAAATATAGTTGGATGAATGGGTGGAAGAATTAGATCATGGGCCTCCAATGAAACTATTATTTATTTCAACCACCTCCTAATACCTCACAAGCTAAGAACCTGGAGCCTTTCCGGAAGATCTCTATCCTTAATTTCTTCATAGTTCATCTTTTAAAGCCATTTCCTAAGGCCACTGGACATGACCTAGTGACTAAACAACAACAAAAAGGCCACTGGTAAGTCCCAAACTCACAGCCATTCATTGGTATTAAAACACCCTCCGTTTCCCTTAGAAACACTCTGTTTGGGTGTGCATCACTGTCTCTAGATTGCTGTTTTAAAACATGAATCTGTTGAAATAGATGATGGCTACCAGAAGAAAATCTGGCAAAGAATCTTGTTCTACTGATGTCTTTCAACAGCTGATATGAGATACATGTGAAAGAATCCTATTTCTTTTTCTTTTTCCTCATATTCCAGTTGTATCAGTTAGATTTCTTAGTGGCAAATTACAGAAACACTCCCTGGCTAGATTAACTAGAAAAAGAGTGTGTTAAAGGATATGAAACAGTTTCAAATTCTCAAAAGTGAGAAGCAAAAGAGAAGTCACTCGGTCGTGTCCAACTCTTTGTGAGCCCATGGACTGTAGCCCACCAGGCTCCTCCATCCATGGGATTTCCCAGGCAATAATACTTGAGTGGGTTGCCGTTTCCTTCTCCAGGGGATCTTCCTGGAGATTGAACCCAGTCTCCCAGATTGCAGGCAGACTCTTTACCATCTGAGCCGCAAGGGAAGCCCCAGATTCTCAGGGAAACTGGGAAAACCTTGAAGACTACAAAGCCAGGAGCAATGCCTCACACATCACAGACAGCCCCTGGGTAGACCCCATGTCTGGGTACAGATACTTCAGTTTATCCACCACAATGGAAACCAGAGGTACTGCCAGAACCTCTGGTATTGCTCTGTCTGAGAAAATGGATACTGGGGACTTCCCTGGTCCAGCAGCTAAGACTCTTCACTCCCAGTGCAAGGGACCCAGGTTCAATCTCTGGTCTGAAAATAAAATCTCATACTACAGTGAAGACCTGCAAAATAAATAAATAAATAAGAAAATAGGCTATTTGCCCTTCCCCTCACCAAAATCATTCTATGTTCCACCTGTTTATTTGTGTCACTAGCTTTCAATTCAAAAATCTCAAGTGCACACATCTGACTGGTGCAGCTGGAGTCTAATGTCAGAATCCTAGCTGCAAGGGAAGCAGGTTTATTATGCGTTTTACCTTGGGAAGAATTTACAGATGGGAAAAGATTAAAGGTGTAGAGCAGTCAAAAAGAAAAACATAGTCTCATTTCACCAACAATAAATAACTTCAACAAATCACCACCAGGCAGCAGTGATATTGGTTAATCCAAATATGATTTTTTGCTCTAAAAAATTGAACATGTTGGAATATTCATCAGTGAATTCATCTGTATCCTTTGTATGCAAAGGTGAGCATTTAGTGAGAATTTATGGAGAAATTTTGATGAGAAGACTTTTAAAAATTCCATTAGAAGGTAATTTACAAATCAATGAAACTTTGATTCATATTCAAGTATTAATAGAGAAATTAATATTCCTCTCTAACCCTTATCATCATTTGTAGCAATTACATAAGTAAAGCCCTGCATTATTCACAGCATGACCTTTGCATACCTTTCCAGAAAGGGAAAAAGAAGCAGTGAGAAGAAATCTCATCAGACAACAACTTTAGAAACAGGGATATATAGAGGTATAAGACAGCAGTCAGTAAAGCTTCATAAAGAACAAATCCTGACAAACTAAAATAACTCAGATTTCTTGCCAAAGTAACTGCAGAATGTGGCGAAGAAGCGATAAATGTGATCTATGTTTATTTTGTCAGCATTTGGGATTCTGCCTTGAATAATGCAGGCATTAGTAAAGTGAGATAGTATCAGCCAGCCCACCTGTCTACCAAACAGAAGTACAACTTGTGAAAAAGCATTAAAATAAGATCTCTACGGAAACGAACGGTGTTTCCACAAAAGCTGGTGTGAAGATTTTCAAAACATAGGATGCTTATTACAGTCAAAGCCAAAAATTCAGTTTCTCAGATAAAAACCAGGTTGCCCTTCTGATATTTGAATAAAGAAATGTGACTTCTATCATTGAATCCTTACCACTCCGAGTTCACTTGCTTTTCCCAAAGGATTAATACAGATCTTATTTCTGCTAACCAGTTCCAGTAGAGACCTAGAATTTTTTTTCATCAATCCTCTTATCTCATGAATAACTAGACTCACTATTATGATGACTAGCCCAATCTTTCAGCCAAGCCATGAGTTGAATCTTTTATTTTCCCCAAAATGAGATTGGTTGTTAAAGTCTCATTATTGATGTCTGACTCACTTCTGTGATATAAAACTGAGCTCCCAAGAAGCTTGACTTTTTCACTGCCTGCCATTTACTGATTATCCATGACGCTAGGCAAATTGCAAAACTTCTCCAGACTCTGGCTTTCTTACCAGACATTTCCTCACCAGCTTTGGAATAAATCTTGGGGGCAAATTTCTCCATCACCATGTTGGAGTGATGACGGCCAAGAGCCACTACTCTTGGCTCAGAGAGTAGAAACTCACTGTGCAGCAGCCCCTCCCCAGGACAGGAAAAGACATGGCTGGAGGAGAACAAAGAGGGCAAGACAGGATGTGGGGGCAAGAGATCACAGCTGCTGTATTTTTGGAAACCAGAGCCAGGACACATGATTCAGAAGAAAAGAAGAGCTTTGGATGAGTCAGTCACTCTACCACCTTTTTTTTTTTTTTTTAATATGGACCATTTTTCAAGTCTGTATTGATTTAGTTACAATATTGTGCTTCTATATTTTGTTTTGTCTTATTTTACCACAAGGCATGTGGGTTCTTAGCTTCCCAAGCAGGAATCAAACCCACATCCCCCTGCATTGGAACATACTAAGTTGCTTCAGTTGTGTCTCTTTGTGACCCTATGGGCTGTAGCCCTCCAGGCTCCTCTGTCCATGGGATTCTCCAGGCAAGAATACTAGAGTGGGTAGCCATGCCCTCCTCCAGGGATCTTCCCAGCCCAGAGATCAAAGTTGTCTCTCATGTTTCCTGCATTGGCAGGCAGGTTCTTTACCACTAATGCCACCTGCATTGGAAGGCAAAGTATTAATCACTGGTCCTCCAGGGAAGTCCTTCTTAACTACAGAATCTTCACCAGCATCTCTTAATATTTACCTCCCTGGGCTGCTGTAAGGGTCAGTGGGATTAACTAGAACACAGAAAGATAATCACCAACGTATGAATGGTTTTTAGGGGGGCTGGGGGAATTGTAGGGGGACACTAACATATAAATCATATACATCAGTTATAAGATACAATGCAAGTTCAACATGTAGATCCAAGGTGACCCTTGGAATCTAGAAGCATGGCAATTTCCTTTTGCAGTGGGGAGTAGGGGAGGGAACGGGCATAGGGAGAAGGATTCCAGGCTCTCTTGAGTCCAGGCTCTGTGTCTCTTATGTTTCCTGCATTGGCAGGTGGGTTCTTTACTGATAGAACCACCTGGTTACTCAGTCTTAAAAAAGAATGAAATCCTGTCACATCCCACAACATGGGTGAACCTTAAGGACATTCTACTGAGTGAAATAAACCAGTCACAAAAAGACAAACGCTATGTGATTCCATTCACATGAGGTATCAAAAGTAGTCAACATGTTGATGTATGGCAAAAACCATAACAATATTGTACAGTAATTATCCTCCCATTAAAATAAATAAATAAATAATTGTTAAAGTAGTCAAACTCAGAATAGTGATTATCAAGGCAGGGGAGGAGGAAATTGGGAGCTGGTGTTTAATGGGTACAGTTCAATTCAGTCGCTCAGTTGTGTCCGACTCTTTACAACCCCATGAATCGCAGCACGCCAGGCCTCCCTGTCCGTCACCAACTCCCGGAGTTCACTCAGATTCACATCCATCGAGTCAGTGATGCCATCCAGCCAGAGTTTGTTTCAGAAGATTAAAAAATTCTGGAGATTATTTGCTCAACAATGTGTATATACTTAACACCCCCTGAATACTCTTAAAAATGGTTAAGATGGTAAATATTATAGTATGACTTTTCTATTTTAAATTCTACTTTAATTTTTAAGAAAACAGTTCCTTAGTGGCAGACACCTAACCTGATCTGTCTTTTGTCTCCAGTACCTAGAAGAGTCCCTGGCATTGGAATTTGTTGAATGAGTAAGCAAATGAATACTACATTGCTTAAAACTTTATTATGAAATCATGGAGTCCCAGAGTAGGAAGAGACCCCAAAGGTCAAATCAGTGTGTCTTCCTGTATAAAGCATGAATTCCCTACCCGACAGCAGCTAAGTGGCCATTCAGACTCACCATGAGTGCTCCTTGCTCAATCCTGTCTCCCAGACAGAGCCGCCATGCCACCATCTCTCCTCCCAGCTCTGGGGGCCACGGAACCAGTCTAGTCTTTTATGACAACCCAGCGTTACCCTTCAAATCTTCAATTTTGAAGTGGATTACAGACAGTGTGCCCATCCATTTACAGGAAGCCGCAGTCACAGAAGGATCCGAGAACTGGCCTGAGCATGCCCACTCTGAGCTGCAGTTCACAATGGCCACCCTGTATCCTCCATGGACTGACCACCCCTGCCGCCCTGGCTTTGCCCCATGCTGCACACTGAAGGGGCACTCATGAAATATTTGTTGAACGAAAAGAATCTATTCATCCAACTGCCTTTAAGCAGAGCTCTCTGGGAGGTAACCTCAGTGATGAAGATCCAGCTATTTTTAAGGACTCCAAAGCAAGGTCACTTCACTCACTTTCTCTGAAACTGCTTTCAACATTCAGTGACCGTTTCATGTAAAAGCATTCATTCTTCGGCTGTCTGCTTTCTGAACTGTTCTATGATTGTGCCATGAGTTTGAAGTCCCATCAACCCAGCTAAGCCTCGAGTTTCCACAACTTCTCTTGCCCCATAATAGCCCCTGATAAAAATACAGATTAAAATTTAAAAACCTTTGACCCCAGCCAGATTCTCATTTCTAGAAATTTATCCTGAGGATGAGATCATACAACTTTGCCAGTGAACAAAGTTGAATACACAAGGATGTTTATTATGGAATGATTATGCTAGCCGAAAATGGGAAATAACTCAAATATTCATCAGCTGGAGACTAATTAAATAAATGTATTTTGTATATACAGTGGAGTACCAGGTATTCATTAACAATAACAGGGCGATATGTACTCATTGAATTGAAAAAGAACCACCATACAAGACACAAGCACAAACTTGATTAGTTCAAGAAGAAAATGCAAGAAAAGGATTTAACTCTCACAGAATCTTGGTAGGATATGAGAAAAGAAATCATAAAAGTCACAGTGCTTTTTAATATTAAACACTTCTTTTCAATCACCCACTGGGTAATGGAATTTTCAGTGCATGTTGATAATATTCAGAGGAAAAGTAGGTTACAGAATGGCATGTATAACACAATGCAGTCTATGTTTTTAAAAACGCATCTCAGCATAGAAAGATGCCCGAAGGGATTTTTCATCAAAAAATGAGCATTAATCTCTGAGAGGTAGGATTGGGGTAATTTTACTTTCATCTTTATACCTTATAGGAGAAGGCAATGGCACCCCACTACAGTACTCCTGCCTGGAAAATCCCATGGATGGAGGAGCCTGGTAGGCTGCAGTCCATGGGGTCGCGAAGAGTCGGACACTACTGAGCAACTTCACTTTCACTTTTCACTTTCATGCATTGGAGAAGGAAATGGCAACCCACTCCAGTGTTCTTGCCTGGAGAATCCCAGGGACGGTGGAGCCTGGTGGGCTGCCGTCTCTGGGGTCGCATAGAGTCAGACACGACTGAAGCGACTTAGCAGCAGTAGCAGCAGTTATACCTTTTACTGTGTCATTTTACATTTTTATAAAAGTTGTGCATTATGTTTACAATCAGCAAAAATTGTAAAGTTCTTTTCGTTTGGGGAAAAAAAACTGTATCTGGAATAAGAAGGCTCTTATCAAATACTAGTTAAATGGAAACTGACTCATAGTCTTTTGGTACAAGCAGGATTATACAAATGACATGAATAGATGAAGACCTAAAAGGCCTTCCTGACTGCTAAATTGCACCAAAATGCCCTAGTCTGCCACCTGAGTCAACACCACGGAAATAACATTTCTACTGATGTCGTGAAGACTCACCATAAATGAGTCAAATCCTCCACAGGTTTGAAAGGCTTGTGCTTTCGACATCTCATTCAACCTTCAAAACTAGATTTGTGACCAGTTTCCCAAACTGAACTCCCTAAATGTCTGTCTGGCCACCATTAGGCAACATTTCCAGGTTGGGGATGCACAGTTGTTTGTTGGATGGATGAGCAGGTAGTTGGATGGATGGGTGGATGGATGGATAACAGGAATGAATTCTTTTTCCTCTTTTACAGACAAGAAAACAGAGAAGCAGAGGTGAAGCAACATCCCTAGGGTGATACTGTTCAGTTCAGTTCAGTCGCTCAGTCGTGTCTGACTCTTTGTGACCCCATGAATCGCAGCACAGGTCTCCCTGTCCATCACCAACTCCCGGAGTTCACTCAGACCCACATCCATCAAGTCAGTGATGCCATCCAGCCATCTCATCCTCTGTCGTCCCCTTCTCCTCCTGCCCCCAATCCCTCCCAGCATCAGAGTCTTTTCCAATGAGTCAACTCTTCACATGAGGTGACCAGAGTACTGGAGTTTCAGCTTTAGCATCATTCCTTCCAAAGAAATCCCAGTTAGTCAATTATTAACTCAAGGGTTGGAATCACTCTTGTACATGGTTTCCAAATCAGCTCTCTTTTATCAAAAGCCACTCCCACCCCAAATCGTTCTTTAGGAGGAAACTCTTCACTATCACTGACACATATATCTGATAATCAGGGGTGATACTCAAAATGGCATGGGCACTGACCTATCAAAGTGCAGGACCCTGGAGACCTCCTGCTTTGATCAGCATTAACCCATTAATTGCTGGATGTCAGTGGATCCTGGGTGTCAGGACATTCACTGGGTTCAAGATAGGAGCCCACTCAGCCACTGGTTTAGAACTATTTCATTATTTTACCAACAAATGCAGCCAAACACATGCACAATGGTTGGATATGAACCCTGCCAAAAACCCTCCGTGACACTACAGGGTTACTCCCCAAGTGAGAAGCTCTACTCTCTCTCCACGGCCCTTGCTCTGAGCACTATTTATAACTCCACTTGAAATTTTCATCCTGACACATCCAATTTGCATGCACAAATGAAATCAAATGTCATTATCCTCTTCTGGAAATTTTCCTGAGCCTGGCCACAGCAGAGGATCAGGGCAGGTCTATAGAGGGAAAGAATGATTTTAATGGGAGAGAGGATGTGATAAAATCTCAAAAAAAGAACTTCCCAGGCCAGTGGTTAAGACTCCACTTAAGGGCTGCACAGGTTCAGTCCTTGGTTGGGGAACTAAGATCCCACATGCCATGCAGTATGGCCAAAAAAGTCAAATCAAATCAAATCTCAAAAGTACAAGACAGCCCCATGGAAGACCAGTCTTTGCTTGAGCGCAGCTCTCCCTGGACACACATATGCTGTGTATGTGCAATTTTGTTCTAGGCACCAGGTAAGATTCTGGAAGACAGACTGTCCCTGACCTCAATCTGCTCAGAGTTTCAGAAAGTAACAAGAGAGACATTGGACGTAGCTGTTGTATAAATGGAAAGTGAGAGAGGACAAGAGCACTGTGGGAGTTCAGAGGAGAGAGTTTCTTTCCCCCAGAGGAAATCTAGGAGGGCTGCCTGGGGAAGGCGACCTCCATTTGGGTCTTTTTGAGAAACTGTGGCAGTAACACTTGAGAAGGAAGGGAAATGTGCCATCAGAGATCAACTTAGGCCAGTCTGGAAACAAACATTATCGTGTGAGGCATTTATCGGGAAAAGATGCAGACAGACATCGCATGTGCTCTACTGAACTTGTCATGACCGGTCATGCTTTCTCACCTCCCAGCTTTTACCCCTGCTGTGTCTTCCACCTGGAATATTCTCTCACCTTCTCCACATTCAAGAATGTTGTCTACCATTCACCCTCCACTTCTCAGCTTAGATGCACTTTTTATGAAAAGCCTTCCTTGATCCTCCAAAATGGATAAACTTCTCTTCCCACCTGGGTTCCTACTAGTATCATAATTTCACAGCACCCACATCATAGTCATCTATTTTGCTATTCATCAATACCACTTCTCTGTAAGTGCTCTGAGAGAAGATCTGGGTGATCTGTGTGTGTGGACCCAGAACCTAGTAAAGAGCTGTACTCGTAACAGATATATTTAATAAATGATTGAGTTTTCAGAAATGATTCAGCAACCCATTTGTATACCATTATCCCAATCCTGTCCCCAAGCAGAGCTGACGATGTGCCCAGCTAATTCTACCAAGTTGCTTTGTAGATGAAATGATACAAATGTGCTTAGACCCCTTTTCATCAGCCCACCCCTTTTCACCAGCCCCAAGCAAAATGAAGAGCCAAGGTTTGTTCTGAACACATGACTAACTTCCCCAAGGCCCTTGTGGCCATAGGGGTGCAGACTGAGCCCCAGAAAAACTCCCCAGGCAGGTCCAAGAATGAGACCATAGGACTAAAAAGACCCCACTTCTTATTTACAAACTGAGAGAAGAGACTTTGAGACAAGAGATGGCCAGAGCAAGAAAAGAAACCACAAGTTTAAGCTGGCTTTATAGGTTAGTGCAATTACATCAGGAAAGGACCTGGTTTATGAAAATACAAAGCATTTAATATTAACCTTTTATAGCTCCCCAGTGGCTCAGACTGTAAAGAATCTGCCTGCAGTATGAGAGATCCGGGTTCGATCCCTGGGTCAGGAAGATCCCCTGGAGAAGGGAATGGCAACCCACTCCAGTATTCTTGCCTGGAGAATCCCATGGACAGAGGAGTCATGGGATCACAAAGAGTCGAACAGGACTGAGCAGCTAACACTTTTACTTTCACTTTTCACCTTATGGCTCAGAATTTTTTTAATGTTCAGAATATTAACAATGGTTATCTCCAGTGATATTGTGAGTGATTTTTAAAATCCTCTTAACTTCTACATTTTCCAAGCTTTCTACAATGAATGTGATATATTTTGTCATCAGAAGGGAAACTTCTGTCTCTTAGATGCATGTATATACTCAGTCATGTCCAACTCTTTGTGACCCCATGGACTGTAGCCCGCCAGGCTCCTCTGTCCATGGAATTCTCCAGGCAAGAATACTGGAGTGGGTTGCCATTCCCTTCTCCAGGGGATCTTCCTGACCCAGGGATCAAACCCATGTCTCCTGCATTGGCAGGTGGATTCTTTACCACTTGAGCTGCCTGGGAAGCCCTTTAAGTGCATGGTCAGACCCAGCCGTCCTTTCTGGCTCATGAACTTTCCCTCCTAAGCTTTAAGTCTCAGTTAATCTTTAAGGATTTTTTGAAGGGAGGCCCTCCTTTCCCAGCTCCCGGCCCTTTGGCTCTGGCCACACCCAGAAACCTTGCTAGCAAAAGGAAATAAATTACTTGGCTTTGGATGGCTTCTCCATTCTTCCTCTTCTTGGTGGCTCCTCTGGGCTAGGAACTGGCAAAATCCTGATGTCTGGCTTTATCCAGATCCTGGGCACAGGCTTCTGAGTTTCACAGTCATCTGGTGGGTGGAGCTGTTTGGGGTGTGGCTGAATCAATACTGGCGTGCGAGGCTATTCTCAAGCATCATGTTACCCAGTGTAATCAAAGGTGCAAAAGGAAACTGTCCCACGGAGAGTGGACCCATCCATCAGACACACCTAGCAGCATGTGTCTCAATTCCCTTCAATGACAGAACCAACGGCTAAGTGCCTTCAAGCCTCAAACTCATATTCTTCTAAGAATTATGTTTTAAGACCATGGTGGCTCAAGTGCTAAAGAATCCGCCTGCCAATCCTGGAGATGCAGGTTCAATCCCTGACTTGGGAAGATCCACTGTGGGAGAAGATGGAACCCACTCCAGTATTCTTGCCTGGAGAATCCCATGGACAGAGGAGCCTAGTGGGCTGCAATCCATGGGGTTGCAAAGAGTTGGACATGGCTGAGTATACACACGCACATATACCATTTCATTGCAAGGACATGTTATTACAATCACTCAGGGAATTCCCCAGTGGTCCAGTGTTTAGGACTTATCACTCTCACTGCTGAAATCCTTGGTTGGGGAACTAAAATCCCATAAGCTGCTCAGTAAGGCAAAAAAAAAAAAAGCAGGGGCGGGGGGAGGAAATGGCAGCCCACTTCAGCTAGTGTTCTTGCCTGGAGAATTGCAGGGACAGGGGAGCCTGGTAGGCTACTATCTATGGGGTCGCACAGAGCCAGACACGACTGAAGCGACTTAGCAGCAGCAGCAGCAGCAGCAAGGCAAAAAAATAAATAAACCACTCAGTTCTCCAAGAAACAGCTGTTTCTTCAACAATGAAATGTTTTATTACCAACACTGACCACTAACCCATGGGACTACTGAGAATTTGAATGTGGCGAGTGCAACTGTGTACACTTTTAAAAATTAATTTAAATTTAAATGGCTACATGTGGCTTAATGGCCACTGTTTTAGCCACTGCAGTTTAGGATCCCAAAATGTTAGGCCTGGAAAGAACCAGGTCTAAATCATATGGACCTGTGATTCCCAACCTTTGCATTTGGGAGACCCATTCCTAATATTAAAGATGCATTCAGACCTTCCTCATATTAACAGAATGTGTAGTATCTTTTGTTAAAATAATAACCCAAATGAACAAAAGTTCAAGAACACTTTAAATTACATTTTAATTATAAAAATCATGATGATCAAAATCAGTAAATATTCAATAACAGTTTTAATGGCATTTTAATTAAGAAAAGCATAGTGGCCAAAATTAGTAAAATTACAGTAATGCTTTAAATTGCATTTCATAATTTACAACAGCATCCTTATACACATGTAATAGATGTATGTAAGGCATGGTTTTGTTCAGCCTTCAGACTTGTCTAATGTATGAATTTCCAGATTTTTTCCATTCCATAGCTCGTGATGACCATTTCTGAGAGTGCACAATTCAGTGTGCAAACCAGTGGTTTTATGTAGCCCTAGTTTGAGAGAGAGAGAGAAGATGGAGCCCAAAAAAGAAGACCTGCCCAAATCACATAGCTAATAACCAATAGTATTGGCCAGACAACTGTTATTTTCATTGTCACAAAGTCAGAAGAAAGGAAACTCACCAAGGAAATTGTTGCTGTTGTTAAGTCCCTTCAGTCATGTCTGACTCTTTTGCAACCCCAAGGACTGTAGCCCACCAGGTTCCTCTGTCCATGGAATTTCCAGGCAAGAATGCTGGAGTGGGTTGCCATTTCCTTCTCAAGGGGATCTTCCCAATCCAGGGATTGAATCACGTCTCCTACACTGGCACATGGATTCTTTACCACTGAGCTACCAGGGAAGCCCCACAGGGGAAATACAGCTGGCCAAATTGAAAACAACTCTCTTGTTTTCCTTCTTTGAAGATTTTGAGGAATTAAAGAAGCAGACATTTGTAATACCAAAGAGAAATCAATTGATGAATAATTACCTAAGTATGCCTAAGAAAGGAATATGAGAAAAAACAGAACTAGCCCTATAACTTCAAGATTTCTATGAAGCTTTTACAAATTCTCCAGTCTTCGTGGGGTTTGTTAGCACCTATGGGTGTCTTCCCAGACACGAGCAATAAAACAAAAAATGTCTTTAAAATAAACCGGGTTTATGAACTCCTTACATGGCAACCGGTCCCATCACTTCATGGCAAATATATGGAGAAACAGTGGAAACTAGTAGACTTTGTTTTTTTTGGCTCCAAAATCACTGCAGATGGTGACTGCAGCCATGAAATTAAAAGACACTTACACCTTGGAAGAAAAGTTATGACCAACCTAGACAGCATGTTAAAAAGCAGAGACATTACTTTGTCAACAAAAGTCCATCTAGTCAAATCTATGGTTTTTCCAGGGGTCACATATGGATGTGAGAGTTGGACTGTAAAGAAACCTGAGCGCTGAAGAATTGATGCTTTTGAACTGTGATGTTGGAGAAGACTCTTGAGAGCCCCTTGGACTGCAAGGAGATCCAATCAGTCCATCCCAAAGGAAATCAGTCCTGAATGTTCATTGGAAGGACTGAAGCTGAAGCTGAAACTCCAATACTTTGGTCACCTGATGTGAAGAACTGACTCACTGGAAAAGACCTAATGCTGAGAAAGATTGAAGGTGGAAGGAGAAGGGGACGACAGAGGATGGAATGGCTGGATGGCATCACCGACTTAATGGACATGAGTTTGAGTAAACTCTGGGAGTTGGTGATGGACGGGGAGCCCTGGCATGCTGCAGTCCATGGAGTTGCAAAGAGTTGGACACGACTGAACGACTGAACTGACTGACTGATGAGCTCCTTTCAGCAAGCAGGACAGAGAAGAAAGAGCCAATGTGTTCTTGGCTTACAACAGCCAAGTTACATTGGCCGCACAGTTCACCAGGAAGAAGAGAAGGGTCTCAAATTCGGAGCTCTGGCATCCTTTCTCTTCCCATTTTGATTACAACATGCTGCCTCCACTACCAGGCACTTCACTGCTCTTCCAGATCACTGAGATTGGCAGGAAAGTCTGTCAAAGTCAGTTCATAGCATTTAGTGTAATCAGGTTTTCAAACCCACAGGCTTCTCCTTTTAGATTCGCATTGCATTTCTTTTTTTAAACTTGACCGTAGTAACTATGACCTTTGGACTGAATCAAGATGCTAACACTTATAAACTATAAAGTTTGGTGATCTGCTTTACTTCTCTCACTCAGTTGCCTCATCTGTAAAATGCAGATAAAAATTCACTAAATAGCCATGTTAAAAAAAATTAAAGATGATTCTCATAAATCTCTTAGAAGAGGGCCTGGTAGAAAAAGTCAGCACTCCCGCTGAGACAGCAAGTGCTTTAATTAATCATGCTTGTACACTTGTGCATTCCATGTGAGACTATTAGTTTCCTGAAGGCAAAACGTTGCCTTATTTCCCAACCACCCAGCATTTCCATGGGTACAAAGCTAAGTCCAGCACAGGTGTGTGCAGTGATTACAAATGTCAGCTTTGGCATCAAACATACCAGAGAATGAAGGCTATAATCTGGTTCCAGTATCATGAGGCTTTTGTTTTTTCCAACACTGACAAGTTTCTTAATGTCCCTAGTTCTCGGTTTCCTCATCTGTTAAATGGGTTTAATAGACTAACTGGTAGCCTACGACAATTAAAGGACCTTGATACCTGATGAGAACTCCACCCAAACTGGTTATTGTGAGCATATTAATGTGTCATTCCTGCTCCCTTCCAGGTGCAGTACCATGTAACATTCATGCTAGAAGTGGCTGATCCACAAGAATCGAGGGGTTGGTTTTCAGTGAACTCCCTTATTTGTTTAATCTGGGCCACAGCTACCTGCTGCCAGGAGAAGCCAGAGGCAAAACACCATAAACCCAGGGTGTGGGGCCGTTCCAGACACAGCACAGCACGCGTGCCAGCTGTTCCCTCAGGAAGGGTAAGTTTTCCCTGTAATTCTCAAAATAGCTGCACACCAGAGACATCACCTAGTACAGATGACAGGTTACTGCTGTGAGACTCAGGGCCCCAAGTCTGAGAATTTGACCTCACCAGTAACTAGCTGTGTGCGCTTGGGCAGGTCACTTCACTGCCCTGGACCTCAGATTCCTTTTTTCCCCAAAGAAGGGCCTAGATTGGCCATTAGCAAGGGTCATGGCAGCCCATCTGTTTCAGCATCCTAGGATGAGCCAATCACCCATGGAATGCAAAGCCCCAAAGACCTGGGTTTGAATTCCAAGCTGTTCAAATTTGATCAAGCCTCTTAATGTTTCTTCCCAACTCTCCTGCTGGCTCAGATGGTAACAAATCAGACTGCTGTGTGGGAGACCCAGATTGGATGCCTGAGTTGGGAGGGCATGGCAACCCAATCCAGTATTCTTACCTGGAGAATCCCATGGATAGAGGAGCCTATAGCAGAGTCTTAGCCACTTGACCACCAGGGAAGTCTCTAATTTCTTAATTTCACAATACCGATTAGTTTTGTTTATGAGGAACTTTGCATAGTTTATCTCATGGACTCCTGTGACACCATCATCATCATCGTTGTTGTTATAGACGGGCCAACATATCACATCTCCATTTTTCAACACCTGGGTTCCTGCATGACTGCGTGACTTACCTGCAACCTCAATGCCCACCAAGCCAGGAAGTCATAGGACCTGGACTTCAAGTTAAGGCTTCTGACTGAAGCCCAGGATGATTCCACTCCACCATCAACTTCACAAGTTAATTCAGCCTTGTTCTCACCATCATTGACATGACTAGTCTTAAGACATCTCCATTTTTTAAAGCAATTGCCCTTCTATAAAAGAGGAATTTGAAATACAGCATTTTTCTAATGTTTAACCTAAACTTCTGGGTCTATCCAGTCACATATCATCTAACTTCACCATTTAAGCAAATTGTAGATGACCTCTGTTTTAAATTCAAACACCTCAAAAAAGATTATTCTCAGTTCAGATGAATAGACACAGTGTTTTTATATAGTGTTTTGGCTTCAGGAGGCTTGGCTAACTCAAGTGAATGGTGAAGATTATTTTAAGGAAACCCACTGAATGAAATTATATAGAACAAAATAATGAAAGTTGACATGGCCTTGTGGAAAATACAGCACAAGAGTGATTCTTGACCTAAAGTAACTCCAGAAATGCTGGAAGTAAAAGATCTTGGACTATCTCCCTGGTGTTCTACCATCTTCCTTCTACCATATCCCCCCTTCTCCCTAGGGGTCTGCCATGTTACCCGTCTACCCCATGGTCCCTATGCCACAGATGGGATGCTTTACTTTCTTACCCAAATTTCCTATAGAAATTGCCCTCCTGGCTCAGTTAACTGCCATTATTCCCATCTGGAAGAGTCTCTTTGACACAAGGGCACACCTTAGACCACTGATGCATCTGCTGCTGCTGGGTCAGATGCAGCTTGAGGTATCAAATGCAGCTGCCTTGAATTGAGCCCTCAACTCAAGATAGTGAGTGGGTCCATTTTGCTTAGAAGTGGCTATAAATGGACTTCCCTAGTGGTTGAGTGGCCAAAACTCCGTGTTTTCCAATGCAAGGTGCCCAGGTTTGATCCCTGGTCAGGAAACTAGATCCCATATTCTGCAACCAAAAGAGCCCACACACGTCAATGAAGATCCCACCTGCTGCAACTAAGATCAAGTGCAAAGAAATAAAAAATTTTTTAAAACAAGAAGCAGCTGTAAGACTCAGCATGTTCTGTGATTGTCACTACTCACAGTGACAGAGGAAGTCTTTTTCTCCGGATGCTGCTATTGTTTCACATAAATTGACAGCAAAAGAGACACGGATGTATAGAACAGTCTTTTGGACTCTGTGAGAGAGAGAGAGGGTGGGATGATTTGGGGGAATGTCATGGAAACGTGTATAATATCATATAAGAAACGAACCGCCAGTCCAGGTTCAATACACCTGTCTCTTATACACATCTGGTCAAGTGGCTAAGACTCTGCTATAGGCTCCTCTATCCATGGGATTCTCCAGGTAAGAATACTGGATTGGGTTGCCATGCCCTCCCAACTCAGGCATCCAATCTGGGTCTCCCACACAGCAGTCTGATTTGTTACCATCTGAGCCAGCAGGAGAGTTGGGAAGAAACATTAAGAGGCTTGATCAAATTTGAACAGCTTGGAATTCAAACCCAGGTCTTTGGGGCTTTGCATTCCATGGGTGATTGGCTCATCCTAGGATGCTGAAACAGATGGGCTGCCATGACCCTTGCTAATNAGGAGAAGGGGACGACCGAGGATGAGATGGCTGGATGGCATCACAGACTCAATGGACGTGAGTCTGAGTGAACTCTGGGAGTTGGTGATGGACAGGGAGGCCTGGCGTGCTGCAATTCATGGGGTCGCAAAGAGTCAGACATGACTGAACGACTGAACTGAACTGAACTACATGACCAAGCAATTCCACTTCTAGGTATACACCCAAGAGAAGTGACACATATGTCCACATACAATCTTGTATATGAATGTTCATAGAAGCATCATTCATAGTAGTGAAAAAAAGCAGAAACATCCCAAATATACAAAAAGAGAAGAATGAATATACACAGTTTAGCATATTCATATAATAGAACACTACTGACATAGACTACAACATTAATGAGCCTTGAAAACGTTATTCTAATGTGAAATGAGCCAGGCACAAGTCATATATTGTATGATTCTATTTATACAAAAATTTCATACTAGACAAATCCATAGAGAAATTAGATGAGTGGTTTCCAGGGCCTGGGAAAATAGGGAACAGAGAGTGACTAGTTATGGGTATGATGGCTTAGGGGGAGTGATAAAAACGTCCTGGAACTAGATAGAGGGAACTGTTGCACAGCTCATTGAATATAAAAAGGACATGGAACTGTATACTTTAAAACGATGAATCCTATGGTATGTAAATTATATTTCAATAAAGCTGTTATTTTAAAAAAGAAGAAGAAAAAAACCAAAGCTGGGAGAAATAACATGTACAGCCCTTTGCCTTTACAAAGTATTCTTTTAAGATAAAGATCCAATTCAAGTTCAATTCAATTCAATTCAAAGCAAATGATTTAGAACTGACTATTTCTAAATGTTTATCAATCCTACTTAGATTATGGGGTCCTAACATAAAGACTAAATAAAGTATTCTCTAAGTGACCCTCACTATTAAATACTCATGGATTACTATGTTCTAACAAAAGTTAGAATTGCACTCATTTCACACACTAGCAAGGTTAAGCTCAAATTCTCCAAGCAAGGCTTCAACAGTATATGAACGGAGAACTTCCAGATGTTCAAGCTGGATTTAGAAAAGCCAGAGGAACCAGAGATTAAACTGTCAACATTCATTGGATCATAGAAAAGGCAAGAGAATTCCAGAAAAACATCTACTTCTGCTTCATTGACTATGCATGCTAAAGCCTTTGACTGTGTGAATCACAATAAACTGTGGAAAATTCTGAAAGAGATGGGAATACCAGACCACTTTACCTGCCTCCTGAGAAATCTGTATGCAGGTCAAGAAACAACAGTTAGAACTGGACATGGACCAACAGACTGGTTCCATATCAGGAAAGAAATACATCAAGGCTGTATATTGTCACTCTGCTTATTTAACTTATATGCAGAATACATTATATGAAATGCTGGGCTGGATGAAGCACAAACAGGAATCAAGATTTTCAGGAGAAATACCAATAACCTCAGATATGCAGATGACACTACCCTATGGCAGAAGACTAAGAGGAACTAAAGAGCCTCTTGATGAAAGTGAAAGAGGACAGTGAAAGAGCTGGCTTAAAACTCAGCATTCAAAAAAATAAGATCATGGCATCCGGTCTCATCACTTCATGGCAAACAGATGAGGAAACAATGGAAACAGTGACAGACTTGGCCTCCAAAAGTCACTGTGGACAGTGACTGCAGCCATGAAATTAAAAGACAGTTGCTCCTTGGAAGAAAAGTTATGATACACCTAGACAGGGTATTCAAAAGCAGCATATTTTCCTGGGCTCCAAAATCACTGCCGATGGTGACTGCAGCCATGAAATTAAAAGATACCTGCTCCTTGGAAGAAAAGCTAGACAGCATATTAAAAAGCAGAGACATTACCCTGCCAACAAAGGTCCGTATAGTCAAAGCTATGTTTTTCCAGTGGTCATGTATAGATGTGAGAATGGGACCAAAAGAAGGCTGAGCACCAAAGAATTGATGTTTTTTGAACTCTGGTGTTGGAGAAGACTCTTGAGAGTCCCTTGGACTGCAAAGAGATCCAATCAGTCCATCCTAAAGGAAATCAGTCCTGAATATTCATTGGAAGGACTGATGCTGAAGTTGAAGCTCCAATACTTTGGCCACCTGATGCGAAGAGCTGACTCATTAGTAAAAACCCTGAGGCCTGGAAATATTGAAGGCAAGAGGAGAAGGGGACAACAGAGGATGAGATGGTTGGATACATCACCGACTCAATGGACTTGAGTTTGAGCAAGCTTCGGGAGATGGTGAAGGACAGGGAAGACTGGTGTGCTGCAGACCATGGGGTCGCAAAGAGTCGGACATGACTCAGTGACTGAACAACAATCAAAAATTAAAGTTTTATTATATCCTTACATTAAAACAGAATACACAGTCCACTTTATATTTTGACACAGGAGAAACATACGCATTAGGCTGCTCTGAAGAATATGCATAACTTCTGCAGAACATTCTAATAAGGAAAATGTCAATCAAAGTTTATTAAGTTGGTCTTTCACCTCCACACAATGTTTCTGTCCAGAGTTCCAGAAGTCAGCTGTTGACGCCTGCCTCAGAAAGCAGACTGAGGAACTCTACAAACCTCTGGCTTTTTTTCTTTCGGGTTGCAAAATAAATCGTTCTTTTGAAACTCTATTTCTGATATTTCAACATAATCCCTGAAGTTCAGAGTTTTTTAAATGCCAAAATATTAACAATATCATTAGATTTTTTTCCCCCTTAAACCCAGAAGCATACCCATCTCCTAAGCATCCTTTTCTTGAAATAACTGGCCTGATGGCAGGACAGCTAACAACAGAGCTGTTACATCAGGTCGATAAATAAACCCTGTCTTAGGCAATGTCATTGTGTAGTTAGGATAGGGGTTCCAGTGAAGTCTCTGCTGTCTTCCCCAACCATGGATACATACCCATATCACCTCCAATCCTGGAATAACACAGTGTCGTCATTATCACATTACAGCAGTACGAACTATATAAAAACAAAACAAAACAAATAACAACTTCCCTGGTCACCAAAAATAAATGGCCCAGCCAGAAATAGTGCTGTCAGAGACAGTTAAATGAGCTCCATGCCAAAACAACAGTTGTGCTGCACTGATGCTGAGAGCTCCAAGAACTAGACTCCAAACTAGATTCTCCTGCAGTTTGGCCTGACCAACACCAGCAGGAATTACTTTTGCTTGTTTACAACTGGTTGGACCCAGAAAGATTGTTTGCTGAGCTTTTCATATTCAAGGGGAATGTGTATATTTATGGCCTCATTTCCTTTTCTAAATTTTCTTTCTCCATTCTTTCCTAGTAAAGAAGGTGATTTTAAACGCACAGTTAAGACTTTCTCTAGGCATAAGAACTGAGTTCAAACTGATACCATGGACAACCATGGCTGTAACAATAAGGCTTTGACCGTGAGTTCAGAGTAAAGAGGGGGAGATAAAACCAACTTGAACCCCAGTCAACACTCTAGTACTTCCGCTATGACAAAAAGCCTTGTTTCTGAACTCGCTCTCTGCTGCCTCCAGAACTTTTCATGGGTAGCAGTGTAAGCCTACAAAGTCATTCCTCTTCAATTTCCCCACTCAGCTTTGACTTCACTATCTCCGACTAGCCCCTAAGGACTTGATTTAGATATTACCTACTAAAGGAAGCCTGCGTGCATGCTAAGTTGNTATCATCCCCAGACTTTCTCCTGCGGCGCCAAGTCCGCTGGGCTGTTAAGGTCGAGGACGCGTGACTTGGCCGGGCAGACTTTCAGTTAGCCAAGCGATGGGAGAAGGGAAAGGGGAGAGGGTGACCACCACTAGTCCCGCCCCTCTCGGGGCCTAGCTCCTCTACTCACAGCGTCAAAAGGAAGGAGCAAGCCGGCGTCCCCAGCGTCTACGGCGGCGCAGGCCTGCCCTTCGCTCTCCGCCGCGCGCGTCCATTGGCCACTGGAGCTGCGCCCACGTGGGGTGAAGGCGCTCCCTTCATTGGCTCTGCTTGGGGGGCGGGGCTAGAGGGCGCTGGGACCCGGGCACTGCTGGTCTCAAGGGCTGGCTTGTAGAGCTTGAGGCAGGGAAAGGGGCGCAGGCGATGGTACCCGTGCTGCGTTACCTGGGCAGTGTCTGCGGACGGGCCCGCGGGACTTTTCCCGGGGGCTTCTCCGCGGCGCGCGCACCCGCGTCGGGGAAATCCCGGCTGTTGTGCCAGGGTGGCCGCAGAGCCAGCACCAGGTGAGTACCCGCTGGCCCGCCCCCCGCAATCTGCGCTGCCTCTCTTGGAGGCGCCTAGTGCTGGACCTCCTGCCTCTGCTCTTCTTCGCTGTCCTCGGCGAGAGAGAAGGTCGGGATCCTGTGAAGCCCGGGCTCCAGCCTCAGATCCCAGGAGCTACCTGCCTGGATCACTCGTAGGCTTGTGGGCAAGAGGAGAAGAATAAGAAAGGCAGTGTCGAATAGAGGTCAAGAACAGTCTTGGCTTTGAATACAACTCCACCGCTTCCCATTCAACCCTGGGCGGGTTACTTAAGCTCCTTTAAGGCTCAGTTGTGAATCGGAACCTAGTCTCTCGCGCAAGTGGTCGTTTTGAGGATTAAAAGGACCTCACACACTATAAGCAGTCAAACGGGCTGTTTGTTCGCTGGCCTTCCTGATGTTACTTGGAACATCTGAAACCGGTCTTAAATCAGTCCGTTCCCTGGCACACACACGGCTGCATAGAGTTGCCCGTATGAGAAGCAGCTCAGCTGCTAATCAAACCCTGCAGAATTCTACGTCCTGTGATTTGAAATGTGGAGATCACGTATGAAGTTACTGTTTTTTACCTGCTCTCTGTATGGGGAGCGGTTTATGCGAAGGTTTCAAAGCTGGAAAGCTCTTGGCTTTTTTTCGGGTACTAGCATGTGGGCAACATGAGTGTGAGTGGAGCTTGGCGGAACAGAGGATGTTGTGGAAAGATACCGGAGAGGGGTTACATCACAGCAGAGGTTTTGCTTTAACTGCACGTGGAATTTTATTCTGAGGGCGCTGGGAGACTTTTAAAGACGTGATTAAATGTTGATGTTTCAAAAGTTGATTCTGGCTGCTGTGTATTAGTGGATTGGAGGGGAATTAGTGTGGAATAGAATTTGTGATTCATCGTGTTCTTTTGGGAACCTTTTCTTAAGGGAAGAAAAGTAAGGTTAGTGAAGGTTTTGTTTATACTTTTTAAATTTTGAAATGATTCAATGGCAACCCACTCCAGTACTCTTGCCTGGAAAATCCTATGGACAGAGGAGCCTGGTAGGCTGCAATCCATGGNTGGTAAAGTAATTAGCTTCCAATTAAAATAAATAAATTTAAATTAAAAACAATAAAAAATAAAAGTAAAGAAAAAAAATCATGTTTCCTTATGTTTTTAAAATCCTAACTGATGTGGAATCCCAGAACTGGCCAAAATTACATCAATAAAAATCACTTCCATGATAATCTTGTCCTTTCCTACACAGTCCGTGCTTATAAATAAATTAGCATGCCCATCCTCATTTCAATTAGCATGCGCATCCCCATATCCCCAAATCACTTCCTCGGACACAGTCCTTTATAGTGATGGTTGCTCTTTCAGGCTCTCTGCTTCTCTGGATTGCTACAGCATCCTGAGTTGACAGGACAGTAATCATTGTCACCATGTGGCAGAAGAAAAGCCGAAGTTTAAAAGGAATGATTGGCCCAGATCGCAAAACTAGTTAGTGGTCTGTCTGTGACTTAGACCTCAGTCTCCTAAATCAGCCTCTCAACAAATGGAAAGAAACCTTTATTTTTAGCCAAACATGAATATTTTTTGACTGTTCATGTATCTTGCTAGCTTGGCAGTCTACAGTAATACGACTTTGGAAAGTCTCAAAATAATCATCTTATCAGGGTCTGGAGGCCAAGTTCTTTTATAGAACACAGATGGGGGAAGTGAGGAAACAAAGTAAAAACCCATTAATAGATGGGGAAACATTGGAAACAGTGACAAACTATTTTCTTGGGCTCCAAAAGCACTGCAGATAGTGACTGCAATCACGAATTTAGAAGACGCTTGCTCCTTGGAAGAAAAGCTATGGCAAACCTAGGTAGCATAATAAAAATCAGAGACATTACTTTGCCAACAAAGGTTCATATAGTCAAAGCTATGGTTTTTTCCAGCAGTCCTGTACGGATGTGAGAGTTAGACCATAAAGAAGGCTGAGCACCAAAGAATTGATATTTTTGAACTGTGGTGTTGGAGAAGACTCTTGAGAGTCCCTTGGACTGCAAGGAGATCAAACCAGTCAATCCTAAAGGAGATCAATCCTGAATATTCATTGGAAGAACTGATACTGAAACTGAAGCTCCAAAATTTTGGCCTCCTGATGTGAAGAGCCAGGGATTAAAAAAGAAAAGAAAAGAAAAGAAAAGAAACCCTGATACTGGGAAAGATTGAAGGCAGGAGAAGGGGATGACTGAGGATGAGATGGTTGGATGGCATCACTGACTCAATGGACATGAGTTTGAGCAAGCTCCAGGAGATGATGAAGGACAGGGAAGCCTGGCGTGCTGCAGTCCCTGGAATCACAAAGAGTCAGACATGACTGAGTGACTAAACAACAAATTTTGCAAATATCCTCTAGAATGGCAAGTCTGGGGAGGGGCTGTGTTAATTTCTTTCTTCCTGTAGATATCCACAGTGGACAGGGTCCTGAACAAAGGCAGTTTGGTTTTAATATTCAGCCAGAAGATCTGGTTCCCTGAGGCAGGTGATTATGTATAATTATAATAACAAAGGCAACAAAAAGCAGATCAAAGAACAAATGCAACCTGGAGTGAGAATTGGCTCTTCCCTGCAACACTCTTAACTCATTCTCTGTCCTCAACTCAATAACATTTTCCATTCATTCCTCTAGGGGATCTTGTTGCTTTATAGAACAGAGTTTTCAACAAATCATCTCTGTAATTACAGACTCCCCACAGTACACAGAATGGGGTCTGAACTCCTACAAGTTCTCAAGCTGTACAGCCCTATCCAGTTCTTTGTCTTATTGCCCCGGACTTGCAACCACTCATACCAACATACATTCCAGAAGTGTTCCTTCCCCAAGGAGAAGGCTTATATCCTTCTCCCTCTCCATCTCTATGTCAGTCACCCTCTGCAGACAGATTTAGATAGGTTTGGATCCCATAATGTTACTGTGGTTGTTGTTTTATCTAATTCATTGGCAACATTTAAGAATGCAGGGACTCCCCTGGTGGTCCAGTGGTTAAGAATCCCCCTTGCAATGCAGGGGACACAGGTTCGATCCCTGGTCAGGGAACTAAGATCCTACACGCTGCAGAGCAACTAAGCCCACAAGCCGCAAGTAGAGTCTGTGCCACAGTGAAAGCTACCATGTGCCACAACCAAGACCGAAGGCAGCCAAATAAATAAATAACTAGATTTGGTGTAGGTGTTTAGTCACCAAGGTCTGTCCGATTCACTGCCACCCCATGGACTGTAGTCCACCAGGCTCCTCTGTCCATGGGGTCCTCCAGGCAAGAATACTAGAGTGGGTTGCCATTTCCTCCTCCAGGGGATCTTCCCAGCCCAGGAATTGAACTCGTGTCTTTCCAAATAAATAAACAAAATATTTTTTAAAAAAGAGAAAGATTTCCAGATTTTGTTGAACCCAGAGCTTAGGAAACGGGTGGGATTAGAGATGTAAACTTGAAAGTCATTAGTACATAGATGGTGCTGAAAGCTGTTATTTTCTACCTATATGGGTACTATTGTTACACAGTGAGAACCACAAATATAGCTTAGGTTTTTAAAAAGGTAAAGCAAGTCAGGGTAATACTCAAAAGCAAAACGGGTAAAGGAGAAAGATATCAAGAGAAAAGAAAAAAGATAGAAATTTAAAAATGAGAAACTCACAAGCTTTCAGGCAAAAAAGCTACAAATCACTAGCAAGAAAATATCCTTCCCAAATATTTCCAGATTCAAAGCACAAAGGCAGATTCCTTACAGGAGAGTCAAACCAGATGTTTCAGAGCTCTTGTGAATCACATAACATGTAACCACAATAACAAACAAACAAACAAACAAAATTCCATGTGTTCTGCCTGATTTTACCTTTCTGCAGAGCACAAGTAAGGAAGAAGCCAGGCTTTCTCAGATGTGCCAGTTAGCAGCACATATTGGATTGGACAAAAGATCCATTTAGGTTTCTGCATAAGTTGTTATGAGCTTTTCAGTCAACACAGTAAAATACCTCAGTAAAATACCTTTGCTCCGAAAGGGACTGAAAATCTTACTTGGAAGGAATAGAACACGAAGGTGAATGTGTCATTAGAACTGGAATCTGGAGGCCTTTGAGCTGAGCATGCGCCCCTCTTCTACCCAATAGCACCTCAGCTTACTGTGGTACCCCTAGCTGGCTTCCCTCGTTTGCCACCTCCCAGGACGATGCTCTGTACCCCCACCCCTTGCAACCTCCCCTCCCAGGACAGTACTGGCTTCTTCTAGTGTGGTTGCTTCCAGAACAAGCCCTCTTTTTATTTGGTCCCCTAGAACCCTATTTATGGTTTTTCCAGTCATATACAGATGTCAGAGTTGGACTATAAAGAAGGCTGAGCACCAAAGAATTGATGCTTTTGAACTGTGGTGTTGGAGAAGACTCTTGAGAGTCCCTTGGACTGCAAGGAGATCCAACCAGTCCATTCTGAAGGAGATCAGCCCTGAATATTCATTGGAAGGAATGATACTGAAGCTAAAACTCCAATACTTTGGCCACCTGATGCAAAGAGCTGACTCACTGGAAAAGACCCTGATGCTGGGAAAGATTGAGGGCAGAAGAAGAAGGGGACGACAGAGGATGAGATGGCTGGATGGCATCACTGACTCAATGGAGATAAGTTTGAGCGCGCTCCGGGAGCTAGTGGAGGACAGGAGCCTGGCGTGCTGCAGTCGCGGGGTCGCAAAGAGTCAGATACGACTGAGCGACTGAGCAGCCCCCACTCTGTGGACTGCGCCCCCAGGAGCCTGCGTGTGTCTATAATCCTGCCCTGCTTTGAACCAGGCCTGGAGAAGACTAAGAATCCTTCCTTATTCTCATCTGTCTGTTTGGATCTTCTCGTCTCTATTTTCCAGCACCTAACAATAATAATGTTTTTCCTAAATTTAATCCTGCATATCTTATTACGGTGAGCTGAGCAGTGGGCAAGATCAGAGGTAATATATCCTTAAAATTGATTTCATGAGTGAAAGGAATGATTTTTCAAGGTTCCTCCTTCAACCCCATCAGGCCTCTGCTCAAATCCTTAGTTGCTCAGAGACATCATCTCTGACTACTCGCTTTGGTGAAAACCCAGCCCCCTGCACGCCCTCCTTTGGTATTCTCCATTAGCATGGGTCACTCTCTGATCCACAATATATTTATCTCATTTGTTTGTTTATTGTTTGTTTGTTGAGAGGCAGTACAGCACAGTGGCAAAATCCCAGGCTCCAGAACCTAGAGGATCCTGGCTTTTACTACCTACTAGCTGTGTGATCTTGGGCAAGCTACTTAACCTGTCTGAGCCTCAGCTGCCTCATCTGTAAATTAAGTTACTAACTCAGGGGGTTGCTGTGAAGAGAAAATGAGTTCGCGTGTGTAAGACATACGGAAACCGTGATCTAGTCCTTAGACCAACATTGAACTTCACCAGTTGCGTCAAGGCTGCCCTTCACAGCCAGAGGACCCAGGGCAGACTCACATGCATTTCAGTAGAGTCTGATCCACACCTGGTCTCGGTGGCAACGTAATGATGGGAAGAAGGACAACACAGTAAGAAGTACAGCCGGCCGCACAGAAGATGTTAACTGACACTGGTGTCCACAGAGAAGCATCCTGCGGTGAGGGAGAGAGTCTGGGGAGCCCAGGTGACAACCACCAGTGCGAGCCTCCCGCAGAGCTGGGAAGGGCGAAGAAATTTACAAGTGCCCAAGGCAGGAGAGGTATGAGGGTAAACCTCCATTTTTCCAAATACACTTTTATTTTTTTGAAAATCGGGGCTGCACAGAAGCTCTGTGCTTGCTTATTCATATTTAGTTTGGCTGCACTGGGTCTCCGTTGCCCTGTTCCAGCTTTCTCTAGTTGCAGTGAGCAGGCTCTACTCTCTAGTTGCGCTGTTTGGGCTTGTCATTGCGGGGACTTCTCTTGTGGAGCACAGACTCTAGAGCATGGGCTTCAATAGTCACAGCTCACAGGCTTATCTTCCTGGACCAGGGATTGAACCCATGTTTCCTGCATAGGCAGGTGGATTCTTAACCTCTGCACCACCAGGGAAGCCCCAAATACATGTTAAGTGTGTGTGTGAACTGTGTGTTTCCCTGGTAGTCCTGAAATTATTTTAGATGAAATTATATATTATATTGTATATAGCATACAATATTATATACATTGTATAGGAGGCAGGGATCAAGACCATCCCCAAGAAAAAGAAATGCAAAAAGGCAAAATGGTTGTCTGAGGAGGCCCTACAAGCAGCTGTGAGAAGAGAAGTGAAAGGCAAAGGAGAAAAGAAAAGATATACCCATTTGAATGCAGAGTTCCAAAGAATAAAAAGAAGAGATTTTTAAAAAAGCCTTCCTTAGTGATCAATGCAAAGAAATAGAGGAAAACAATAGAATGGGAAAGACTAGAAAGGTTTTCAAGAAAATTAGAGATACCAAGGAAATATTTCATGTAAAGATGGGCTCAATAAAGGACAGAAATGGTATGGACCTAACAGAAGCAGAAGATATTAAGGAGAGGTGGCAAGAATACACAGAAGAACTGTACAAAAAAGATCTTAATGACCCAGATAACCATGATAGTGTGACAACTCACCTAGAGCCAGACATCCTGGAATGTGAAGTCAAGTGGGCCTTAGGAAGCATCACTATGAACAAAGCTAGTGGAGGTGATNATCAGTCCTGAATATTCATTGGAAAGACTGATGCTGAAGCTGAAACTCCAATACTTTGACCACCTGATGCGAAGAACTGACTCATTTGAAAAGACCCTGATGCTGGGAAAGATTGAAGGCAGGAGGAGAAGGGGATGACAGAGGATGAGATAGTTGGATGGTATCACCGTCTCGATGGACATGAGTTTGAGTAAGCTCCGAGAGTTGGTGATCGACAGGGAGGCTTGGTGTGGTGCAGTTAATGGGGTCCCAAAGAGTTGGACACGACTGAGCAACTGAACTGACTGATATATTATATGTACTGTAAAATGTATTATATATTATATAATAAAATTGTATATATAATGAAATATATACACAGTAAATCTATATAACAATATAGATTTCATTATATAATGAAATGTACAATAAAATTATTACAACTTTCTTTCTCCCTTGATCCTTGCAACAAAGGGTAAAATTCATTTTGGTGCTACTTTATCTTTTATGCCCAAGGCTTGGTAAATCTCACTTTTTAACATAGAGAGAGAGGCCTCAAGATCAGAGTCTGACACAGGGCACAGAATATAACTAGAATTTAATAACATTGTTTTGTTTTCCTCATTTTTATTTTTAACTACCTTCTTTTTATAACATGGCCTTCCGTTTTTATTAGTAACAAAGTTTCCTTTTAAAACAGATATAGTTACATGTAAAANATTCATTTTGGTGCTACTTTATCTTTTATGCCCAAGGCTTGGTAAATCTCACTTTTTAACATAGAGAGAGAGGCCTCAAGATCAGAGTCTGACACAGGGCACAGAATATAACTAGAATTTAATAACATTGTTTTGTTTTCCTCATTTTTATTTTTAACTACCTTCTTTTTATAACATGGCCTTCCGTTTTTATTAGTAACAAAGTTTCCTTTTAAAACAGATATAGTTACATGTAAAAATTTTATAGAAAATGAATAGAAAAAAAAGTATTTGGACAAAGCCAAAAAAAAAAGTATTCAATGTTGAGATTGTTCTTGCTACGTTCCAAGCACTATGCCAAATGTTTCATAAACATTAGCTCGTTTATCTCTAGGATGAGCCTAATGGGTGAAGTAACTTGCAGTCACACAGCTAGTTCAGGCAAGGCTTGAAAGGAAGACCTCAGGGTGGGGTCCTGAGGCGTGGCTCCCGCCCCCTGCCTCTCCCAGCTCTGTCCCTGGGACAGAGGTCAGCAAACATTGCAGGGGAGGGTAGTGGCTCTCTGGGAGGTGGTAGGCTAAGGCTTGGGCCGTAATGATGAAAACCATGTCTTGTATTTAACTTCATTGTTGTTTAGTCACTCAGTCGTGTCCAGCTCTTTGCGACCCCCTGGACTGTAACCTGCCAGACTCCTCTGTCCATGGGATTCTCCAGACAAGAATACTGGAGTGGGTTGTCATGTCCTCTTCCAGGGGATCTTTCCGACACAGGGATTGAAACTGGGTCTCTGCATTGCAGGCAGATTCTTTAACATTTGAGCCACAAGTGGTGAAATTCAGGTCTTGACCAATGTCCTGTATTTCACTTACTCCCATCCAAAGACTGCTCCAGCCTCTCCTTATGACTTTGACTTCAGGAACTCAGCACACCCGTGGTCATGCAAGGGTTAAAAAGTGGCTTTGGGAGCAAAATGCTACCAGTGAGTCTCCTGACTTCCCCTGCTCTGATTCTCAGCAGTCTTGACACAGCTAGCTTCTTCCTGTCTCTCATCTTTCCTGTTCTAGAGCATATCATGTTACTCTATTTCATCCCAACCCCTTCTCCCAGCTGGTTTTAATTTTCTCTAAGACTTGTTCTCTGGGAAAGTGACACAAGATAGCTCAGAAATCTTAAACCTGATTTCTTAAAGAAGATGCTCCATTTTATTTTAAAAATAATAAAATAAAACAATTAGAGAACGTCCCTAGTGGTATAGTGAGTAGAAATCCACCTTGCAAAGCAAGGGACATGGGTTCAATCCCTGGATCAGAAGATTCCTTATGCCTCCGAGCACCCCAACTACTGAGCCTATGCTCTTCAACTACCGAAGCCCACACAGCCTAAAGCCTGGCCCCACAAGAGAAGCCGCTGCAGTGAGAAGCCTGCACACCATCGCAGCCCGCTTGTTGCAACTAGAGAAAGCTCACATCAGCAACAAAGACCCAGTGCAGCCGAAAATTAAATTAATTAATTAAAATATTAAAAATAAAATTAAAAGGTAGCGAAAATGTGTTCCTAAGAAAAACAATTAGAGCATCAAATTCTGTACAATACCCAAAAGATTTATGAAGACCTAGCTTACCCTCTCACCTGTACTTATAATGAAAAATGTGCTTAAGCAAAATAATAATAATTTGTGGGCCTCTATTATGGCTGGTAATTCTTTTCCATGATGGTAACAACTTTTTTAGGGAAGAATCAATCTCACTAGAGATAATAATTTTATTTTATTTGCAAGGGCAGGTAAAGAAAACAAAATTACAGGAGGCTTTTTTTTTTTTGGATATTTACCAATTTTATTTGAGCCTTGAAATATATCTCTTAGGGATTTTTTTTTTTAATTAATTAATTTATTTATTTTTAAATTTAACTTTACAATACTCTATTGGGTTTGCCATACATCGACATGAATCCACCACAGGTACACACAAGCTCCCAATCCCGAATCTCCCTCCCACCTCCCACCCCCCAACGTCTCTCTGGATCATCCCCGTACACCAGCCCCAAGCATCCTGCATCCTGTATCAAATAGAGACTGGTGATTCGTTTCTTACATAACAGTATATATGCTTCAGTGCCATTCTCCCAGATCATCCCGCCCTCTCCTACTCCCTCTGAGGCCAAAAGTCCATTGTCTATGTCTGTGTCCTTTTGTTGTCACACATACAGGGTCGTCCTTACTATCATTCTAAATTCCGTATATATGTGTCAGTATGCTGTATTGGTGTTTTTCTTTCTGGCTTACTTCACTCTGTATAATAGGCTCCAGTTTCATCCATCTCATTAGAACTGATTCAAATTTATTCTTTTTAATGGCAGAGTAGTACTCCATTGTGTATATATGCCACAGCTTG
>SJYV01020350.1:921894-975098 GCA_006410875.1 Neotragus pygmaeus | reverse complement strand
TTTGTTGTGCAGAAGCTTTTAATTTTAATTAGATCCCATTTGTTTATTTTTGTTTTTATTTCCAGTATTCTGGGAGGTGGATCATAGAGGATCCTACTGTGATTTATGTCAGAGAGTGTTTTGCCTATGTTCTCCTCTAGGAGTTTTATAGTTTCTGGTCTTACATTTAGGTCTTTAATCCATTTTGAGTTTATTTTTGTGTGTGGTGTTAGAAAGTGATCTAGTTTCATTTTTTTACAAGTGGTTGACCAGTTTTCCCAGCACCACTTGTTAAAGAGATTGTCTTTACTCCATTGTATAGTCTTGCCTCCTTTGTCGAAGATAAGGTGGCCATAGGTGTGTGGATTTATCTCTGGGCTTTCTATTTTGTTCCACTGATCTGTATTTCTGTCTTAGGAGGCTTTTTTTCACATGCATATGCTAGAGGATTTTTTGCATAATAGGTGATGGTGCTTCCTGTCATTGGAACAACCTGATGAAAATGCTAATTCAAAGCCTGAGCGACTTAGGCTGAAACAACATGAGGCCGCCAGTGAGAACACTCACAGAACAGGGCCAGAAACTGCCTGTCACAGCAGCAGGATGACAACGGACCTTATCATGCCTGCCATTCCAAAGTGCCCTGCTGTTTCTCCCCACTTCATCTCATTTGATGCCATACACGTCCAGCTGCTGGGGGCTGAACTCCCAAGCGTCCTGCTGAAACCCACGCGAGCCAGAGAACTCAGGTGTGTGAACCCAGGATCTTCACCAGTTGATACAAACAGCATCAATCAGAGAAAATTATAGTGCTATTTTGGGAGCTCAGAGGAAATGAGACAGGGAAAAATATGCTAAATAGACAGAGGTTGGATAAAATCATGGCAGTGAACAAAAAGAAGGCTAGCAATTGCAGACAAGTCCAATAAATCAACTGTAATTAAAAATTATATGAAAGAATGACTCTTGGGTGAGGGTATGCCCAGTTGCTTTCACATACATTATATCATTTTGTCCCTCACTAAGCATTTCTATGTGCCAAGTGTTGTGGTAGGGGTCAGGGCTATGAAGCAGAGAAGGAAGAATTGGTCCATACCTAAGAAGAAAGTCTTACAATGATAAGAAACTCTATCATACTTTATGCACAAAATCCCCTAGCATCTGTGTATAATAGATAAAAGATTATATATATTCATATATAAGATTATATATTAATATAAAAGATTATATATATATACACATAGGAATATAAAATCTTATATATATATATATATATTCCCTTTGAGTGAAGAGAGAGCCACTGGAGGGCTTTGAGAAGCAGAGCGACCAGATTTGACCTACAGTTTTCATGGCCAGCTCTGGATTCTGAATGGAGACCAGACTATAGAGAGCATGGGGGGACAGCAGTGAGGAGACACACTGGCTTGGGTGAGGACGGTAGTGGCAGAGGTGGGGCACAGGGGCCCGCATCACTCGGCCTCACCCGGCTGGCGACAGCGGACAACTCTCCCGCCCTGTCTGAATCATTGATTAACCCACCGATGGCGCTTTCTGAAGAGCTATGCTCCTAATGTCTCCCTATTATGCCTCTCTTGAAATGTCTGACAACTCTTTGGTGACTTCCTACCTTGTGAAACCGATAGCTCAGAATTTGTTTTGTAGCTCTGCTGGTAAAAGATAGAGAAAAATGATTACCTCTATCTCCTGAAATTAAGCAGACAATGACTCCTACTAGAGTATAGAAATAAAGATGAATATCAGTTCAAGTCAACAGACTTACTTCTTTATTGCACGAACACGCCAGCAAGTCCACACAGCAATGCTTAGGGAAAGAAGCAGTGCGCTGACTGGGGGCCACATTCCCAGTCGTATGCAGGAAGCAGAGATCACTTCTGGGAATGGAAAACATGCGGTACTTAGAATGTGTTTTCATTATATAAAGAAATGAACCTCGGTTATGATATATAAAATCCCTGGGAAAAAATTCTGGAAAGAGTGTGACTGAACAGATGTCTCATCCAGCAACCGGCCTGCTTTGAGTCATTGCCCCAGAACACATGCTACGTAAGTTTTTATTTATCATTACTCTTCTTTTTTGATCCTTTCCTCAAAGCCCAAATCACTAATTGGCTCTTCTGACCACACTTGGGATAAGTGCCGGGATTTTAACAAGGCAGCAAAGTTCACTCAATCCCTTTAACTAATCTAAGCAGCAAGTTTTCCTCTTCAAAAATTTCTATTAAATCACCCTCTCATGTATTTTCCCTCTGTGCTGGCAGTTTATTCTTTTCCAATAAACAGAGAGAGGGGGACAGGGGGAGGTGGGGGAGAATGGAACTTACAGATACAATGTTGAGTGAATGAAGCCAGACACACACAAAAAGTACATGTGATATGATTCCATTATACAAAGTATGAAAATAGACATGAAGGAATCGAAGCTGTTAGAATTGAGACTCACGGTTTGCTCTTTGTGGAGAGTAGTGACAGGTAGGGAACAAAAGGGGTTATATGAGTACCAGTGATATGTCCTGTATATTAATCATGATGCTAGTTATGAGGATCAGTCCAGTTGGAAGAAATTCATTAATCTGCACACTTGTGATATGTGAGCTTTTTGTTTCATTTGTTTGACTGTTTCATTGTGGCACACAGCATCTTTGTTGCCACTTGCAGGATCTTTCTTGCAGCGTTTGGGCTCTTAGCTGTGACTTGTGAACTCATGTGGGATCTAGTTCCTCTCCCCTGCCCACTGCACACTGGTAGTGAGCCAGTGATTGTCACAGTTAAGGCAGCACCACACTTGTCCTCCTATGTTGTTCCTAAGAGGATGATGCCCTGCCCTGCTTGAAAACCATTGTGCCACATGGCTACTGTAACAAAACACCAGCCTTGTGTAGATATGGACAATGGGAGAAGTTACACTTGTGGATTAGAGGAGGTATATAGGACATCTCTGTACCAGTGACTCAATTTTGCTATGAGCCTAAAACTGCTAATAAATTCTATTTAAAAAACAAACCAATAAACAAACGAGGGACTTCTCTGGAGGTCCAGTAGTTAAGAATTTGTGCTTCCACTGAAGGGGGCGTGAGTTCGATCCCTGATTGGGGAACTAACATCCTCATGCTGCATGGCACAATCAAAAAAACAAAACCAAAAACTAAGGCTACAAGCAAAAATATGGATCATGCAACAAACACACTGATGAGCAAAAGAAGCCAAATACAAAAGGGTACAAACTTCATGATTTCTTGTATATGAAGTTCAAGGTCACAGAAAAGTAAGGTGATAGAGGTCAGAATACTGGTTACCTCTGCAGGGGAGGGAATTAGCTTGGAAGGAGCAAGAGAATTTCCTAGGGCTTTGGGAATGTTTATTTTGGATCACACACACACTATATTTGAGTCTTCGGATTTCACGAAGACTCAAATAGTCGAGGGGCTATCCCATAAAGACAGCCTTGCTGGAGCAATGATTTAGGGCTGGCAGAATCTAGACTGAGTCACTAGCCAAGGTTCTTTTAGTCTATCTTCTCTGTAACTTCTCAGTAGAAGCATATTTTATCTCGATTCTAGGAAGACAATTTATTTTGTCAATTTCCTTAGCCTTTGAAATGGATTGAGTGGGCTCAGTTGGTACAAGTTACTTTGGAGGACTGTAACAGAGAGTATGTAATTATCTGCTCAGGTTTCAAGTTATTCAAATCCCAAACATGGGCTTTCAGAGAGTCCCATAGTTCTTCCTGTTTATATTCAAACCAGAGATGCTGGTGAGGCGTCAGAAGTGGCTGGAGGATCTGTTTGAGCTGTGACCCATTCGTGCCCCTGCAGTTCACACAAGGTCTGGAAATGTGATTACTGCTCAGTTTCTAAAGAGAAATGATGTGTGACTGAAAGGCTGAATTCATGAATCTTTTTTTGTGAAGGAGAAGACTTTGGCAGGTGACATTGCAGCTGCAGAGGTAACGACAGTATCAGAATGTTGAGCGGTGTGTGTTTGGCAGGACTCCCTGGAGGTGATGATGCTCTGTTCAACTTCTAGATATCAGGAGCTTGTACTTTTTACCTGGTGTGGTCCTGGCATCAGTCTTTGAAGTTAAGTCTTATTATTTCCATTTTTCGGATAAGGAAAGTAAAGCTCAGAATGATTGAGCAACCTTTACAAGTTCACTTAGCCAGTATCCTGAAAACCAGTGTCCCAGCCTCTGTTTTTAGAAAGCATGGTTCTAACAAGTGTCCGGACACACATCGGGGGAAACACAGAGGGAAGGTCGCAGGAAGATGGAGGACTGGAATGATGCAGTTACAAGCCAAGAAATTGCCCAGAGCCACCAGAATAGGAAAAGACAAGAATGGATCCTGCCCTGGAACCCTGGGAGGGAGCATGGTCCTACTGATAACTCAATTTAGAACTTCTGGCTTCCAGATGCATAAGATAATTTTTTTTTTAAGTATGGTTCTGAGAACCATTACATCTTGGCTCCTAGTGGGGGCTGTTTCCCACTGTGTCATCCACAGCATGAAAACTCAAGATGAGTGACGGCTGGACTGAAGAACTATAACAAGATGGAAAGAAATGCTCTAGCGTGTAGACACAATTGTGAGTGATCCCCATAGTCTGAAGAACTCATTGAGTTTATGAGCTTCGTTAAGTCCAATGAACAGTGAGGCTCAAGAGTCTAAGTACTTTCATGGAATGGGAAACTTTACTTATCTAACTCCTTATAGTATACCAGCCCTTTTCAAGTGAAAGGACTATTCATCTGCTCACACAGTAAGGAGCAACGGAATATTCCTAAGAATATAACATAAATTGGGCAAGGAAGGAGGAAACGTATTACATATCTTCATGTTGACCTTTCTGTTCACACTGTTTATTTAAATCTTTAACGCATCATGGTGGCTCAGAGGCAGAGACTCTACCTGCAATGCAGGCAACTAGGGTTCCATCCCTGGGTTGGGAAGATCCCCTGGAGAAGGAAATGGCAGCCCACTCCAGTATTCTTGTCTGGAGAATTCCACAGACAGAGGAGCCTGGTGGGCTACAGTCCATGGGGTCACAAAATAATCGGATACAACTTAATGACTAAACAACAAAAAAAGGGAAAAGGTACATCTCTATTTTACAGAGTAGGAAGTCAAAGTTCAGAGAAGTGGTAGAATTTGCCAAAAGCCACACTCCAGGGAAATGATTGAACTGATAGAATGGAGAGAAGTCAGACAACTCTGTGTGCAAATTCAACCCCAGTAATTCCTTGATCAGTGACATTGGATAACTTATCTCACTTATTTGAGCTTTGGTTTTCCAGTCTAATAAATAATTTATTATTTAGGATGTTTCAGGTTATATGGAATAGAAAACTCAAATCAAAATGTCTTATAAGGTAAGGAAATTTTGGGACCTTCCTGGTGGTCACACAGTTAAGAATCCATCTTGCAATGCAAGGATTTGGATTCCATCCCTGGTTGGGGAACTAAGATCCCATAAAGTGCATGGTGTGGCCAAAACAAGTAATTAATTAATTTTTTAAAAGATAAGGAAACTTTACTATCTCATCAAGTAAGAAGTTCCAAGGTGAGACATCAGGCTTAACTAATTCAGTGAGTCAGTGACATCGTTAGAGATCCAGGTTCTTCCCAATTCCCTGCTCTGCCATCTTCCAAAACTTAGCTTTGTCCTCCAGTCTAGTCTGCCCTTGTGATGGTCTCGAGATTGCTGCCACTGCTCCAGGTGTCACATTTAGACAGGACAAAATCCAGAGGAATGAAAGAGGTCAGTTCTTTTTATACGTTTCTTTCAATTAGCAAAGAAGCCTTTCCCAGAATCCCTACCCCAGGAGATTTGTTCTCAAATCCCATTGTCAAGAATTGAACCATATACCACATCTAAACCAATCACTCTCAAGGAGAATGGAACTACTATGGCTCACTTAGACCAATCAGGATTAACTTTTGAAGTAAATCCACCTAAGAAAGAGTAGATTCCCAAACAAAATCAGGTCATTCAATGCCAGCAAAGAAAAAGTTTATTGCATGGGGTAACCTGATGTCTTCTAAATAGGCTTGCCAGATAAAACACAAGATACCCAGTTAAATTTGACTTTTTGGGTAAATGGAACATATACTTTTACCAACAATTTATTATTTATTTAAAATCAAACTTAACCAGACATTTTGTATTTTCATTTGCTAAATCTGGCAAATCTACTTCTAGAATTACCAAGATTAAGGGGAGAGAAATGTATGGGGTATAAAATTTCATCTTCTGGTAGAAGTGGCCCTGGGTCTTGGTTTAAATCTGGTGAAAATAACGGGGCTTTTGGACTTCCTTGCTGGTCCAGTGGTTAAGATTCCACATTGCAGGGGACACAGGTTCAACCCCTAGTGGGGGAACTAAGATCCCATATGCCATGCTTTGAGACAAAAAAAAAAAAAAAAAGAGTAAGAGGGCTTTTATAAAACCCCAAAAATATGAAGCAGGAACACTTATGCACAATGGTATGTCTTATAGATTGTTATCTCTGTTCTTTCTTCATTCTGATCTTAATTGAAAGAAAAACTTTCACTCACAGTAATAGTTTTTCTTTGGAAGGAATCAGATCTTTCACTTGAGTCATTTTCTGGGGCTGAGGCACTTCGGCTGTGTCCGACTCTTTGGGAGCCTGTGGACGGTGGGCCACCAGGCTGCTCTGCCCGTGGACTTGGTAGCCATTCCCTTCTGCAGGGGATCCTCCCCACGACAGGCAGATCCTTTACCATCTGAGCCACCAGAGAGCCCAGAATGACCTGGTGTTCAGCTGACTTCTTTACCACAAGCGCCATTGGGAAGCTCTGTGTAATGAAACCTCCATAACAAAACCAAAGGACTGGTTTTGGGTGGCAAACATGTGGAGATGCGGAGACAGTGGTACAAAGAGAAACAAGACTTGTCTCGCCTGAATCAAAATTCCTAAATGTACACTTTACTGCCTCAGAGAGCCTGGCGTCCTTGGATCATGTGTCTCGTGAAGCATTTCTTGGGCTTCTATACATTTAAGATTTGGAAAGATCATCACCATGACAACAAGGGTCAGTACTGGTATTTCTGCTTTGTTTTCTTGACGAGCCTTAGTGAGAGTGAGAGTCACTCCGTGGCGTCTGACTCTTTGCAACCCCATGGACTATACAGTCCATGGAATCCTCCAGGCCAGAATACCCGAGTGGGTAGCCTTTCCCTTCTCCAGAGGATCTTCCTGACCCAGGAATCTAACCAGGGTCTCCTGCATTACAGGTGGATTATTTACCAGCTGAGCTATCAGGCAAGCCCTAATGAGGCTTAGACAAACACTAAATGCCTGATTTTCTTTTCAGTTGGCTATTTTATATTCTTCTGGTCAGCCTCTTCTATGGTTGAATCACAAATATCAAGTTTTTAAATTTTCTTTCTTGTTGCTCCTGTGATCAAATTCAGACAAATAAAAATTCAGCAAGAATGTTTGGAGTACTTGGCAAGATGTTTAAACTTAGAAACTGTCCAAAACACTTTTATATAATTTAAATTTGTTGAAAACCTCTGCAGGATGAAGCAGCAATTATAAATATAAATATTTCTCTTAAAGACCAGAGGTTTTATTAAGCACACAAAACAAATGATTTAACTCTAAACAGAAGAAAAAGTAAAAAAAAAAAAAAGAAAGAAAAGAAAATTAGTTTCTTGTTGTACCAAATGTCCAGTTTCATTATTTAGATACAACTGAAGAGATTGACAATGGGTAGAATATAGTCATGATTATTATCTCTTACACTAGGCTTGTTTTATGATTTTAACATCTGAATTTTTCTCCACAGACCTAGATTATCCATCAAGCAGAGGAGTTTACATTTCAGAGGGATAGGAGATGGACTCTGAAAGGAAACAATTTGACAACAGAATTGTTATCTCTTTAGAGAAAATGTCAGGGAAAATAAAGAAGAAAATGATTTTTTTTTTTTAAGACCATGGTTAAGCTTAATTATAAGAACTTTGCTCAAGTTGATTAATTCATTAAGTAGGTTCTTTGTGTAGCCTGCCTGGGTCCTTGCAGTAATCATGCAAGTCCAAAGAAAGAATATAGAACATAGAATCTGAAGACACAAAATACTTCTCGATCCAAGCTGTTTACTTCATTTTCCCTGTAATTAAAGACAATTCCTGGGACCTCTGTGTCAGTCCAGTGGTTAAGACTCTGCTTCCAAATCAGGGTGTGTGAGTTTAATTCCTGGTTGGGGAACTAACATCCCACATGCCATTTGGCCAAAAAAAAAAAAAAAAAAGATACGATTCTCTTTTCCAAGAGACTCATACTTCCGATGTCATATTTTTCCCTTTTCAGAGTCAGGACTTATCATCTTTTTTGCTTTCACAGTAATCCACAGCGTTTGAATCAAGTCAACACCTGTATTTTGACCACCAGTCATGAGTCACACCCACCATGAGCCCACACAACCTTCGAATGAGTAAGATTCATTTCAGGCTTACCTTCTGAGAGCTCAAAGAGCGATCTATCCACACTGTTTCCAGCTACCGCGGATGTCAAGATTTAAAGGCGCAAGCCTCACCAGAAAACTTTGCCCTTAATCGGGTGATGCGAACACAAAAGCAACAAAGATTCTACTGACATTCAGAATACTTAGGTGACTTAGCTTATTTCCAGATGACCAGAGGCATTCAGCTTTCTCCTGATTGCAGAAAGCAACGTTCTCTTTATCCTTTTGATATAGCATCGACCATGGTCATGCTCTACAAACGCAGAGAACTTGCCATTACTTTAAAATGCTTAACACTGTCTTGCTCCTGTGTGTCCATTCATGCTAACCCCTATGCATAGGATAGACACTCCTGCACTCCCCGTCTGGCAAACTCCTATTCTTTTTGTTCTTTTTTTTTTTTTTTTTTTACTGTTCCTAAAGAGCCTCAGAACCAGCATTAGGTGTTGTATTTATTTATTGGGCTTGAGGCGTGAGATCTTAGTTTCTAAACCAGGGATCCAACCCACGTCCCCTGCATTGGAAGCACAGAGTCTTACCCACTGGACCGCCAGGGAAGCCCCACTCCAGTTAAATTTCCACAGCAGCCTGTTATAAACCCCACCCTGACTCTCTTCTCCTTTCCTCTCAGCACAACACCCTCCTCTGTGTTCTGCACCTCTTTCTAAGTAGCCGCAGGATCCCACCCTTCCTCGTTGTATTATGGTCAGCTCTGTGTGTACTTTCTCTGCTTGGCTGAACACCTTGGGAGCACACAGCCCCATTCATCTCAGGGTCCTCTGCACATGTCATGGATAATGACCTTGTTTTTTTATTAGTGGTCTTGCATTTATGTAATTCTCTACCTCTGGAAATTTAAGAAGTATGTCTTATCCAATTATTGCACACATAACCTAAGGATAATTGCTCCATTTCTGGAAAAACCAAATCTGTATTTCTATCTATCCTCAGAAAAAAGACCTTGGTTTTCCCGGGCTGATAAGAGAATAATTCGTTTAAAAAGAATTCTTTGAATGCCTTCACTGTGCCTAATGAAAGGAGTCAAGAAAATTAAAAACCCTTCCCGCACAATAGGAATAGTCATTGCTATTCCTGATACTTAACAATACAGTCATTAGTATTGTGTCAGATGTCCCCTGGCTCCAATCTAATCTGCTCACATTTGCCTACTAGAAGCGAGCGGCTCGTCCTCGCCTTCCCCGCTGATACCGTTTTTGCAGGAGCACGGGCTTTGCTGGGCTGTCGCACCATTCCCTCCCTTGCTCCCAGCTATGTGGTTTTGACACGGAGCAGGACTCTACGGTCCTTGCCCCTGCCCCTGTCCTCGGCCTGCCTTCTGTCTGTTGAAAACTCTAGCCAAGTTTAACCAGAGAAATGAGAAATACAGAAATAAAGGAAAACAGTCAAAGGAGAGTAAATAATAATAATTTAGACCTTTAGTTCTTTCTCAAGGACTATAGATAATATTCGGAGCCATATCCTGTGAGCTGTCTGACCGACGCTAAAACACCAGATGGAGAAGTTAACTACATGCTGACCAGCCTGTACTCAGGACATGAGCTGCCACAATTCTGAGAACTAGCCTCAAAGAATCAGGAACAAAGGGCCCTGGAACTGAAGAGTAGCTGTACCTTAAAGAACCAGGATGATGCTGGTCAGACCACTGATGACCAATGTGAAGGTGACTGTTAGAGAGGACTGCTGTTTCTGCATGTAGCCCCTGTCACCCTGTCTGTAAGAGCTCTCACCCTCTGCTTGTCAGCAGGGAGAGGAGGGCGGGAATCGGACTGTGGACAAGACGTCTGCCACCCTCTCCATCCCCTAGTTGTCAGCCTCTGAAATAAAGCACTTGAGAACTGGCCACAAAGAAATGGGAACATATGGATCCTGGACTGAAGATTAACTGTACCTGAGATCAAATTGCTAACATCCACTGGATCATGGAAAAAGCAAGAGAGTTCCAAAAAAACATCTATTTCTNGCCATTCTCCCAAATCATCCCACCCTCTCCCTCTCCCACAGAGTCCAAAAGACTGTTCTATATATCTGTGTCTCTTTTGCTGTCTTGCATACAGGGTTATCATTACCATCTTTCTAAATTCCATATATATGCGTTAGTATACTGTACTGGTGTTTTTCTTTCTGGCTTAACTTCACTCTGTATAATAGGCTCCAGTTTCATCCACCTCATTAGAACTGTTTCAAGTGTATTCTTTTTAATGGCTGAGTAATACTCCATTGTGTATATATAGAACAAATCTTTAAAAGAAAATTTGTAAAGAATATAGATATCGCTCCTTCCCTTTGAGTGTGGGCTAGGTTGAGTAACTCACTTTCAAAAAAAAGAGTACGGAAAGTGAAAAAACCTGCAGACACCATCACTGTAACCAGTGAAGAGATGTCACTGGTAACGTCTGTTGACTATGCGACCCCTGATATGAGGCACTGTGGAAGGGCGCATGGCATCTGTGCCACCCTCCCTAATGAGCTACAGCCTCCAATCTGATAAACACCAGATGAGCTCACTGTGAGGGCCAGCCCACCAAATAACCAAACGGTGCTCTTCACAGCCTCAAGGTCAGGAAAGACAGAAACTGTCAACAGACTGGAGGAGACAGAGGCAGTGATGACAAAATAAATGCACCATGGTTCCTTGGACATGGTCCTGGAACAGAAGAGAACATCAGAGGAAAAATGGGTGAAAATCAAACATAATCCGTATTTTAGTAAATAGTATGGTACCAATGTTAATTTCTGAGTTTTGACAAATGCATCATAGTTTATATAAGGTGTTAACATTAGGGGAAGCCTGTGGAAGGGTATAGGGAATATCTCCAGATTACCTTTGCAATTTTTCTGCTAATTTGAAGTTATTGTAAAATTAGTTTGTTGTTGCTTTTGCTTTTTCTTTTAAAGTATAGAAGGCTCAGNTATAAGGTGTTAACATTAGGGGAAGCCTGTGGAAGGGTATAGGGAATATCTCCAGATTACCTTTGCAATTTTTCTGCTAATTTGAAGTTATTGTAAAATTAGTTTGTTGTTGCTTTTGCTTTTTCTTTTAAAGTATAGAAGGCTCAGCACTGAAAGCATGCTTGTATTTTAAATTATGAAAGGGACTTAACAGAAGATTATATACATTTTCACAGCAACTTGATCAACACCACAGTTTATTTGTAAACATATTATAGTGTCAATAATCAAATTGACAACACTTTATACATTTCATTGTATAATATTAACATCATACCAGAAAAAAATCCACTGTACTCAGTTACAGTTTTGGTATTTTAAAATCTTTAAATACAAACTGTATTTGAAACACTGAACATAAAAGAGAAACACAAATGGCAGAGAACAGTGGAACCAAGTAAAAGAAAGCATTATTCCCGGAAAAAAAACCAAAACAGAATCATCTGATTACAATTTTAAAAGAAAAAAGGAATCAANCTTTAAATACAAACTGTATTTGAAACACTGAACATAAAAGAGAAACACAAATGGCAGAGAACAGTGGAACCAAGTAAAAGAAAGCATTATTCCCGGAAAAAAAACCAAAACAGAATCATCTGATTACAATTTTAAAAGAAAAAAGGAATCAAGGAAGTAAGATGATCTTAACAACATAAAGTTACATTTCTTCAGACCTATGTGAAAGGTGAAATTGTACCATACTAAATTCTGTCTTTTTTTTTATATTTCTTTTTTCTCTTGGTTTCTGAAGTTTGCCAATGGTTTAAGCTATATTACGGAGACAAAAAAGAGGGGAGGGAGCACAAAGCCAAATGAAATTTAAATGTCTGCAGAAAAACTGGATAAAAATTCTTTCATAAATTTTCTTTGGCAAATAATAAATTCTATATTTTACCTTTTTTGTTGAATAGGATCAACACACAAGATTTAAGCAATGCATCTCGATGTATGAATGAAACAAAACCAAATCCACAAAGTAAAGCATAAAAGTGGCCTTCACATTTTGCTAACAGCTCTAAAAATGCAGATTCTCCATCTTTAAAAGTATGAGAGGTCTTCAGCTGGAAGCAGACTCTCTCCTCATTCACATGAGACACCATAGGTGACCACATGCTTTTTTTTTGTACTTTCCCTAAAATTCATGATCATTATTAGGTTCCATTTCTTCCTCTATTATCCCTCAAAGGAAATATAGCAGCAAATCACCCCCATATTTTAAGTTTTAAATTCACCAACAACAGGGTTCACTACCAACTACAAACATTCAATGCTTTAATTTAGTGTACATGTCATCATCATAGGCTTAGCTTGTTAATACAGAAATAAATAAAATAACTACAGTTAATCTGAACAAAGCAAATGAGATTATAGAGCCCTGATCAAATGAAATACAATAATCAGGTGAAAAACTATAAAAGTTACATACATACCTAAGAGCACTAGGAATGTACAATATCAATTATTGGAAAAATAAATGAGTGATTCACAGTTATAAGAAATTATTTTAATATTAGTATTTTTCCTTTTATAGACAAACATTTATAACATACACTTGGTTTCCACCTCATATAAGACAAAGGAGAACACTAAACGTTACTGCATTTACCCCAAACCCAGCAGTGACTGTGCCACAGGTAACCTGCTTCAAAACATTGAATAGGCAGGCTCTGGCACTGAATCATGGCTATGCTAACAGTTTTAAGAAAGACAGATATTTCCAGAAGTATGTTAAATACACAAATGTCAGTTCTATAAATAACAACAATTATCAGCAAAAATGTTCAGGTTTAACCTTCCCAAATTTTCTAATGCTTTAAATGTTTTAGATATATGCTGTTTGACCAGTTAGTTCGGTTACAGTTTTAAACTAGCAAACCGTTATTCTATGAGAAGAGCTAAACTATAACACTGCACAAACTTCCCAAGGAAGGTAACTCGAAAAGTCTAAAAAGTGATTCCAATTATTCTAATTAACATTTGAGATACTAAAAGAATCAAGGACTCGAGAAAAACATTTTGAAATTACTCGATTTTTCTTCATCATTTTGTCTAAAACTAGTCACATAAATTTAAGATCCAAATTGCCTAACAATGTGTCCTCACAGCGGGTTTGTCACTAAAATGTTTTGATCAGAAGACATAGCCTCAATGCCTCTAAATGTAATTCTAAGCTAAAATCAAAATCCTTGGTTTGAAACCTCAAATCCAATTCCATAACAACTCATGGGTAAATGAGTCAGGGAGAAAACATGCAGCAGCCACAGCTACAAGAGTGGAAAATAAATTCTATTTTTCCATAAAGACTCTATGAAAATATAAAGCCCCAAATGAGCGACAACGCAAGTCCACATATAAACATTGTTTAAAAATAGAATGTTTCCCAAGCTTCTTATGAGATGTCAATGTATAGTCATAGTCTGCATTAAGATCTTCTAAGTCAACGTTAAGCCATACCTAACTATGCTGATTTGCATACCTTCAACAATGTCCAATTGATATACATTAATTTACAAACATCCACAGCAATTCGTAATGCCCCATCAGATAATCTCTCAATAATGGATGTTAACAGTTTTATAGTTTTTCTACTTTAAATACCAAGAAGCCTTTTCAGAGGAAGAGTTCCACCTCTTCCCATGATCCCTTAAAGAGTAGGTAACAAAATATAAAATTAAACAAGATTTATGTTTGATAAACTAACATATAAAATTACCATTGCAATATTCATAGTGACTGTTTATAAACATAACAGTCATCATAAAGCCTATAAAGTATATCCTCAGTTTTATAAAAGAAATGCAGATTGTCTCAAGGTAAAAAATACAGTGCAGGCTGCTAAAAAGCTCTGTTGCATCAGGAGGTGCAGGAATGAGGAAAACTTCCGAAAACATGAACAAGTTCCCCAAACGTTAACATCAGTTAAGCATGAATTGCACTGCAGCAGCAGGAAGCTTTTTAGTGGCTGGCACTAGAAAGCTAACGTTAAGAAAGAAAAAAGGCAGAAAGAGTGGGCAACAAATGATGTAACCAAATTATTGCAAATGGAGATTAGCAATAAGAAGTGACGAGGGTGATCGTCCACTCCACTCCGTTAAAATACCATCTTTAAATACTAAGTTCTTTGCAGGAAGGGGGACTCCCATGTCAGCACAGGATGACTGTGAAAGCAAACTTGGGAAACCGGCCTCAGCGTGAACATCCAGTGTTGAAGCACCTTCCTAGAGAGAGCGAGAAACAAGACAAAAAAATCCTATTCAATGCTTTACCAAACCACTTAATTCAGCTAATGGTTACCTAAGAAATGTTTATGGAATGCAGAGCACTATAGGAGATACAAAGATGTATCCCAAATAATCAACACCTGGTATTAACATATGCAGAAATGACAAATACACTCAGATGACGATTAAGTACTTTGAAATAGAGAGAAGTAACAGGTTATGAGAATAAGAAAAATTTCTTAGATAATCTACAAAAACCCTCATGCAACACTAAGCACTAGTACAATCCATCATCCACTCCCAGGGCTCTCAGATTCACACATTCAGCACAGACTTCTTGGAACTCCAGGCTCCAATCTCCTCCTATCCAACATCTATCTTTGGATGTTTCACCATAAATTTCACACTTGACATGTCCATAACCAAACTTAAATTTCCCCCCACCAGGTCCTTCCCCTACTCCATGCATCAAGCTAGTCAAGAAGTCTGAAAATTACCTTCATTCTTCCCTTCCTTACCATAGCCTCGATCTTTCCTCACATTTATTTAATCACCACATTCCCTTAATATACCTCCAGCATGTATCCCAAAGGCGTTTACTTGATTCATTCACCACAGTCAAGGCCACCAGTCTCCACTCCAGTGCAGTCCTCACACCAAAGTGAGGTGCAGGAGTGTGAAAATTTGTAAAATCTTGTATCTATTTATTGCATCCAATAAAAATTCTGTTTTTGTGTATGTTTTATAACATACACAGTTTATTATATTACAGGTATAACAATAATAAACAAACTTGCAATAAACAAACCTTTACTGCAGATACATTTTTCTAAATGAAAAAAGGTGTTCATCTATCAATCTCTCTCACTATAGTTATTACAACAGTCTCCAAACTTGTCTTATTTCTAAGCTTCTGTTTTTAATCTATTTTCTAAACAGTAACTAATCTTTTTTAAAAAGTCAATTAGAAATTATAATAAAGTCAATTAGAAATTATAAAAAGTCAATTAGAAATTATAATGCTAAGAGTTTCTCTTTGCAGGAAGCATAAAACACATTTTTTCACATACTCTAGAAGGCCCTCCACTCCTCATCCACCTCACCTCTTGCCCCTACCCCACTTTCACGAGGCTTCTGCCACACTGGTCCTCTCATTTCCTTGCAGGCTGAGTGCCTTCCTGACACAGGACTGACATACCTACTAACCTCGGCCTGGAATACTTTTTCCTATTCTTTAGATTTCAGCTTATACATCACCTCTACCTTTTTAATTCGGTCTGCCTTTAGATTCTATCAAATCTGAAGGGGTTTGGCTCCTTTAAGGCACACATATTGAAATCTGTAACTACTTGTATATTTCAGGGTTTCCTTGACGAGCTCTCACACAACACTTCAGCTCCATTAGTGTCTTAGTATACTGCTTCCCCAGCACCTTGTAAAGACTCTGGCCTAGAGCTGACTCAAGTATTTACTGAGAGAATGAATGAAGCTAAATTCCAAAATACTAATTTCATAATGTTAGAACAGATACTTCAAACAAAAAATATTCCACTCTAAAAGTTCATCTACAAATCAAGTCTACGGTATCCATTCTTTCCTCAGGGGTAAGACAGAAGGTCTCGAGCACTGGCTTTCACTATCGTAACAGTCAGTCCCATGTCATTAATCACTGCGCTGGGGAATCACCGCAGTTAGTAATGCAAGTGTACTGACTCAAGAGGGGACTTCCCTAGTGGCCCACTGGTAAAGAACCTGCCAGCCAAAGCAGAAATCACAGGTAAAATTCCTGAGTCAGGAAGATCCCGGGAGAAGGAAATGGCAACCCACTCTAGTATTCTTGCCTGGGAAATCTCTTGGAGAGAGGAGCCTGATGGGCTACAGTCCTTGGGGTCACAAAGAGTGGGACATGACTTAGCAACTAAACAACTGACCCAAGAACCAGAACCTAACATGGTACATGGCCCATGACAGATGCCTAAAACACTTCTATTAAATGAAGCACCAGCACTAGAACAAACAGTTCAAGCCTCCTAAAGACCTGGCCAGTGAAATCACGTGTAAGTCAGTTAACTTTCTGAATTTCAGTATCTTCATTCATACGTTAAAATTACAACTTATTTCATGTCTTACTGCTGTGGAGACTCAGCACAAACACAGAAGTATTTTGGACACTATAAAAACTCTATGCAAATACACCTTGAGTTTTTTTGGTTTTTGTTACCTGGAATGAGTGAACAAAGTTAAGGACTTGTAGAGATAGTTTTCTACTGGAATGTAAGAGGTTTTGAAGGCTGAAAAAAAGGGGAAAAGTTTAAAACAAATATAATAAGAACTAATATCTTATGAGAGTTTAATTTTAATAAACATGTTAATGTATGTATATATACCCCAATTAATCATATAATTTTTAAAAAACAATTGCAATGGTTCTCATCAATGAAACTTCTGCTTGTTTTAATAATGTGGAGTAAAGATGCATTAAAAAGATCATTTCGAAATAAAACATCATGTACAACCAAAATTAGAAAATTACTGTTAAAAGGAAAAGTTTAAACTACTACCAAATATAAATGTTAAATGCAAGAACACTTTAAAAATAAAAATGAAGGAACACATTTTCAATTGTAAATTGGTAATATATGTAAACTAGTAACCATTATAGTGGCAATCATTAAAGCTATATAGTATTTTTACCTTTTTATTCATGTATATTATTTTATTTTCAAGATAGTTATTAAAATTATTTGTCAATTAAATACCTTAAATTTTCTTATACAAACTACATTAGGCCAATTAAATTATTTATTCTCCAACTTTGTTTTCCTAAATAACAATGTCAAGGATGTCTGTTGATATCACCTTTCTCTAAGCCACCCACCATGATCATCAGGTTTAATGATACTCTTCTCTGCTAACTAGACTCAGGACCCTTACCATGCTGCCTCTCAGCAGCTGCTCCTAACCGATCAGAGTGAGCATACAAGATAAAACCTACTTGTCATGAATGATGAGTGACATATGTTCATTTAGACAATGTGGCAACTGAAGAAAATTTAGAAAGTCAGCCACAATTCTACTTTAGGAGATAATCATTACTAACTTAACTTGAGTTGTGTATGTTCAGACAGAAGTGCACAGGAGATATTTCTATAGATATTTACTTATTAAAAAAGCTAGGTGCACACAGTCATATAAGTATGCCCATTTAATCCATACTCTTGCCAAATCTGAGTAATTCAGTATCATTAACCAAAACGTTGTGTCCAAAATATCTGCATGTGCCTAATTTCTGAGGGACTAAACTTTAATTTTAAAATACACAGCAAAACTTTTAAATGAGCCATCTTTATTCAATCAATGAACAAGCATGTGTGAGATAAGAGAGAGTAAGGTACAGCAACTAATTCTGAGAGCTTAAAAAGTCTCATTCATGAACAGATGACAGCAGACAGAAACCCTCACCTCTCTTTCCTGCAAAGGCCATGGGTAGCAATTTTTCTGCAGACTTTCTGGTTTAATTCAGAACTAAACAGTGGAATCCCAAAGCACAACTCCAGAGGAACCCAATCTGCTTCTGTTGTGGCAACTACAAAAGGGTACACAAAGTTATTAATCGTGTATATTTCATGTATTATGGCTGACCAGGGTTTAACTGGTCAGTCTGATCTCTGGTCAGAGGTTCAGAGATTTTCATAGATTCTTCCTGCTTCCACTGACACCCACGTGGGTTTAGCAGGGGAGAGGACTCAGAGGGGTGTCAGGGAATCTCTGAAACAGGAAATAATGTTTTTTGAGTATGTACATGCTTCTGGGAAGAAGGCACAAAGCTTTCATCCGACACTCAAAGTGGCTTTTTACACCAGAATAAAAAAAGTCTAATTCAAAACATCTACAAGATGAGAGAATTAACATAGGAAAAATGAAACACTTTTTATTTTCATGTCACATTTTATAATATTTTAATTATTCCAACTATATAAAAATGTTTCCCAGAAAATACTTATGAAAAGGTCCATTATAATAAAAGCAAATGATATCAAAACAGTATCATTTNACATTTTATAATATTTTAATTATTCCAACTATATAAAAATGTTTCCCAGAAAATACTTATGAAAAGGTCCTTTATAATAAAAGCAAATGATATCAAAACAGTATCATTTGCAAAAGGATTAAACCTCAGAAATTAGTCAGAGATTGCAAATAATTTTTAAAGCCTTACCAGAGTTTTGCTTTGCAGCTGAATCTAGAGTTGCTTCCTCAATGACCATTTCAAATGACTCTGTGCTCCCATTCACATCCGAGCCTGAAGCCAAATCAGGTTCTCCTTATAATTGAAGGGCAAACACAATAAATATTAGAACTCTAGAAGTTGGTATACATTGTTGATAACTCAGTCCTAACAGAAATAACAATGGAATATAGTGAATGGTCTTTAGACTAAAGAAGTTGTTAAGTGGGGGACAATTCTGTCCCATAAGAAATATTTGGCAATTTTGACAAGGTTTGGTCGCCATGAACGGGGACAGGGATATTACTGATATCTAAGGATCCTAAACATCCTACAATGCACAGGATGGTCCCTCAGAACAAAGAATTACCCAGCTCAAAACATTACTAGTACTGAGGTTGTGAAGCATTAGCCTAAAAAAACAAGATTCACAAGGCAGAACACAAGTTTAGACATTCATTTCATTACTGAAGTCATTTCTGTCCCCATGGAAACATGCAGTCTGATTACATCATTCCCTTTCAAAATATTTTGACTCCCTATATCTTTCAGCATAATACATCCTCTGAGATCCTCTAGATCGCACCTATTACTTCTCTACTCTCTTCTACTGCTACTGCTGCTAAATCACTTCAGTTGTGTCCAACTCTGTGCGACCCCATAGACGGCAGCCCACCAGGCTCCCCCGTCCCTGGGATTCTCCAGGCAAGAACACTGGAGTGGGTTGCCATTTCCTTCTCCAATGCATGAGTGGGTTGCCATTTCCTTCTCCAATGCATGAAAGTGAAAAGTGAAAGTGAAGTTGCTTAGTCATGTCCGACTCTTAGCGACCCCATGGACTGCAGCCTACCAGGCTCCTTCATCCATGGGATTTTCCAGGCAAGAGTACTGGAGTGGGGTGCCATTGCCTTCTCCCCTAAAACTCTCTTCTACTACAGTCCATCAAGCTCTTCTGGCCAAGATAAGCTACTCACTTGCCTGATACCCTCTGCCTAAAGCTGCTACCCTCCAAATAAACAATTATCTATGTGTAGATAACACCTCATTTTTCAAAATTCAGTTCAAACTTAACCTTCTCTAAGAGGGTCTGATAGCTCAGCTGGGCTGAGATAAGCCTTCCCGTCCTGCTTTAGCACTTTACGCAGGCCCCTGAATCTTAGTCTCTTAACATTACACAGTAAGCTGATTCAGTTGCTTGTCTCTACCCCAGGGTTTTTTACTCCTTGAGAGAGTGAAGTCGCTCAGTCGTGTCCGACTCCTTGCAACTCCATGGACTGTAGCCAACCAGGCTCCTCCGTCCATGGAATTTTCCAGGCAAGAATACTGGAGTGGGTTGCCATTTTCTTCTCCTTAGGTCTTAGTAATAGAAGTATCTCCAGCACCTAAGCAGGTATTTCATAAATGTGCATAGAATGAATGAAATAAAACATGACAGCTCTAGTAACATTCTTTGAAATGACTAATCCACAGCCCTCTTCTCTAAAAATGCTCCTGTGATACCTGGCAGTCAACTGTTGAAAGTTACCCAACTCCTTTGGCCAAAGGTATATGGACCAGGAGTGAATACCTAATTCAATTCACTAGATGGCTAGCAATTAATCATATTCTCTCAGCATTTCAAAGGAAGAGGTTCAGTGACTATGATCAACGATACAGAGATCTGAATTTAAAAATTCCCTAGAGTTGTGGACCACAGGTGACACCATGGCAACCAAAGCCACATAAAAGCCAATTAGTAATGAGAAGGTGATTTAAAAATGAATCTTTAAAAAGAAAGGTATCTAAGGAAAATTAGCTATTGTCAATATGCAAGACGGGTTGGAGGCAGAAAGAAGAATGAGGCCAGGAAGACTAGGCAGGAAATAGTTGCAATAAAACATGTGTAAAATATCAAGACTCAGACTAGAATGGTAGTTACAGAGAATTAAAGAGAGAGGGAAAGAAATGAACATGACATTTCTAAAGATTAATGCACAGAACTAACTAGGCTGAGTGGGAAAGGAGAAGGATGAGACAAAAACATGATTTTTAAGGCCTGCATAACTGAGACAATGATGCCTCCGACAGAAAGAGGAAAGCTGAAGGGGAAAACTATTCATCCTGGTTTGAAAATGATTTTACAAAGAGACTAAAGTTTTGAAACCATTACCCCATAAAGGAACTTAATTTAAAGCCTGTAAACAGAAATATGACAGTAAAGGGCTAAAATACAATAACCATTCTGTATTCCAACCCCAGGTCATCACTTCTTTACTCATGCACTTAGTATTTTCTCTATTTGAATAACTGATAATTGTCCCAATGATGTCAAGAGTATTTTCAGTGGAGAAACATTAAGTATTAAATAAGTCAACATCCCCACAAAGTCCCATGCTTTTTAAATATTAAGTTTGTGATACACTCAATGCCAGTTATCTTAACTCAAAGGACACAACTATTGGCTAACCTCTCTCATCAGAAGCATCACTGAGTTTTCTGTTTGCAAGTTGGCTAGAAGCATTCAACATGGTGACATATCCACAAAAGTGCTGCAAGTCCACTTTGTTCCTCAATGTCTGCAATGCTTTATGAACACCCATATTGACACGAGTAAACTCTAAGAACAAAGAGGTGACATCAATTATAAGTCAACAGCTTTACAACAAAACACCCAAAACTTAAATATACTTTCCTTTTGTTAACATCAAACAATTCTTAGAACTACTTTTATATTTATCAAAATTGATTCCAATGAATAAATATCTGTAAAAGGATGCTGTACCTATACAACATACTTTATAGACCTCAGAAGGCAATTGCTGTAACAAAACAATTTCCCCTCTAAGTAAACAAACGTGGCCTGTCAATGGCAGATTCTCTAGGCTTCTCCTTGTACTTCATTCTGCCTTAAGCACTTACTTAGTGGGCTTCTACCAGGAAATTCCGTATTAAATCACATTTTTTTTTTAAGAAAAGTAAAAGTATTCTTATTGAAACTAAAGCTAACAACGTACTTGAAATTACATCCCTAATAAATCACCTAAGTATCAGCTCTAGTTCTCATAAGTATTGAGATGCTCTATAGTCAAATACAAATATTTCTCTTTTTTAGAATTTTCATGATAATCTCCAAAGGCAAGAGAGCAACTGATCAGTTCTCGAGATTTTACGATTTTTAAGATCCTGTTGTCACTATCCTGTAACTTCTGAACAATTAATCTGGCCACAGAATTTATAAAGTATCAGAGAATTAACTAGCAAAGTTTAGTTGCAGAGAAATACTTATTTCTGAATAAGGGCTCTATTTTGGAGGAGAAAACTCTCCTCTTCAAATTTTGTACACACTTATTTCACAACAGCCAAAAGAGAGTACTTAATTTCAAATGTGAAGCATTTATAATAAGCCTACTCATGTGGAAAGGAAAAAAACACTTATGTAAATCTTTTTTCCCAGCTTTAGGGGAGGAGGGACCATGGTGACTAACATTTTGGAAGAAAAGTTCTTATATGAATAACAAAAGTTAAATTACTTGAATGATTCATTGCTCTCTAAAATTCCAAGCAATATAACTCTAAGAACAAAAAAAATAGATTCTAGAATGACAATTTTGAATGGAGCAGGAAACACAGGTGCTGAAGATACTTTCTTAATAATCAACAGAGAGGTGTTTTACATTAAATAAAAGGAAGAATGAATTTGCTTTTATAGAATTTCCCTGAGCATCTTTCATCAAATGTATTACAGCTCACAATTCTAGAAAGGAGTAACATTAAACAGGCCTTTTCACCCTTGAAGCTATAATCAGCTTAATTTAGCTCAGACTCTACAATTCACTCAAGTCCTCTCTAACAGGAAAAATAAAATTTAAAAACAATTTTAAATTATTTATTCATTTTAAATTAGGTTTTGTTTAAAATGTTTTCTCGTTTTCTCTAAAGACTCTAGATTGGGAACTTGTAATACTATAGAACAAACTTAAATAAAAACACACTGACCATTAATTAAAAAAATTTCAATTTGTTTTTGCTAAAAACAAATGCTGAAATAATACACAAGTTCTCTGTAAACTATAAGTTAATTTACGAATGTTCATTAGTGTCCATAGAAGCCCCATAAAAATAATTAAAGGACTGTAATAACATTGGGGGAAAAAAAATCAACTTTCTAAGCATAAAATCCTCCCTGTGACTTGTATTCTCTGCCAATCTACAAACAAACAATAAAAGGAAACTAAAAGGCTAAACATACAGAAAAGCTGGTCTTCCATCTAAGTAGCTGCCTACTTAGCTGCTTCATCTGCAAGACAGACTAGCATTCCTTCTAGTCCTAGGTCCTAAGTGAGTCTAACCCTATTAGTTCTTTGTGGGAAAAGGCATGTGACAGAAAACTACCTTTCCCAATACTCTTTAAAAGCAGAATGATTTTAAGATTCTAGAACTTAAAAAGTTTAAGAATTTACCTTTGCTATGCTTCCACTGATTGACAAGACTAATTATAAAGAAGTCAAATGAATACAATTTGAAAGTAAGGTACCTCCTTGTAGTTCTGTCTCATCAAATGGGAAAGGTATGTGGACAGTTTCTCCTATCCCATGCAAACCATGTCCCTAAACATGAAAAAACACAAGTTGAAAGGTATATGTGAAACCTGTATTTCCAACAGTAGATACTCAAATGATAATTAAAACTGTGCCTCAAGATGGTGTATTCCACCTTAATACTCCATCAAAATGCTCTCAATAATTCTCTGCTTCTCTAGCAAGTAAACATAATCTTAAACCTTTATTAAACTATTAAGGCAATGTATCTAAAGTGAGGGTACGGGTTAGTGAAAAAACAGGTCAATCAGGTGTCTGCTGAGTGAAGCCTGAATGAAATCCTGTGCATTCATGAGGGTTAGCTGTAGTGCTGAGAAAGAAAAGTGACGGAGGATCCCTGAGTTCCCTGGCACGCTGTGGATTAGCAGTGCAAATCTCAAAACCCTGTACTGAATGACACATATTCAAAATGACTTGCTGCAGCACTGTAACTGTATACAATCAGAGACAACCAAAATGCCTGTGAGCAGGGGACTGATGAAATAAATCAATGTGCATATTTTCTAGGCAGCTGCAAAAAAAGGACGCTCTTTACAAAATGAAATAGAAAGATCTCCAGTTGCTAAGTGGAAAAAGCATGGGGCATATCTGTATGTAACTGCTTGCATGTGTATAAAGAAATTCTAGAAGGGTACAACAGAAACAAATGTGGTTGTCTGATTTGGAGGAGAGTCACGGAGTGGGGACTGGACAGAGTGTTAAGAGGGCAGTGATACTCTTCTCTGTGTATCTTTTAATAGTGTTTTATTTTTGAAACGTGAACTTACTATCAATTCAAAAGTTAAATTGAAAAAATTGTGAACTTACTATCAATTCAAAAGTTAAATTGAAAAAAATCTATGAATCTAACCCACCTCAGTCCCATGTTACAAATAACAATTGATTCCTCACATTCAAATAATTACAGTTGTGAATGATAAGCATAAGGTATTTCACTTTATGCTTATATAGAATCATTTTAATAGAAAAGTTAACACTGGGGATCTATACATTCTTTCCCTTTAAAGAAGATCCACACATTAATCAAATTCAAGATACTGTGATGTAAAAGAAAAAAATAATTTCAGGGGGAACAAAATCATATTCATTTACTTGGTTCATATAACAACTTGAATATGTTTCTAATATCTTGCTTCTATTCTATTGATACATTTATGATTTCAATCCTAAACAAGATGGTTATTATTTATAAGAACATGGTTTTAATCAAAAATCTTAATATTGCTGTTTTAAATTCCTGTAAAGGTAAATCTTTTTTTCCATAAAATTTAATAAAAGAGACATTCTTTTTTAGAAAAGACAAAACTCCTTAACAAATAGTTTAAAACTCCTCTCACTCTACTTCCACCACCATTGCCACTGTAGTGAACATTTTTTTGAGATGTTCTGATGTACTAAACACAGGTCTAGAGCATTTTATGTTGATCCCCCATCTCAGTCATTCTTTTCAACAATCACATAAAGGTTAAAACCTTTCATTATCTCTAATTTGCAGGTGAAGTCACTGAAACTGAAGGAAATTAGTTAACTTATCCAATTTAGCCAATACGTGGTGGACTCCAGATGTGAACTCCAGTGTGACCCCTCAGTTCACGTCCAGCCCATCCTACTCCGTTATCTCCACCATCCCCCTACACTTCATGTCTGCCCTCCTGGCTAACGCATCCTCTCACAGTTTCTACTACTGCCTATGTGCTGATGCTGACACTCAAGTCAATCTCTCTTGATTGAGCTCTCATTTGAATCTCAGAATATTTTCAATTACCTCCTAGATATTTTCACGCTCACCTGCTCCCACAAACCAGTTTTTTCTCCTGTGTTCTCAAGTCTGATGCCACCGTTCTTCCACCTTCACAAGCCAGGTTCCTGAGGAATCCCGCTTCCTCTTCCCACCTCCTTCTCACATATCTGATCAGTTCTATTTATTTTGTATTTGTAATAATTCTTTCTTTTCATTCTTATTACTGCTTCCCTAAGCTAGGCTGTTCTCCTCTCTTATCTGGCTTCCAAGACTGCATGCTAATCCTATCTTCTTCCACCCAGTCATTCTCAACAGTCTTCAGGCCGATCTTCTAAATCGCAACTGACCATGTTAATCCCTTGCTCAGCACCCTTCACTGGCTACCATGGATCTAAAGGGAAAGTCTAAGCACTACAGTAGGACAATTAAGGTGCACTGCGCTCCAGGGCAGGGGCCTGCCTACTGCTCCAGACGCATCTCTGATCACCATCCATCACACCGCAGCCCACCCCTCAAAATGACAGCTGTCACAGCTCACACCTGTCACAGCTCACAGGTCCGAGCACATGTTCCCACTTCATATTCCTATTCATTTACTCAACAAACACTGAGCAACTTCTGCAAGCCAGGCACTATTCCAAGCACTAGGGAACTAGTTATGAAGAAATAAGAAAAAACTCTCTAACCAAGGATTTATTCATGCTAACCATACCTCTCTGCCTGGCCTCACTCGCCTCTAAATCAGTCTTTTATACCTAGCCCAGGTCTCATTTTCTCCGAGGAGCTCTCCCTAAGGCTCTGTCCTTGCCCCAAAGCTAGAAGGTACTTCTCTTTAACACTTCCCCTATAACTCTCTCTAACCCTCAGCTAATAACTGGAAGCAACTGCTTACACAACCTTTCCCATCAGAATTAAGTTCCCTGAAGACAGGGACCATGTCTCAATTGTAAACCCATATTAATCAGTACAGAATATGACAAGTACCACTGCCAGTTCAATGAATTAATGTGATCTTTACAGAGAAACTATTATGTACCAGAAAGAGTGCTGTACTCTTCACACACACACCTTCTCGTTTCATTCTCTCAACAATTCTGAAGCTAAAAATGCTTCCTTGGGCATTAGCTCTTACTATTATTTTTGTTGTTACACAGTAGATATTACCATCCTCATTCTGCAGATGGGGGAAACTAAGTTTAAGAAGAGTATCTCCAAAATGTTACATACCACTTCACACCAGCTAGGGTGGTTATAATTAAAAAACCAGGTAATACCAAGGGCTGGAGAGAATTGTAAAGTCACTTTGGAAAACAGCCCAGCAGTTCCTTAAACAGACAATACATAAAGCTACCACGTGACTCCACATTTCCACTTCTAAGGATATACCCCAAAGAAGTGACAACATGGCCACTTCGACAACAGGAAAGCAGCCTGTATATGATTCCATGTATCTGAAATGCCCCAACAGGCATTCTACAGAGACAGCAAGTGTCGGGGGTGGGGGGTTGGCACAGTCAGAGTAGCATAGGGGAAAAGGAAAATGTTGTAGCACTGAGTGTGGTGCTGACTGTAGACATCTGTGAACACACTAAAAACCACTGAATCACACAATTCAATTGGGGAATATGGTCTGTGAAGCACATCTAAATTTTAAAGCTACTATTAAAAAACAAAACAAAACAGGGCCATACTGGTAGCAAAGGCTGAGGCTGGAACTCAAAGCTGAGTCTGCCTTCAAAGCGCACATCGTTTCCACCACTCTCAATCTGCGAGACAAAGGCCAGGATGAAAATCCTGATCTCTGGCTCTTTATGTGTCAGTTTGACAAATGTCTAATTACTGATGTCTGACTGTGACTCAGCAGAGAGTCAAACAAATTACAATCTTTGAAATTAAAATCCAAAACTGATTGTTTGAAACAAGGTAACTGTACCTGAATCAAAACCGCTGAATGTGTCAGGGCATCGTTCAACATCGTGAGCACATTTGACGTAGGAACCACCCCAGGATCATGACCCCAAGATGTGATTAACAATCGATCATAACCCTAGGGACAAGAAATAAATAAAACATACCAGGACATTTAGGAATTTTAAAAAATTAAGTAAGTTATCTAGAATAGTGCTTACCAGTTTCTATCTTCCTCAAAAATGATTTTTAAAAAACCCACAAAAACATACCTGGAATATATCTGGCAGTTTTCGAAGTCTTGTCCCTTTGGACAGCAAAAGAGATGGTGGTCCTTGCCTGGTGATGTGGTAAATGTACAGTTTAAACCAGACAGAACTGACTTCTGGGATAGCTGGTCCAATGTGCTAAAATCATACAACAGGTAAAATAAAGCTGTAAATACTTATCTAACGAAGCCAAATTTCACAAGGGACTAAGTATACTCTTACAGCTAATGCCTCATGGAAGTGTTAACTGTTCTTAGCCTTACAAAGATAAATGTTAAATGATCCATTCAAGCAGTTTCATATATAAACTGGAATTGAGAAAGCAGTTCTTGTCACTGCAGTTAAAGAGAATGGACTCTGGAGCAGTCGGGTTATGTCTGAAACTTGGCTTCATCCCCTCGGCTGTATCGCCGCAGGTTACTTAAGGTCTCTTGTGCCTTCTTTTGCTCATTTGTAACACGGCAACAAAATACTTACCTCTTCAGGACATTGCTAAAAGTTTAAAACAGTACCTGGCAGCACATGATAAGCACTATCAAAGTGTTAATTATTTCCACTAACAATTTTTCTCAAAAGAGAGATTATCTATCCTTGCATCCATCTTACCACTCATTCAACTCATGGATTCCAACTATGCCCAGAGGCTGTGTTAAAGAGTAGAAGAAGTATGTATGTGTGGCAGACGGAAGGGGACACTAAGAATTATAAAACAAAGATCAGTAAATGCAAATCTATACCCACTCCCACTGAACAGAGGACAAAACTGGGCTAAGGGGGGAGTGTGCTCATGAAGCAGCTAGATCTGCACAGGCAACAGAATCATCCACGTACCAGAATCCCTTCCTTTTTCCTACACCATGAAACCCAGCACACCGAGGAAACCAGGCAGGATGTAGCATAATCCTCGCGCTTTGAAAATGGTACACGTCACGTGGTATACGCCTTGCTAAGTATAGATACATGAAACTGATTTATTTTCAAAAAGTAAAAGACCAGAAGTCATCTTCACAATTTTAAAGGTAAGTAGAGTTCTATCTTTCAAGTATAAACTTTTCTTGTCAGCTTATTCAGCATCACAGTCCCACTTCCTAAACACTTTGTTTCTTCCTCATTAAAGTTATCTTATCCTCAAGGCAATCTAGGTTTCCTTCTTAGAGGATCCAAAAGCATTCTCTTTGAAATCCTGCTTTCAAGAAGAAAACTGTAATCAAATGTGTCATTAATCACTAGATAACGGTGGTTGGTGGTTTAGTCACTTCAGTCATGTCCAACTCTTCATGACCCCACGGACTGTAGCTCACCAGGCTCCTCTATCCATGAGATTCTCCAGGCAAGAATACTGGAGTGGGTTGCCTTCCCTACGGGCACTAGACTATCTATCTATCTATCTATATATATATATAAAGTACCAATTATACCTCACAAATTGAACACCTTACAACAGCAATATGTACAAAACTGCTTTATGAGTTGATGATTTTAGTATCTGCTACCTATAATCTGAGAACCAATACATACGACTGTTAAACCTGCCCTTCAAGTTGCCATGAGGAAGAAAATAACAGCAGAGCAGGCTTCCCAATGGGTCTTTCCTTACCTGAGGGGTGCAGCTGCTGACGGGCCGGATTTCGTTGGTAAGAGGAGCCATGGAAACAAGCAATGTGTAATTTTTGTTTAGAACTCTGCTGCAGGTTGCAGGGTCCAACCCAAGAAGGCTTTCACAGCGCAAGAGATCCAGAGGAAAACCTGAATTGTGATCAACCACATACACAGAATGAAAGACTGACAACATGAAACAAAAATGTCGAAGATGAAAATACTGAGAATTGCCTTCAATTTTTTAAATAAAAATAAAAATTTTCAAAAATAAGGTAGAACATTTTTTTAAAAGCACTTTATTTCCTAGGAGGTCAACTAAGACTTTCTAAGATTTAAAGCTAAAAGTCTTTATTCTGATCCAGAAAGATAACTGTCTACTGGTGTTTCTTCAAGCTAACCTTTCACTTTAAATACGTTTGCTTTACCTTACTTCCTCTCCATCATGGCAGTGACATCTTATGAAAGCCAAAGTGCCATGGGAAAGCAAGCTGTTTCCTTCCCTCTCCCAATTTTCAATCTCTATAAAAACTTCACAGCCAAATTCTGAACTGACCAGAGGGGCAAGAATTCCTATTTAGAAACACATGCCCTAAACTGGGGTCCATAAAGCATGAGCTAAGCATGCAAATGATGTTAAGTGTTCCCACTTTTAATCCTTCTGGAAAATTCCAATTCTATTGCTTCTAAAAAGAGTTCATTGAAACTTCAAAAGATCAAGTTAGTCTTCTAAGCAAAAATGAATCTAACAAAGGATATGGCTTGCTAAAAGAGCCTAGAAGCCCTGAGTACAATTGGCACCCAAGATCTTGGTCGTTAATACCATTCACCACTAAAAGAAACCAGGCTCCTAGGGGAGGAGGTTGATTCCAAGGCTGGAGCAGAAACACAAAGTAAGATAGCTTTGTTAGAAAATAAGGAATTACTCCCCACCAAATTAAAAAAAAAAAAAAAAGAGGCACAGCGTGACAAGAGGAGTCCCACTGGCAAAATCTGAGACAATGTAGCAAAGAAATGAGACAATGATGACTGGTTATAAATCACTGAAAAAACAAAAACTGATAAATCCATACTGAGAATGTAAGAGAAAACGTGGTCCCAAATGTTAAATGAGGAAGAAATGGTGGAGTTGGGGGGAAAAAAAGATCAATTCGCAGCCATCACAGACAAGAATGGTTCAGACAAGGATCAACAGAGAATGCTAAATCTAGGAGGAAACACGATAGAGTAGGATATTTGCATGATCGTCAAGTGTCTCCCTCTACAGATTGCTTATTAGTTGTGGGGGGAATAATATAGAAGAAACTGTAATTTTCTGACCTCTCTGGTCAGTTCAGAATTTGGCTGTTAAGTTTTCATAGAGATTGAAAATTGGGGGAGGGAAGGAAATGGCTTTCCCATGGGATTTCGGCTTTCATAAGCTGGCACTGCCATGATGGAGAGGAAGTAAGGTAAAGCAAATAATGTACAAGTCAGAAAACACACTAACTGGGTGGTCAAAATTCACTAATATCACAAGGACAGATGCTTAATCATTGTTTGTTTAGCAAGCGTTTTGTTCTGCATGATCGGGGGGACAAGCAGTCCAGCTCACGACATATGAGGCAAAGGGATTCTGGAGGGTGTTTGTGTTTGGCCTCTCACAAATAAGGTGAGTGCCTATGATCTTACCTAAGTTAGACCACACATTGTTTTCATTTTTCAAGCAGTGCCTCAAGCTGTCTAAAACGAGAAGACTACTAAGAAATTAATCTTGTCACAGTATCAGAGGTTTGCTTCTCTGATGGCATCACGAGGTTTTTTGCTTTACAATGAATATCAAGTACTACATGATATACTCAAACTACAAATTGATAATGACATAAAAAGAAAATTCTTTCTACTCAAAAATAGATGCTTAAACACCAATACTACAGAGTTTCTTGTTTAAAAAGGAGTAAGACTGAGTTATCCCATCTGGCACCTACAAAAAGCTACTTTGTTAACATGGAGGGTATTAAGCCTTAATGCCCTAATAAAAAGTTAATTCTTTATCTGGAATGAATGGCCTTTTTTCTATGAATCTGAAACGGTACTAGTTATACACCATTATTAGAAAAATTGAAAATAGTCACTTAAATCATCTTCTGTGGTTCCAATGAGTAGCCCCAGTTAAGAAAGGATGGTTAGTAGAATGAAACTTCATGAACAATCGCCGATCTGGCCTCAAGGGGAGGGAGGAGTTACTTACATTTTAACTTTGGAGCCATATCAGTTATTCTAAGCAATTAAAGTTCCAGACAGTCAACTACTAAATAGGCTTTACAGGTTAAAATTATACTTTACTTTCACACAGAATAAGTTTAGGTTTACCATTTCGTTGATGATACATAGACTATTCATTATTCATGTGAAAAAGTTTAGCGCAACCCATTAAGCAACAGACTGTTCATGAATAAATCAATAAAAACCTTAGTGTTCAAGACAAGATAATGTAAGGGACAAGGCATTGCTTGAAAAATGAAAACAATGTGTGGTCTAACTTAGGTAAGATCATAGGCACTCACCTTATTTGTGAGAGGCCAAACACAAACACCCTCCAGAATCCCTTTGCCTCATATGCCGTGAGCTGGACTGCTTGNCAAGGCACTGCTTGAAAAATGAAAACAATGTGTGGTCTAACTTAGGTAAGATCATAGGCACTCACCTTATTTGTGAGAGGCCAAACACAAACACCCTCCAGAATCCCTTTGCCTCATATGCCATGAGCTGGACTGCTTGCCCCCAGATCATGCAGAACAAAATGCTTGTAAGGGAAAATATTCAAGAGACATGGATTCAAGCCCCAGCTCTTCCATTTACTAATCATATGAGCCTTAATGACTAAATGCACAAGAGCTTTAACCAAGAAAAGCTTGGATTTCTATCTATAAAATGAGTTACCCCTGGCTGGTCACTAGCACTCTGTAACATTCTTGGATTCTATGATGGGCAGGAGGACACTTCAAATATTCTAACCCATTATCTCTGAAAATCACTTAAAAGTTCAAGAAATTCCAGGGTTTGTATATCCAGAGATATATTCAAGACTGTGGCATTCACTGCTAGGTCACATGATTTAATATTTGGTAACCAAAAAATGATTACTATCAACAAATGTTTATCAAAAAGAGCTTTAGTCTCTTGGTATCTGGTGACTTACTCAGTTTCAACCGTTTATGAATAACCTCCAGCATGGAATCATCTATAACCCTGCTAAAACATGACTCTGAACCAAACACTCTAAGCTGAGGCAGTGGGTCACCAGATGTTGAGTGTCTAGCCTCACTCAGCTCAACTACCCAGGGTTTTTGTTCTCCTCTCCGCAACAACTCTTGTGAAGTGACAAATGATTCCATCCTAAATGTTTTTAACTGAGCTGAAAAGAAAGCCAGATGCTGGTGAAAGAAGTAGAATGAAACTGGTATGACTAACAAAATGATGGTTCCTAGCCAGAAAACAGAACTTTTAGGTAAACGAAAGAATGAGTGAAATCAAATGTGATAGTGGTGCCAAAATTCACAAGGCCTCCAAAAGGCAACTCCCATGAATGTCCAAGGACTACAGGATGCAATTACATTCACAGTATAATGTTCTTACACTGGTGCCCAAGCTGATGCATCTTTTTAAAAGCACATTCCTGGGGCCACTCCTCAATTCAGGAGCTACTACATCAACTCAAGTCTGGGAATCCCATTCTATCACAAAACTGAGAAGGCACACCAAGGCAGCAAGTAAAATACTTCAGTAAATATTACAGCAGCATTTAAATACAAAGGCCCTGTTTCTTATCTTTATAAAATGAACTCTTCATTCTTGGTGCTTCATGTTTCCTAAATAAATTTTGTCATTTGTCCACCTCTCAAAACAGATGCCTGTTTCACATCTGTAGATAGGCATCTACAGATGCCTACATCCCATCCAGCTACTTAAACAAATTAACACTCCCACTCTTCTTGCAGATAGCTAAACAAATTTAGATACTACAAATGTCAGCGGCACACAAGAGAAGAGAGAAAGTAATATAAGAAATGGCTGACGAGTAAAGAAATTCACAGAACAAGAAATGTTTTAAAATAAGTGATGATGAAATAAGTGAGCATGACTTGTTTAATTTCTTAGAAAGAAGTTCCATAAGATCATGTCTTCAAAATCGAGTATATTTATCATACCATAATTGGGTTGGTCTGGCTGTGCAGTCTGAGCAACTAGATCTTTATTATGACGCAGGAACAGTATTGTGTTCCTCAGAGTGAGCGCATGGTCAAAGTACCTCTGTGCTTCCCCTTCACCAGTGCTCTGAACCTGAAACAAGAGAATGTACCGGTTGCAACAAAAACCACTCCCATGCCATTCATGCTAGTTTATAACCATAAAGTAGAAATATTTAGATATTATTTAAAAATCAGCCTTTTCATACTGTGAAATTAGTTTTCTGCTTGCTCCTTGGAAGAAAAGCTATGAACAACCTAGACAGCATATTAAAAACCAGACACTACTTTGCCAACAAAGGTCCATCTAGTCAAAGCTATGGTTTTTCCAACAGTCATGTACAGATGTGAGAGTTGGACTACAAAGAAAGCCAAGCACTGAAGAATTGCTGTTTTTGAACTGTGGTGCTGGAGAAGACTCTTGAGAGTCCTTTGGACTGCAAGGAGATCCAACCAGTCAATCCTAAAGGAAATCAGTACTGAACATTCATTAGAAGGACTGATGCTAAAGCTGAAATANAAAAAAAAAAAAAAAGAGGCACAGCGTGACAAGAGGAGTCCCACTGGCAAAATCTGAGACAATGTAGCAAAGAAATGAGACAATGATGACTGGTTATAAATCACTGAAAAAACAAAAACTGATAAATCCATACTGAGAATGTAAGAGAAAACGTGGTCCCAAATGTTAAATGAGGAAGAAATGGTGGAGTTGGGGGGAAAAAAAGATCAATTCGCAGCCATCACAGACAAGAATGGTTCAGACAAGGATCAACAGAGAATGCTAAATCTAGGAGGAAACACGATAGAGTAGGATATTTGCATGATCGTCAAGTGTCTCCCTCTACAGATTGCTTATTAGTTGTGGGGGGAATAATATAGAAGAAACTGTAATTTTCTGACCTCTCTGGTCAGTTCAGAATTTGGCTGTTAAGTTTTCATAGAGATTGAAAATTGGGGGAGGGAAGGAAATGGCTTTCCCATGGGATTTCGGCTTTCATAAGCTGGCACTGCCATGATGGAGAGGAAGTAAGGTAAAGCAAATAATGTACAAGTCAGAAAACACACTAACTGGGTGGTCAAAATTCACTAATATCACAAGGACAGATGCTTAATCATTGTTTGTTTAGCAAGCGTTTTGTTCTGCATGATCGGGGGGACAAGCAGTCCAGCTCACGACATATGAGGCAAAGGGATTCTGGAGGGTGTTTGTGTTTGGCCTCTCACAAATAAGGTGAGTGCCTATGATCTTACCTAAGTTAGACCACACATTGTTTTCATTTTTCAAGCAGTGCCTCAAGCTGTCTAAAACGAGAAGACTACTAAGAAATTAATCTTGTCACAGTATCAGAGGTTTGCTTCTCTGATGGCATCACGAGGTTTTTTGCTTTACAATGAATATCAAGTACTACATGATATACTCAAACTACAAATTGATAATGACATAAAAAGAAAATTCTTTCTACTCAAAAATAGATGCTTAAACACCAATACTACAGAGTTTCTTGTTTAAAAAGGAGTAAGACTGAGTTATCCCATCTGGCACCTACAAAAAGCTACTTTGTTAACATGGAGGGTATTAAGCCTTAATGCCCTAATAAAAAGTTAATTCTTTATCTGGAATGAATGGCCTTTTTTCTATGAATCTGAAACGGTACTAGTTATACACCATTATTAGAAAAATTGAAAATAGTCACTTAAATCATCTTCTGTGGTTCCAATGAGTAGCCCCAGTTAAGAAAGGATGGTTAGTAGAATGAAACTTCATGAACAATCGCCGATCTGGCCTCAAGGGGAGGGAGGAGTTACTTACATTTTAACTTTGGAGCCATATCAGTTATTCTAAGCAATTAAAGTTCCAGACAGTCAACTACTAAATAGGCTTTACAGGTTAAAATTATACTTTACTTTCACACAGAATAAGTTTAGGTTTACCATTTCGTTGATGATACATAGACTATTCATTATTCATGTGAAAAAGTTTAGCGCAACCCATTAAGCAACAGACTGTTCATGAATAAATCAATAAAAACCTTAGTGTTCAAGACAAGATAATGTAAGGGACAAGGCATTGCTTGAAAAATGAAAACAATGTGTGGTCTAACTTAGGTAAGATCATAGGCACTCACCTTATTTGTGAGAGGCCAAACACAAACACCCTCCAGAATCCCTTTGCCTCATATGCCGTGAGCTGGACTGCTTGCCCCCAGATCATGCAGAACAAAATGCTTGTAAGGGAAAATATTCAAGAGACATGGATTCAAGCCCCAGCTCTTCCATTTACTAATCATATGAGCCTTAATGACTAAATGCACAAGAGCTTTAACCAAGAAAAGCTTGGATTTCTATCTATAAAATGAGTTACCCCTGGCTGGTCACTAGCACTCTGTAACATTCTTGGATTCTATGATGGGCAGGAGGACACTTCAAATATTCTAACCCATTATCTCTGAAAATCACTTAAAAGTTCAAGAAATTCCAGGGTTTGTATATCCAGAGATATATTCAAGACTGTGGCATTCACTGCTAGGTCACATGATTTAATATTTGGTAACCAAAAAATGATTACTATCAACAAATGTTTATCAAAAAGAGCTTTAGTCTCTTGGTATCTGGTGACTTACTCAGTTTCAACCGTTTATGAATAACCTCCAGCATGGAATCATCTATAACCCTGCTAAAACATGACTCTGAACCAAACACTCTAAGCTGAGGCAGTGGGTCACCAGATGTTGAGTGTCTAGCCTCACTCAGCTCAACTACCCAGGGTTTTTGTTCTCCTCTCCGCAACAACTCTTGTGAAGTGACAAATGATTCCATCCTAAATGTTTTTAACTGAGCTGAAAAGAAAGCCAGATGCTGGTGAAAGAAGTAGAATGAAACTGGTATGACTAACAAAATGATGGTTCCTAGCCAGAAAACAGAACTTTTAGGTAAACGAAAGAATGAGTGAAATCAAATGTGATAGTGGTGCCAAAATTCACAAGGCCTCCAAAAGGCAACTCCCATGAATGTCCAAGGACTACAGGATGCAATTACATTCACAGTATAATGTTCTTACACTGGTGCCCAAGCTGATGCATCTTTTTAAAAGCACATTCCTGGGGCCACTCCTCAATTCAGGAGCTACTACATCAACTCAAGTCTGGGAATCCCATTCTATCACAAAACTGAGAAGGCACACCAAGGCAGCAAGTAAAATACTTCAGTAAATATTACAGCAGCATTTAAATACAAAGGCCCTGTTTCTTATCTTTATAAAATGAACTCTTCATTCTTGGTGCTTCATGTTTCCTAAATAAATTTTGTCATTTGTCCACCTCTCAAAACAGATGCCTGTTTCACATCTGTAGATAGGCATCTACAGATGCCTACATCCCATCCAGCTACTTAAACAAATTAACACTCCCACTCTTCTTGCAGATAGCTAAACAAATTTAGATACTACAAATGTCAGCGGCACACAAGAGAAGAGAGAAAGTAATATAAGAAATGGCTGACGAGTAAAGAAATTCACAGAACAAGAAATGTTTTAAAATAAGTGATGATGAAATAAGTGAGCATGACTTGTTTAATTTCTTAGAAAGAAGTTCCATAAGATCATGTCTTCAAAATCGAGTATATTTATCATACCATAATTGGGTTGGTCTGGCTGTGCAGTCTGAGCAACTAGATCTTTATTATGACGCAGGAACAGTATTGTGTTCCTCAGAGTGAGCGCATGGTCAAAGTACCTCTGTGCTTCCCCTTCACCAGTGCTCTGAACCTGAAACAAGAGAATGTACCGGTTGCAACAAAAACCACTCCCATGCCATTCATGCTAGTTTATAACCATAAAGTAGAAATATTTAGATATTATTTAAAAATCAGCCTTTTCATACTGTGAAATTAGTTTTCTGCTTGCTCCTTGGAAGAAAAGCTATGAACAACCTAGACAGCATATTAAAAACCAGACACTACTTTGCCAACAAAGGTCCATCTAGTCAAAGCTATGGTTTTTCCAACAGTCATGTACAGATGTGAGAGTTGGACTACAAAGAAAGCCAAGCACTGAAGAATTGCTGTTTTTGAACTGTGGTGCTGGAGAAGACTCTTGAGAGTCCTTTGGACTGCAAGGAGATCCAACCAGTCAATCCTAAAGGAAATCAGTACTGAACATTCATTAGAAGGACTGATGCTAAAGCTGAAATACCAATACTTTGGCCACCAGATGTGAAGAACTGATTCATTGGAAAAGACCCTGATGCTGGGAAAGACTGAAGGCAGGAGGAGAAGGGGCCAACAGAGGATGAGATGGTTGCAATGGCATCACTGACTCGATGGACATGCGTTTGAGCAGGTTCCAGGAGTTGGTGATGGACAGGGAAGCCTGGCGTGCTACAGTCCACAGGGTCACAAAGAGTCAGTCACAACTAAGCGACTGAACTAAACTGAAAAATCAGCCAATCAGAAATTTGCCCAGGCAATACTGAAACACATATTAACCTCAATCTTGGTTGAGCTTCCATTTGACTACACTTTGGAAGGTGACAGAAATTACCCCATCAAGTAAAACAACTTCAGCAACAAAGTAATGCCAAATTATAACATTATATGTTCCATATATGATTCAAACAGGGTGCTCAAAAAACTCTAAGATCTGTATATTCTGCTTTGTCTAGAAAAGTAGTCTAATCCACGGTCACCAATGATGCCACTATTTTATCACCCTGTTCACAACTCTGCAAGGGACAACAGAGTATGTGACTCAATACAGCTGTTCCGTTATCACTGAACATACAGCTTTAAATCACTCAACAAGGATTCACTGAGCCCCTGTTCTGTGCTATGACCTCTTTAAGATGTAAGGACAGAGGAGTGGACGGAACTCCTGCCTTCACTGGGTTTATGTTTTAACGAATGCTCTCTGACACTGAGTCAGTCACCTGTTTAATATGTAAAAGCACACACATTCCAGAAGCAGCAGAGAAAGTAGAAGGCCAGGTCTACAGGGGGAAATAACTAATTATATTTGCATTACATTAACAAGATCAGCCAATTAAGTTTGATCAAGATGAAGCTTCTTAAAAAACAGCTAAGAAACTATTTTTAAAAACTAAACTTCAGACTAAAGGGCTTTTCCAAGAATGTCTATGTGGTTAAAAAATAAAATAGATATATAAAGCATAAAAGAGATCTTCCAATTTGCTCTACTTGATAAAAGACCAGCTGAGGTGAGAAAAATAAAAATCTGGAAAACATGTTAATATGTGCTAGAATATAAAAAATTTATTGGAAAAGATGATATACAATAAGAAATGGGGCTAAACAAGAGATTAAAAGCATTGAGGAAATAGTGAAAATATAAAGATAAATGTTAAGGAGATAAATTCATAACAAGGATCATCTTAGGCACTAAAAAAGTAAAAATCCTATGGAGAAGGTGGGGAGGAAAAAAATGTCATGGTGGTTTTTTGGGGGTTTTTTTGTGTGATATAAAGTGCAAAATTACCAAACATTCTCTAAACATACATGAGTTCATCACCAAAGCAAGGAAGGTACCGAAATTATTAGGACATTAGACACACAAACTACTTGCTTAAAGAAGCACAGAGGACAGAATAAAATACTCAAGGAATGAAACACACCGAAAAGGCGATCAAGACTTAGAGTTAAGGAAAACTAGGCTGTACTCACGGGAAAAGATGGTTAAAAACAAATATGGCTGAAGTCTTCAAGATGCTAAAATGGATAGTGAGAGTGGACATAAATACGATACCCAGGGATATTGTTCCAGACTAAGTGGAACAAAAATTTCAAATCAAATTGCTTAAGAGTAGATTTTTTAGGATGAAAAGAAGAAAAAAAATAAAGGCTATTTCAGAAAAGTGCATAAAAACTGCACATAGACTTTAAGATTTCTGTACCCCATTTCCTCATTAAGTCAAATTATGCTAAGAGCTTAGATGAGGTAAAAACGACTCTTTTAAAAATCACAAAATTCATTCATTCACTCAATATGTTTAAAACTAAATGACTGCCACAGTATTAGGGTGGGAATGAGGTAGGAATGAGCAAGAGTATACCAAAAATCTACATAACCAACAACTGATGTTTTATTAAGCAAGAAAAGAGTCCAAACACCCTGACGTCCCATAAGCTACCTAGATTTACCTTTTCTAGCTCAATGAGAAAGCTGTCCAGGGACTCATCGGAGAGCTTGCCAACTTCAAACATCGTGACTGCATGGCTTTTCAAATTCTGCAGTAAAGAAGCAAAAACAAAACTGAAATGTACCTTATTTGAGCCTATTATTAACAAGTTCTAGCTTTCCCTCTGAATGCTAAGCATCTTATCTTGATACTACACTTTCCAATATATTTAACCTCAAGTGTGCATAAAGAGTTGATTCTTCTAATTACAAAAGCAGCCCTCACTAAAAAGCTGCCACATTCCTCTAAAGAATACAAAACAAAGCTGGCTGCATTTTCAGGAATAAATTTAGTACTAAAAAAAGATATAAGAACAGTGAATTATTACGTATCTGTTAAACATTTTCATATTTAAATAAGAATTTGACGTACTGGTGAAAGGTTTCCCATCATTAAAAAGGCAGTAAGTGTTGAGTCAAATAGGAACGCAATACGCTTTGTGTATCCTGTAGACAGATTCAAACTGTTTATACTGGCTGTGTCTGCTGGGGGGATAAAAATCATAGTTTAAAAATCAAAAAAAATGAAAACTGTTCATCACTTATCATTTGGAGTAAGAATGTATTTCATTTCAGCTTTATTTAATAATCAAAAGTACATAATATAGGCAATACTGTAAGTCATAAGAGGTCCCAATTCTACCTTATCTCCAACATAAAGAAAAAAAAAATTTTAAGCCATTCACTTATGTAGTAAATTTTCTGAAAGTCAATAATAAACCAAGACTTGATCACTGCCAGATCAAATGACTACCTAGCTTAACCTCTGTAGACAAGTCGCCAGGCCCAGGGAACAGAGCTACCGAGGGCAGGAATAGAAGCCCCTTGATTGTGCCCTTCTCCTCTCCCCACACGAGCACATGCAAGCCCCTCATCCACTATGCTTTGTCCCCCTCTGTACCTACAGGCCTTCCTGCGATGGTCTTCCTGCACTCCCCAGCTGGCACTAAGTCGTTCTCAGCCCCAACACCATCTTCTCCATGAAGGCTCCCTAAGCCCCTCTGGGCAGAAGGAGGGCTCTTCCTCTTTGCTCCCCACAAACACCACAGTGCCTCTCACGCTGCGGTGGTTCTTATGGCTACATTCTCCAGACTCAGTTTTTAGAAGGAAACTATTGTATTTCCTATCAATTTTATACCCCTAAGATCTAGCAGCATATGGGTAAGTACTCAAAGATACATACTGAGTGAGGAAAATCCAGACCAAATCACAAATTAACCGTTAAGCCTGGAGAGTTAGCTTTATGAGTGTATGTGCTGACACACAGCTTATTTACAGACAGGATCCTGCTGAGTCCACAGCTAACCTGGGTCTTCTTGGCTGTTTGTATCCGTGTCAGTAGCCGATGAAGCTTCCTGTACAGGGCTCCTACTTTCCCCGCCATCCCACGACAGGAGCATCTTCTGAGGATCTAAAGTACTCCTGTTGATGAAGAAAACTGTCACTTCTGAAAAACCACAAAGATGACCATATACAAAAACAGCCACTGAAGTCAGTACTGAGGTTACAAACATTCACCTAAATCCACTCTTACATTCAGGCCCCAAACTGGGATGTAGTCCTAAAATATTCTGCACCCACAGCAAAGGTTCTTAACTAAACCCATGGACAGGCTTCACAGAATCTGAGAACATTTTAAATTTAATGTAACATATAGTATGCGCTTTTCTCTAGGGCAAGTGTCACAGTTTTCACCAGATTCTTAAAAAATTCCAAAACACACAAGATTAAACACCACTAATATATAGGGTTCAATCTGCTGAATAAAATTTTGTACATAAAATTGCATTTTTTCCCCAAAACAAAAAACTCTCATACTAAAAAAATGAGTTACTTTAATCTGTTTACAGATGGAACATTCTTCCACGATGAATGAAGCTGGTCCAAATTTATTACTTGTCCTTTCTTGTGGGCAAACCCCAATCGGCAGTACATTGATACAGCATTCTAAAAGGAATATAAAGGAAACAAGTATTTGAAATAAACTAGACGTCAGAATGTCTGTAGACAAAAAAAACTATTATGGACTACACTTACAGAGATCCTCAAATATCTTCCATCCCATAGCCAGAAAAAAACATTTCAGTAGGCCTGGTCTGCCCCTAAGATCTCCACAAAGACAGGAGAGGGAAAGCCTCCAATCTCTGGCTTGGCCCTCCCTAGATCCACCCCTCAAGAGGCAGGAGTTGTTGCTTTAACTGACGTCACTGCAAGCCACTGTGACTTCATTACCATGCACTGGTCAGGCTGCTCCCTGCTGGGCAGAGACGGGTGAGGACAGCTCTCACTCCCTGGGGTGGGATACTGCTTCAGGGTTCTGGTCTCGCTCTGCTCTACTTCCTCTGACAGTTAATAAGCATTTCACTGCTTCTGCTTCTCAGTATCAAGACAAAAATCTATAATCCATTCAGTGCTCGTAACACGAGTGAAAAAGAGTAGGAAAATTACATACCTTAACCAGAGACAGGTCTATCTCAAGAACATTTGCAAGCTGGAAAATAAAATTAAAAATTATTTTACATCCTAAGAATTATCAGTATATCATAATAAACAGTTACAGATAACTTCTCCATCATCAGCAAAATTTAAATTATTAATAATGGAAATACTGAATAAATTTGGTAAGCTGAATTTTCTTCTTTCCATATCTTTAAGACACTCAGAGTAGTACAAATCCAGGCAGTGTGACCCTAACAACTTAGCATGCATTATTATAATTACTTGAGCTACTTTAATTAGAATTACTCAGCTTTAATTTCCTCATTTAAAATGAAAAAATTCTATATCGTTTACAATGCTTTTACTATAAAGTCATATAAAGTTATTCAACCAAATTATAACTATATACATATGCAGGAAATAACTTAAGAATAGTAACTTAAGTATATTAATAGTCTAAGATCTAACCATGTATGGATTTTTAAAATATTTTAGTTATATCATTAAATAATTGTATCTACTTTACACAAACTTATTTTATAATCTTGAGGCTAAACTCTTTAATAAGATGCTGTCACACTTACCTCTGCAACATTAGTATGCTCATCTATTGACACAAATATCTTATAGAGCAGAGTTTCAAAATAATCACCTTGCACTCGATTCATTACAAAACCTTCAAGAGGAGGAACTAAAATAAACAAAATAGATGTTTCTCAGCAATTTAATTTTACAAAAGAAGAAAGTTTAATTCAAATATCTATTCAAAAAGAGACCTCCAACTTAGGAAATGAATTCAGCTTTTGATTCATTTTATCAACTCCACTGAAAGTTTTTCTAAAATTCCCAAAGTAAAGGTCATATACAAAATGCTGTCTACACATAGTGGACTCTGATGGCACAGCATAAATCCATGAAAGTAATTTCACCCCCAGGGACCGCTCAGCATTACTCAGGCAGAGAAGTGCTTACATGCGTGGATTCAGTAGAAAGGCAGGGGGACTGTGGTTGCTTCAGAATGGGGAAGCCTGCCAAGGGTTTGTTTTTGATCAGTCTTAGGTAGCAGGATGCCTGGTCTGAAGCAGAGAAGCAAGGGCTGCAAGCTGCCATGCTATACAAAACCAGGGGGACAGAAAGTAGCAGCTCGTTGTCCTTCTCCCCCCATCCCTGCTCCATCCTGACAAAAGGGGAAACCCATCTGTGTGACTGCCACGTTTATCACTGATGTAACTTGCTCTTTGGGGCTTTCTATTCTGTATCCTCCTCAGTGGGAAGAGGGTCAAAACCTTTGTCAGCACAAGAGGCTGCCCAGTTGCTACTCTCCACCTGGCAGTCTGTACTCACTTCTCTCCATCTCTTTGGCCCAGATGTCCTACTCCAATTTACTAGGCTGCTCTTCCGACCATAATGAAGAGGCACTACGCTTGCCTTTGCCAGTCTCCCCTGTGGGCACACTTTCCTTAAAGCATTCGGGAAGATGTGTGCCTAGATCACAGGGGGATTTGGTGTCCCTGTGTCCTCTGACCTTAACACTACCTCACTGCACTTCAAACCTAGAAGTATTCCCAAGAGAGAGCTGCAAGACAAAACTCAAGTGAGCAAAATGAAGACACTGTGAAGAACCACAACGTACACATCAGGGTAGGCTACCCAATCCACAGCTCTGTCTCAGGGCATTTTCTGGTTTGGTGCTACCCATATTTCTAATCACCCAAGAACTGTTAAGGATCAAAAGTTTCTTTTTAGAAATATTTCAGCAATCCCATTTTTTAAATATAATTAATTCTTTTCCTGCACTATCAACTAGGTGAATAAGAAGTGTCAAAATTTATTGAATGCTTACTAAATGCCAGACTATACTACTAGCTACTTTATATACAGTTTCACTTAATCCTCTTAATATCAAGAGTTGTTAAAAACTATACCTTATCTTAAAGATGAAGAAATCAAGGCGCTAAGAGGTTGGAAATACGCAATTTACATTTGGGCAAAAAGAATGAAAAATTCTTTATCTCTACATAAAGATACAGAATAGTCTTCAACATATATTAAGTAAAAAAAGCAAAGCATGCGTTGGATACACCATCTGTGTAAGAATAAAATCACATAAAAAAGGATATATATATATATTTGTGCATAGTATGTTTGTGAGAAAGTATATAGGCAACTTAGCAGCAGTGGCCGAGAGAAATTGAGTAACTCAGGGCAGGCGTCAGAAACAGATGTTTTTATACCCTTTTGTAAGTTTAGGATTTTATAATCCTAATTATTGGCTACTCAAAAAGACATTAATAAAAATTAAAACACCTGGAAATAGCAAAGAAAATTATTTTTTAAAAAAATAAAGGACAAGGCAGGCCTGGGCATAAACACGTATAAACACAAATAAAACATAAAGGTCAGGACACACTGGAGCATGACCACTTGATGTGAGGGATGTTTCTGTAACAAGCCCTATCACTCAGTTGTTAACAGTAAGGCTCCTGAAATTTTTTGACTCTTTCTATATTTGATTACACAAGTATCTTAGAATGCAGATGATGTCACAAACAAGAATAGCTAGAAGATGTGATGGAAAACACATTCACAACCCACAACCTTCATGCAGTAAGTGCTTCTACAAATCGGTAAGAAATCTAACCTACAGAAAAAAGCTCTACTGTGTTCAAAGCTGTTAACCACGTCACCAAAATAAATAAACAAGGAAATGATCTAAATAACAAGCAACAGAGTAATGGTTTAGGAAACTGAACCACTGCTGTTCTTGTCCGTTTGTTGTTTAGTTGCCAAGTGGTGTCTCTTTTGCAACCCCACAGACTGTAGCCCACCAGGCTGCCCTGTCCATGGAATTTCCCAGGCAAGAATACTGGAGCAGGTTACCATTTCCTTCTCAATCAAACCTGTTCTCTTGCACTGGCAGGAGGATTTTTTACCACTGAGCCACTTGGGAAGCCCCAAACTGAAATATACAAGGGTCTTAATATTGATTTAACTTGGGGAGGAAGTGAAGAAGGGAGGAAGAGATAAGCCAAAAGACAGTCATTACATTAAAAAATAAGACACAGATATGTCTGGTAAAAATGAACAACATACAATTCTATGATATTCCTGAACATATGTAGAAATTTACGCAGTGAACAAGGTTTAAAAGGTGACATAAATTTATAAAGACAGATTTGACTTAGGATTTTAAGAAATTTACCTTGGATTTCTATTTTAATACAGTGTTTAATTACACCACAAGATAAAAATAAAAAGAAGGAATTTAAGTAAAATCACCACAGTGTGCTGTAATGTAATGAGGAAGAAATGGTTTTCTTTGAAAAATTCTAACACAAAGATCCCAGGATGATGTGTGTCTAACTTATTAGGATGATACAGTGCCCAGCACCTAGCAGTCATTCAAAAAACATGGAGAAATATTACCACATACTCACCTGCTATACAACTGTCATCAGAGATTGGTACATCTAGATAAACAAATCCTTTGTTATATAAACCTACGGAAGCAAAAGTATCTCATTTTAGATGAAACAGTAAACATTAGTAGTTTAAAAAAAAAATAAAAACTTTATTCTTGATTTTCCATAAAGATTCTTACAACTTAATGGCATGTGAAAAAGACAAGACAGAAGAAAAAAATTATTATCAAAGCTTTCAAAATCTTGGTTTCCCTCAAATGCTCAGAACTGCAAAATTTTTCTTATGATTCATTCACGTAAATTTCTAATCTGTGTGACTAATTACAGCCACACTAGAAAACAATGGACAAAGGCCACATTTCAAACAATACCACGCCTTAGGAAACATTACTCTTCTTATCTAATTGATAAATAGTTGCTACTAATTGTTGATGGCTTAAAATAAGTTTTTATGTTGACAGAAGACCATTTCTACTAACCACTTACTATGGACTACATTGTAATCTAGTGATCCAGAGAGTTGAGGGCCTGCATCAATGATCTTATCAATAGCGCATTTCTCAGGCAAAGTGCATATCTAGGAAAAGCAAAATATTTTCAATTAAGTTCTGTCCAAATTAACTAATTGATAAGCCTTCTCAAATCTATTTACATTTAAACCAATGATTATATGTCATTAATTATATGAACTACCTGTTATATTCATTCTTTACTCTAGAATCCAAACAGAAAAGGCTATGCACATAACCATCAGTTAAGGTGCCAAAGTATGCTACCAAAACAAAGTAATTTTAAGTGCTAATACTTGCTGATAAATAACATGTTCACTAATAAATACTAATATTCATTCACCCTTTTTGAATTGGAATCTGATCCACATACTGATTCTGAATCTCTCAAATCAAAAGCTAAGTCACACGCCACAGGATTACTATCAGTGACAAGACCACTATCTTATGAAACAATCTGATATCTTAATTGGAAGTAAATGCACTGAAGCAGAATTTCTAAGCCTTGCTCTCACTGGATTTATTCTGTCCTTGGAAGTAAAATAAAATGCAAATTAAAAAGAAGTCCACATGCTCGCTTAACTCCTTCAGCCACAGGGATATGACTGATCTCTAGGCACCTCATCGACTGTTTCACCTCCTTCCTCTAAATCAACATCTCTTCTTAAACATATACAGACAAATGTGGTCTGACCACTGCAAACAGCATTTCCCTTGATCTTGACCTTAGTGCTCTATCAAGCACCTAACACTTGAGTATAGCATTTCAACAGTGATTTAAGAGCACAGCAAACTGTCCGAATTAAAACCCTGGACTTTACTGTGACTGGAGTCATTACTTCACTTCTCTGTGTTCATTTTCCTCACATGTGAAATAGGCTACAAACAACCCCACACCATTGGGGTTGTTATGAGAATCAAATGAGACAATATAAAAGGCACTTGGAACAGTGCCTGGCACTCTGAGCATACACCAAGCACTCAAAAAGTGTTATCAATGTTACTACTGGTAGTTGCAGCATCATTTCTACTGTACATGAAACATCCATCTAATTAAATCCCCAGATGACCTACAAGAACCACATCAAGTCTCCCTCATTAATAAAGAGTATTTTCGAAACTTACCAATAATCTCGCCTACTGAGACTATTTACAATTTTGAATTTAAGTTTAATTTCCTTCAGGAACACTAAATAGTGTCACGTTTCAAAAAAACTTCTGCAACTATAGTTAAATATAATTTTTAAAAATAAAAATGCTTTTTTAAAGATACCTACCTTTATGTCATCTTCCGTGATATATGCAGCCTGTACCACCCACCAGGCCTCTATGGCAATTTCCACTGGCTTTACTGGTAAAAGATCACGCGCCGTTTTCCTTCTGAAAAATTTCTGCAATGGTTCAAATATCTGAGAATTTGCAATCAACCTAAAATTACTATTTTTTTTTATTAATCACACTGTAACAAGATCATTTCTAACAGGCTGCGGCTGCTGCTAAGTCACTTCAGTAGTGTCCAACTCTGTGCGACCCCATAGATGGCAGCCCACTAGGCTCCCCCGTCATTGGGATTCTCCAGGCAAGAACACCGGAGTGGGTTGCCATTTCCTCCTCTAGCAGGCTAAATACCTTTTAAAATCTAACGTGTTTTAGATATAATGAATGGAGAAAGTCATTCTTAAATTATTTCAAAATAAATTACTTCAAAACACTATCATTAAATCTGAATCTAAATCCAGATATTCAAAAGAAACCCAGGTGTAAATGTGTATCAATTTCACTCATAAACTGAACCCTGGGGGTGGAATGACTTAGGTTAGACGATCAATGGAGCAGATTTTTAAAAATAAATGAAGCGTCCTATGCCTTAAAGATTTTAAATTCAATAAGCACTTAAGCTATAACCTAGAGACACTGATGAGTTGTTTTTGTATTATTTCTATATTAAGTATACTTTATTTGAACCAAAAAAATCACAATTCATTATTTCTACTACTTAAAAATTTAACAAGACTGTGTGATAAGAGGGACAAGAAATGAGAAAGAGAAACAACTAGCTTACTTTTGATGATCTGCACTGATTCATCAGATCAATGTATTGGTTTCTTCCTATGCCAAGAAGCCTTAAACCTAAAAGAAAGAGTCTTTCTTTTAAAATCATTTAATACATCTTGAAAAGTCAGTACACACACAAGTCTACTAGGAAAAAACCTTTTGACTTTCGTTCCTCTTTTTGATTATTACTGACAATTAGGATCAAATTAAAAAGAAGTCTTCAAACGAAATACAGAAGAACCAATTGGGAGAGATAAATTCATGCTGACACTTTTGACAATGCTAAATGAGAAAAAATTTTCAAAGCAGAAGTCCTCCCAATATCAGGAAGTCAAAATGTACTTCTCAGCAAAAGTTTCTTCTTAACACAACAGAACTGTCATATTTCAAATAGACACACTTCATTAAAAAAAGTATAATTTTAAAAAGCAGCAAATTTTGTTAGTAAAAACCATGTATTGTGCTGCAAAAACACTGTGAGTGAATTTTCTTCCTCATTTAGTATACACCTTAGCCCAAGTATGAAAAGGAACTTTACTCTCTAGAAAAAGACTAGTTCCATTTGTCTGATTCTTCCACTCCAAAATATCTCTCTTAGACATTTAAAACTAAATCTCATACTTGACTAATACCACCTGATAAAATTATCAAGAATCTTGCTTATGTTCTCATCTCTCATGTTAAAATGCACACATTACAACACAGACAAGAGCACAGATGCACATAGACACTAACCATTACCTGGCTCAGAGTAATACTTACAGTCAGCAGCAGTGAAATTGGGCAATGAATCATAACTTTTCTCACTGTTCATAATGTCCTTTTAAAAAGGAAAAAAAAAAGGAAATGATAAATGCAAATGTCCTTACACAAAACACTGAGATCCAGCCTGGCAACCCAGTGCACACAGTGGCACATACCACGTGGTCTCCTGTCTAAGAACTGAAAGTCAGGCTTCCAGGTCTGGGTTCCTCACAGTGCTATGAAGCCCAGACAGTTGCCCTGCAAGCTTTGCCCTGCAGAGGCTATACAAGGAATACCTCCCTTCGAGCTCAGGATTGTGACTCTCCACACTTCAAACCTGATCCTAGAGTCCTACCCCAGGGCAAGAGAGAATCCCAAGAGAAGGTCTGACAGTGGGTCACAGCACTGCCAATAGAGACCTAACGACTAAGTCGTCTTTGCTCCTCCAAGTCACAACCAGCAACTCAGACACAGTCAGTATCTGGCTTCTTCCAACCCTCATCTGTTTCTCCAGTAATAAACCAGCTGTTTACTGTGGGGATAAGACCCATTTTCAACCCAGGAGTTATATACCCAGTGGTTTAAGAACAGAAACCAGAGAAGAGCAAGCATATGGATGCAACTGAGAGCTGGAAACTGGGACAAAATCTCACTCTGTTATCTCCCCTAAACCTGTGGACACCACCAGGAAAATAATTAGAGAGACAGCAACAACTACTCTACATACTGCTCAGCTGCCACCTTCTTTATACTGCACTGGTTCCAGGGAAAGGGACTGACAGAAACTCAGCTGCCAGGCCTCAACCTTTACTTTGTATTTCCTCCAAAACAGGGACACACAGGAGACACGGGGCGGTAGCAGTGCCTTGAAAAGGGGGCTTAAGAAGACAAGTAGGGGGAGCTCCTGTGAACGCAGCCTTATCCTGCAGGCACCCACCTTCTTCAGTTCTGTGCCCTCTGCTCTTCAAGGGGCTAGTGAGCCCAGAACAGCAGCACTCAAACAGAATTAAATCATCAGTGAATGCCAGATAAATACTGCCCATCTTTACATAAAGCTCCCTTAAAAGCAGTATATGAACTAGTACTTAAGGCCATTCAACACAAGCCTAAACACTGCCTTTGGAAAAAGGCTAACATCTAAAAGTTAATAATCACAGAAGGATTAGCAGCCAGGACCAGTAATGTATTTCTAGTCTTCTGACACATGCATTATAAAATGTTGAGTCTATATCATCATTGATTCTTTCTACAGTTAGCAAATTGCTAAATACATTAAGCTTCAAAGCTTAATGTTCAATTCTGTCAGCCACATTTTCAACCTTAACCATGTATTAAAAGCAATGAATTTTATACAAACTGTGCTAACATAAATGACTGATTAACCTACAACAGCACAAGGGGTCAACAACATCTTCAAGAACACAGAATAAGAACAGATACTTTCCCACTGTGAAAACACTGCTAAGGACAACTACTTGTGGCACAACAGTTACCTTGTAAACGACTGTCCTTTTTACACTATCAGTTCAGAAACAATGTCCACTGTGGCTGGGTGCCACAAAGCTGGTCATCATCCACAAAGCGTCCGTGACATGAAGTCTCATCCCTCCCCTAGATTCATATATCCTGTAAACTCACCTCCATGATCCCAGTATAATATGAGAATGGGGTTATCCTCAGGCCTTTTACCATGATGTCTGACAAGTGGTAAGGGTACAGCATGAGATGATCTCGACTGTACTTCAACAGTTCCTCATAGTACTTGCGTTCATCTTTCTTGACATGCTTAACTGGAAGAGAGACAAAGGGAAATTCTCCAGTTTTATTTGACGTCTTACTAGTAAATGCAATGTTAAATTCCTTACAAGTTAGTATTGTAAATGCAATGTTAAATTCTTTACAAGCTAGTATTAATTAAAAATAAAAATATGTAAACTGGAAGAGAACAAATAAAACAACCTAAGCTGAAACAAAGAAACAATTATAGCACAAGAAACAGACTTCACAGAATATAAGTAAAATGCATAACGGGACAGATAAGTACAAAAGTAATTCTTAACAAATCAAAAAGCAAAGAAGGCGAGCATAGAGTGTCTCCCACACCCCAAAACATAAGCTATAAACCATCCAATCCCTTACTGTGATACTTTACAAAATAGTCAATCTGAATGGCAGCTTTCTATGAAATCAAGTCTATTTTAAAAAATTATCTGCTGGTCTTTGTGCTTTAAATGTAAAAAGACCTCTGAGTTCCATAGAATACGCCCTTCACATAGAAAACCTCTCTCTGAAATGCTATGTTTAAAAGAAGAGCAACAAATGGGAGGGAAGATCAGCAGGGCAACAGAATAATCGGACAAATAAAAGGCAAACATTATGGGGAGGGAGGCAGGAGGGGGGCTCGGGATTGGGAACACATGTACACCCGTGGCGGACTCATGCTGATGTATGGCAAAACCAATACAGTGTTGTAAAGTAAAATAAAAAATAAAAAAAAAGGCAAACATTGAAAAAGAGAAGTTAAAAAAAATGGAACCAATTATGTTTAAAAGTTGTTCCAATTATTATAGAAAGAGGCTTCATTGAAGTTACATTATTTGGAAAATTTACAGAAAACAAAACAAAACAAAAAACTCAAAGTCAAAAATCAAGAAATAATGCAAATCTTTCTGGCATATTTTCTCACATAAAGTAAAAAAGAGGACATCTGAATCAAAATTAATATTCTGTAGGTAAAATAAATCTGTAAACAAGACTCTAAAAAATAATTTTCATTGGAATTAAAAGGAAAAATCTACTTGCTAATCCAAATTATTGTTACGTGTAATGGGTCATTATAGAATTCCACAAAGTCTGTACGTAAAACGATTTCAGTAATATGAAATATGATGAAAAGATAGATTTATGAAAATCATAACTCAGTAACAGCCAATTCTATCTCAATGTAAAAATGGCTCTACTTACCTAAGTTGTTTCTATATCGTAACTGATTGCGGATACTGTACAGGACAACCTGCTTCTCATATTCTCTCTGTGAATTTCCAAGACTCTAAAAATAAAAATTCAAATAGATTTAAAATAACTAAACCAACAGTACTCTCCCTCCTTAAAATTTCAATACCATGCCCCCTAATTTTATCCTGGAATCTCTAAGTTCAAAAACTGAGTAAAGGTTTTCTTAAATTTTATCATAAAAACTTTCCTGCAATGGTATCAGAGCAAAAAAAAAAAAAAAGCGTTTATCTTCAATCTGCCTTTCTAAAAGGATCTACTGACACTATCTAAAGTATTTTATATATGTGTGTATATATATGTATATGTACATATATAGAGAGAGAGCTGTCAGAGAGCATAACTGCACTTAAGTTAACAAAAAACTAAATTTTACTAACAAAAAATTTCCTTCTTGCCGGTTTCCAATTTGTGTGGATGGGGATGGATGGTTTCTTGCACCTGCATTTTTTAAAATTTAAGAATGGCCACTAAGAACAGATCCCTGTCTGATAACTACTTACAGATGAAGCCTATGATTATTAAAAATTAAGATTTCTGAGGAATATATATTTCAAATGTACCTCTAAGTAAGATTATTTCTTAAAAACGTCATCTAATGGTCTCATTAGAAAACATTTAGATAATTCTAGAAAATAGAGTTGTCTAAATTTCCGATATATTTTTTAATGAGCAAAATACTTTCTATCTGTGAACTTAAGTGTTTTAAGTTCAAAACTGGTTTTTCGTGAAAGCAAAGTGTAAGCTGGTCTGATTAGAGTTAACGTTACATTCAATGTGAGACCATAAACTACATGTGACTGCTATCCCCCTTCTAATTATTAGCCATGATTGTTCCAATATACTATAAAAAACATCTTAAGAGATTAATGGAATATTCACTGGAAGAACTGATGCTGAAGCTGAAACTCCAACACTTTGGCCACCTGATACAAAGAACTGACTCACTGGAAAAGACCCTGATGCTGGGAAAGATTGAAGGCAGGAGGAAAAGGGGACAATAGAGGATGAGATGGTTGGATGGAATCACCAACTTGATGGACATGAGTTTGAGCAAGCTCCAGGAGTTGGTGATGGACAGGGAGGCCTGGTGTGGTGCAATCCATGGGGTCGCAAAGAGTTGGACATGACTGAGCTACTGAACTGAAGAGATTAGTGACAGAAAAGATTAGAGGATTCAGTGACTATATTTCTTACTCATAGGTTTTTGAAAGCCAAGGTAAATGTCCACATACATACTTTCATTTAAGGCCATCTTCATAAGGCAGATGAAACACATCTAACTGGCATACAACTGGAACTACTGGTGGGTACCATTTTAAGAAAAAAGGGACATAATGTGAGAAAACTAAAATGCTGAAATGTATGTGCTTACGTTATTTTCATCCACTTTAACATTACAGGTAGTTAGAAGTTAATCACAAAGAAACTGCTCTCCTGTCTCTGATGCAGCCCCAAAGCCAAGCTCAGGACTGAAGATATTTAGGTGATTCAAAATACCAAGCTTTTTGTAAAACTTTTAAAGGATCTCCTCTAGCTCTACTGCTAAATAAAAGTCTTTTTCTCAAGGAACACAAAACACACACACACACACACACACACACACAC
>SJYV01020350.1:848190-921844 GCA_006410875.1 Neotragus pygmaeus | reverse complement strand
AAAAAAAAAAAAGCGTTTATCTTCAATCTGCCTTTCTAAAAGGATCTACTGACACTATCTAAAGTATTTTATATATGTGTGTATATATATGTATATGTACATATAGAGAGAGAGAGCTGTCAGAGAGCATAACTGCACTTAAGTTAACAAAAAACTAAATTTTACTAACAAAAAATTTCCTTCTTGCCGGTTTCCAATTTGTGTGGATGGGGATGGATGGTTTCTTGCACCTGCATTTTTTAAAATTTAAGAATGGCCACTAAGAACAGATCCCTGTCTGATAACTACTTACAGATGAAGCCTATGATTATTAAAAATTAAGATTTCTGAGGAATATATATTTCAAATGTACCTCTAAGTAAGATTATTTCTTAAAAACGTCATCTAATGGTCTCATTAGAAAACATTTAGATAATTCTAGAAAATAGAGTTGTCTAAATTTCCGATATATTTTTTAATGAGCAAAATACTTTCTATCTGTGAACTTAAGTGTTTTAAGTTCAAAACTGGTTTTTCGTGAAAGCAAAGTGTAAGCTGGTCTGATTAGAGTTAACGTTACATTCAATGTGAGACCATAAACTACATGTGACTGCTATCCCCCTTCTAATTATTAGCCATGATTGTTCCAATATACTATAAAAAACATCTTAAGAGATTAATGGAATATTCACTGGAAGAACTGATGCTGAAGCTGAAACTCCAACACTTTGGCCACCTGATACAAAGAACTGACTCACTGGAAAAGACCCTGATGCTGGGAAAGATTGAAGGCAGGAGGAAAAGGGGACAATAGAGGATGAGATGGTTGGATGGAATCACCAACTTGATGGACATGAGTTTGAGCAAGCTCCAGGAGTTGGTGATGGACAGGGAGGCCTGGTGTGGTGCAATCCATGGGGTCGCAAAGAGTTGGACATGACTGAGCTACTGAACTGAAGAGATTAGTGACAGAAAAGATTAGAGGATTCAGTGACTATATTTCTTACTCATAGGTTTTTGAAAGCCAAGGTAAATGTCCACATACATACTTTCATTTAAGGCCATCTTCATAAGGCAGATGAAACACATCTAACTGGCATACAACTGGAACTACTGGTGGGTACCATTTTAAGAAAAAAGGGACATAATGTGAGAAAACTAAAATGCTGAAATGTATGTGCTTACGTTATTTTCATCCACTTTAACATTACAGGTAGTTAGAAGTTAATCACAAAGAAACTGCTCTCCTGTCTCTGATGCAGCCCCAAAGCCAAGCTCAGGACTGAAGATATTTAGGTGATTCAAAATACCAAGCTTTTTGTAAAACTTTTAAAGGATCTCCTCTAGCTCTACTGCTAAATAAAAGTCTTTTTCTCAAGGAACACAAAACACACACACACACACACACACACACACACACTCACTCACTCACTCACTCACACAGCAGACAATCTACTAAAATCTTAACAACTCTCAAACTTGAGGATTTGCTCTACTGTTTCAAAATAAGTCCCTTAATTTATCCTAACTTACAACCATTTTCCTCCTTTAAAATTCTGTTCCTGGTTAACTCCAGGAATAAAAAGTGTAAATCAAACCACTTACACAAAATATAAGGGCCCTGTTATTTGTAAGCTAATTAGAGAACAGAGCTATTAAACATCTAAGTCTTTGCCATAGTCATTAAGTGATGACTGGTTCTAATCAATACATGTGTGCTCGCACCAATAACTAAAAACTACATTAAAAGCTGATTCTATTCTTCACTACCCTGGTACATAAAATATTAACTGCTATGTTCACAAAGATTCTTTGCCTTCTCTTCCACTCCTACCCCAAATTTCCCACCATTCAAATTTTAAAACACTGTTGCCTCTATAGGAGGCAACTAAAGAAAGGTCATTTTACTCTGACACAGTGCTGACCCTGCAGAAATTCCAACCAGGTCTGACAAACGAAGCTGGGCTGCATATAAAAGGAACTGTAACAGATGGAGTGCCACAGAAACTGGCTGCAAAACATCCACTGTGCATCAGATTAGCATAAACGCCTTTTTTTCTAAAGCTTTTGCTCCACAAATCCTGTCCCAATATGCACCCCCCTCAAAGAAGTACATAGTATTTTTTTTTAATTGACCCTCCTTGGATCACACAGAACCACATCATAAAATCTCCCTTCAAATAAAACAACTATGAATTGNAGGCAACTAAAGAAAGGTCATTTTACTCTGACACAGTGCTGACCCTGCAGAAATTCCAACCAGGTCTGACAAACGAAGCTGGGCTGCATATAAAAGGAACTGTAACAGATGGAGTGCCACAGAAACTGGCTGCAAAACATCCACTGTGCATCAGATTAGCATAAACGCCTTTTTTTCTAAAGCTTTTGCTCCACAAATCCTGTCCCAATATGCACCCCCCTCAAAGAAGTACATAGTATTTTTTTTTAATTGACCCTCCTTGGATCACACAGAACCACATCATAAAATCTCCCTTCAAATAAAACAACTATGAATTGTTTTGAACAATGAATACTGGTAAACCTATAGTTTTACCAGTAATCCTCAAATCCTCAAAAATCCCCCCCAAATCCTCAAACAATGGTGTGATCCACAACTTTTTAATATATTCTTGGAAGTCAAGTATAGCTCACAACAAATAAAAAAACCTTTCATCTTATTTACATTTTAAAAATTTTAATAATTTTTAAAAATTAAAAAAAAAATCTGAATCACTTTCCCCCAGCTTTCAGAAATGAACCACTTCCAAATTAAATGCCTCAAAACTTATTGGAAACTGTTATCAAAGTACTCAGTATCTGTTAACACCAAAAAAAAAAACCAAATTCTTTTCACACAAGGACTATTCCCCACTTTTAAACTGACTTTAGCTCCAGGAAAAAAATCTCAAACTGATGCTATCATTCCTTCACTTCAAAAATACTGGAAGACAACTACAGCCCTATAGACAAGAAATACAGTGCTGGCAGTCAACTACTCTAGATTTAGGTTGGGGAAACCTTCCTGGAGGAGTTAGAGTTAACATCTGGATTCAAGAAGCAACAAGTAATCTATGGCAACAAGTGGTAAAAGGGCTGGGTTTGCATTTTAGAAACCTCACTCCAGTAGAGTACGAGGAATGGATAGGAGGGTCTTTTTCTGAAGGGAAGAGACCAGAGAGAAAGCTGATACAGTAAACCAAGGTAGAGCCTGACCTAGGAAAACAGAGCAAGGCTAAGTCCATGAAATAACTTGTACAGAGGGGTTCTGCAACACCTTCGACAAGTGGAAGTTTATCCTAAGCGAAAATATCAATTCTTTTAATTGATGTTACCAAAAGTTTTAATTTAATGTCATGTTTGTAACAGATTATAACACTGTTTGGAGATTATTTTTAATAGTTGTGACTAAGGTTTAGAAAGGTTTTGCCAACATTAATTAAGATCGATTCTTTCTGTTGGGCATAATGGAATCATCCCTCTCTTGTCTATCAAGCTACATTTATTTTTGTGAAAGGAAGAGTAAACATGGAAACAAAGGCTTACTGGTTCTTCCAGTTGTCTTGCCATATGCCACAAAACTCTATAGACAGAAAGTGTCCATCAAGGCCCTTATTCAAGCTTAACAAGAGAAGCTGATTCCCCCAGCTTTAGAGCTTTCTTCTTCCTGTTCAAGATTAATATCACAAGGACAGCCACTGCCACCCAAGAATTTGGAGTTCCTTAAATTTATCTTTCCACTTTTGTGTTTTTGATATCTTGAAGTGAAAGCATTTTATCTGCCACGTGATACGCTGCCAGAATCTTAAATTATTCATTTCCTGGAACTAAGACCCCAAGCTGAGAGCTGCAGCAAAGTAACAATCTGTATACCATCACCACCACCATCCCAAACCCACCAAATATGCCAGTGTTCAGAACCAATGGAAAATAGAATTTCACTCCCAACCAAGTAAAATGGTAGGAACTTGAAGGTCAACCACTGGCCAGAGAAAAACAGTGCTTTCTATACAGAACTCATCACACCCTTCATAAGCTTCACCACCACTCGCCATATCATGTATTTACTCATTTGTTTACTGTCTTTCTTTTCTAAAACGTAAGCTCCATGAAGACAGGGCTTTCCTTGTGTTGACTGCTGCAAATTACCCGCACCTCAAACAAGGCATAGTACACAGCAGGTGTTCAACAGATATCTGCAAAACTGAGTAAAAATGACTCTCAAGCATTTGAGAACTACTTCTGAGGTAAAAAAAAGACCAAACCTCCTTGTCACTCTCTTGTTGCAACATCTCTAATAAACCCACCTCGTCGGGAGGCTAAAGTCCAACAAAAGAAGTAGGAAAGCTCTGCAAAATCTGGCCCTGACAGCTCCCACCCCCAAACACTAACCAAGCCCCACCTCCAGATTGTGAAAGCAGGCTTTCACTCATCTAAGCTTTTCAAAATGACTTTCTCTCTCGTTGGAAAATCTTTAATCCCCCCCTTTTCTAGCTATCTCTTATTTGTCTTTTAAAACCCATTTTAAATGCCTTTCTTACACATTCTCCTGACGCTCCACTGACACTTTCTGAGTCCCTCCTGTGTGCGCACCCCTACACTATGATGCTGGTTCGTGTGAGCAGCTATCAGCCTGTAACGCAGTCATTTGTTTCTCGTCCTTTTGCCACCATCCCCAAGTTCTGAAGATCAGGAGCTGTGTTTCAAATTTGTTTCGAAGGTGTCTAGCCTAGTGCCTGGTGAAACGAAGACCGCGTGCGAAGGCGCCAGGCGAGTCCAGTGGTCTCCATCCCATTTCGTAACAGCCCCATCCTGCCCTTGTGGCCCCAGGGCCACCCTCTCCCCAGCCGCGGGTTTGGGATCGGTTAAATCCAGACCCTTAGCGGGGGCAAGGCCGGGAGTGAGCCCAGAGGCGCGCGAGCAGGTGGCAGCGGGGCGGGACCAGGTCCCCGGCTTCCGTACCTGCCTCACGTTGGCCGGCAGCTTGCTCCAGGGGTAGTTGTGCCGGATGTGGAACTCCACGTCTATGTTCATGATGCCGGGAGCCTGGGCGGGCGTCAGCGGCCGGGGCCGCCGCTNGTCCGAGGGGCGGGGCCGGGGCTGGCCTGCTGCTCAGGTCCCTGCACGCGAGTGGACTGGGCAGGTGGAGCCGGTGATACCCGGATAGTGACTCCCTGTCCGCGCGCCCCGTATCCCTCTGTTAGTCTCTGGATGAATCAGTTGGGTTTGTAGTGCCAGTGCTGGATGACCCGCTTTCCCCAAATGTGTGCCCGGGTGGCCCTGGAGCAGGCGGCTACAGGCATTCGGGTGGGATACCTAGAAGGAATGACTTGGGATGGGGGCCATAGTCGACTTGAAAAAGTGCAAGAGCGGTAAGGTTCCCAAGGGCCCCCCAGTAGCCAATCCTGAACCGAGGCCAGGGGGAAGGGGTCCAAGCTCATGACGGAATGGGTGAGTCAGCTGTCCCCCACAGTGGAGTGGTAGAGCTAAGGGCTAGTGATCCTTCATCTCCAATGGTAGTTGTTGCATCTTGTACAAGAGAAACAACTGGGCTCTCCTTCAAAGGTCCAAATGCTCGTTTTGCTTTGTGGACTGCCCTGCGGCTTGCAGGATCTTATTTCCCCAACCAGCGATTGAACCTGGTCCTCAACAGTGAATGGCAGTGTCCTAATCCTGGACAACCAAGCAGTTCCCGCAAAGGTCCAGATTCTTAAATTGTAGGACTTCAGGGAACTGAATGTTAAACAGCTGGGGCTGATTTGGGAGAGGCCTGGAGGGAATCTAAGATAAACATTCTTGCATATAGCAGCTCTGCTCCTTACAAACGTCTCCAGAGTCACTTTTAAAAGGCAAAAATTCAGCCTATCTTAATTTCAGTTCTATTGGGAATATCTTTGTGAACACTTTTGTCCAGAATTTGTTACACTGGCTTAGCAAATTCATGACCTTTGCTACTGGCAAGTAGCCACAGACCAGTTCAGTATTTTTGTGACTACATTTCAGTTTTAAACAATGGTTTTAAAAAATATTCTATTACACACATGGCAGATATACAACTTGGAAAATTTTATGATGCCTTGGGAACAGCTCAGCAGCTGGCCAGTCCAACACAGAGCAGGGACCTCATTATGTCTAATGAGTTGAAACGAATGGGCTTCCCAGGTGGCGTAGTGGTAAAGAATCAGCCTGCCAATGCAGGAGATGCCGGAGACACAGTTTCCATCCTTGAGTCAGGAAGATCCCCTGGAGGAGGAAGTAGGAACCCACCCCAGTATTCTTGCCTGGAGAATACTATGGACAGAGAAGACTGGCGGGCTGCAGTCCATAGGGTCACAAAGAGTCAAGAGTCGGACCTGACTGAAGCAACTGAGCATGCAGGCATGCGGTGGGTCTTAATTGCAGCACGTGGAATCTTTTTTTAGCTGCAGCATGTGACTCTTGGTTGCCAGTGGCATATGGGATCTAGTTCCCCAACCAGAGATCAAATCCAGGCCCCCTGCATTGGGAACTCGGACTCAGCCACTGGCCTATCAGGGAAGTCCCCATGGAGCCTTGGTAAACAGTAATGTCCATCCTTTTAGGTCCTTAACTCAGGCCTCTGGTCGTTTCTGCTTCAGTAGGACTTTGCTATTCAAGTTTCAGAGAGGTCAGAAACTGCAGAGTGTTGGAAGCCCCATCCCAGAAGCTACCATTCAAATTAACCTTATGGGTAAAAAATATGTTTAAAATTACAAGTGCAATGAGATTCAGTCTTCTCTGACTTTACCAATGTGGACTAAGGAAAATTACTCAGGTATCTTGAGCAGCTGCCCTTCAGAAAGACTACAGAACTATTTCATTCCTACAACTTCAACAAAAATAAGGAGCAGAAACAACCTGGAAGTAGGGAGTTATCTGGTGGTCTATAATTTTGCGGTCTCCAGAATGTTACTCCCTGTGGCCGATAGATTAATGACTCCCAAAATGTCCATGTCTCAATCCCTCGAACCTGAGAATATGTTAACCTCACGAGGCAGAAGGGACTTTGCTGCTATGATTAAGCGAAGGATCTTTAGATGGGAGATTATCCCAGATTATCCGAGCAGGCTCAATGTAATCCCAGGGTCCTTAGGAGAGGGAGGTGGGAAAGCCAGAGTCAGAGATGAAGATGTGACAACTGAAGCAGAGGATGTAGTGACACAGAGCCACAGGGCCTTCTTGGATCTGGAAAAGAAAAACAGATTCTCTGCCAAAGCTTCCAAAAAGATCCTAGGCCTACCAACTCATTTTGGACTTCTAATATCCGGAACTCTTAAGATAATGCATTTGTGTTGTTTTATGCTACTACATTTGCAATAATTTGTTACCACATCCATGGGAAATTAATATCTTCCCACACCAATCAAGTACTCCAACACTCAAATAGCTGAAGCATCAAATTTCATAATTAAATCATTTTAGTTGAAGTATAAATACCCTTGGAACTTCCCAGGTGGCACAGTGGTAAAGAATCTGCCTGCCAATGCAGGAGATGCAAGAGACTGCGAGTTCAATCCCTGGGTCGGGAAGAGCCCCTGGAGGAGGCAATGGCAATCCACTCCCGTATTCTTGTCTGAAGAATCCCATGGATGAAGGAGCCTGGTGGGCTACAGTTCATAGCGTGCAAAGAATCAGACATGACTGAGTACACAGGCACACATAAATACTCTTAGTGGGAATAAAACCTCTTTAGCCTTATCGTTTTTTATTATGGACAAGCTATCACATCTTTTTAAAAATATATATATATATATNTTGTATTTCTACATTGTCTGTTGTAACCTCTCCTTTTTCATTTCTAATTTTGTTGATTTGATTCTTCTCTGTTGTTTTTGGTGAGTCTGGCTAAAGGTTTGTCAATTTTGTTTATCTTCTCAAAGAACTAGCTTTTAGTTTTATTAGTCTTTACTATTGCTTCTTTCATTTCGTTTTCATTTATTTCTTCTTGGGTCTTTATGATTTCTTTCCTTCTAATTTGGGGGATTTTTTTGTTCTTCTTTTTCCAGTTGTTTTAGGTGTAAAGTTAGGTTGTCCGTTTGATGTTTTTCTTGCTTCTTGAGGTAGGATTGTATTGCTATAAACTTCCTTCTTAGGACTGTTTTTGCAGCATCCCATAGGTTTTGAATTGTGTTTTCATTGTCAATTGTTTCTAGAAATTTTTTGATTTTCCTTTTGATTTTTTTCAGTAACCTGTTGGTTATTTAGAAACGTGTTGTTTAATCTCCATGTGTTTGTGTTTCTGACAGCTTTTTTCTTGTAATTGATATCTAGTCTCATAGCATTGTGGTCAGAAAAGATGCCTGATATGATTCCAATTTTCTTAAATTTACTGAGGTTTGATTTGTGACCCAAGATGTGGTCTATCCTGGAGAATGTTCCATGTGCACTTGAGAAGACGGTGTATACTTCTGCATTTGGATGGAATGTTGTGAAGATATCAATGAGCTTCATCCCATCTAATTTATCATGTAAGACTTGTGTTTCCTTATCAATTTTCTATTTTGATGATCTGTCCATTGTTGTGAGTGGGGTGTTAAAGTCTCCTACTATTATTGTGTTACTGTCAATTTCTCCTTTTATGTCTGTTAGTGTTTGTCTTATATATTGAGGTGCATTATGTTAGGTGCATAGGTATTTACAATCATTATATCTTACTCTTGGATTGATCCCTTGATCATTATGTAGTGTCTGTCCTTATCTCTTATAATATTCTTTATTTTAAGGTCTATTTTATCTGANTGTTTGTCTTATATATTGAGGTGCATTATGTTAGGTGCATAGGTATTTACAATCATTATATCTTACTCTTGGATTGATCCCTTGATCATTATGTAGTGTCTGTCCTTATCTCTTATAATATTCTTTATTTTAAGGTCTATTTTATCTGAAATAAGGATTTCTACCCCAGCTTTCTTTTGCTTCTCATTTTCTTGGAATGTATTTTTCCATCCTCTCACTTTCAGTCTATATGTCGAGGTCTGAAGTGAGTTCTTGAAGACAGCATACATATGGGTCTTTGTTGGTATCCATTCAGCCAGTCTATGTCTTTTGATTGGAGCATTTAATCTGTTTATATTTAAAGTAATTATTGATATATATGTTCCTATTGCCATCTTCTTAATTATTTTGAAGATTTTGTAGACTTTTTTCTTCTCTCGTTTTTCTTGACTATTTCTTCCTTTAACATTTGTTGTAAAGCTGGTTTCAGTTCAGTTCAGTTCAGTTGCTCAGTCATGTCCACTCCTTGCAACCCCATGAATTGCAGCATGCCAAGCCTCCCTGTACATCACCAGCTCCCGGAGATCACTCAAACTCATGTCCATCAAGTTGGCGATGCCATCCAGCCATCTCATCCTCTGTCGTCCCCTTCTCTTCTTGCCCCCAATCCCTCCCAGCATCAGNTGTGTCAGCTTTGCTCTAGTTGTGGCATGCAGGCTCAGTAGTTGTGCACGTGGACTTAGTTGCCCCACGGCCTGTGGGAGCTTTGTGCTCTGACCAGAGATCAAACCCACGTCCCCTGCACTGGAGAGTGGATTCGTAATCACTGAACCACCAAGGAAGTCCCTGTCACATGTTTTTCTGAGAGGGAGTCTGAAAGAGAAAGAGCCCAAGGATTAAATGAGGCCAGGGGACCACCAGTAAAGGAAGACAAAGTAGCTAAAGAAAGGAAAGAGGAAGTCCCTGTGAATGTTTTCTGCTTCACAGTTTTGTCTGAGCCTGGCCTTGGCCATGGTTTTGCCTCCGGAATGTGCCTTGTTCTGTTCCATGAACCAAGGCATCACCCCTGGCCTAGCTTGTTCCCACCCCGTGGCTTTTGCCCTTGCTGTTCCCTTGCCCTTGAATGCCTCTCCCCAGACCTCTGTGCAGTAGTTTCCCTTCATTCCACCCACTGTCACTTAGGGACCTTTGCCAACTTCTCTGTCCAACCTAGCCACTTCTCCCCCTTCTCTCTGCAACATATTATCTTGGTTTATTTCTTTGTTGCAAAGAATCTCTATTTTGACATTATTTTGTGTGATTTCTTGTTTAGTGTCTGTCTCCCCAGCAAGAGTATAATCTCTGTAAAAGAAAGAAGTTTGTCTGTCTTGTTCATCAGTCTATCCCCAATATGTAGATTCATGCTTCACACATAGGAAGCGCTCAATAAATGTCGCTGAATATACTGAATAAGTGAATAAGTTATGTGACATCTGAGCTCTCCTATATCACCTTTTCGGTTAAGTCTTCCCCCAACCACGCTGTTTAAGATTGTAACAATGCTGAGGAACCCACTTACAGGGCAGGAATAGAGATCCAGATATAGAGAACCGACTTGTAGACACAGTGAGGGAAGGAGAGAGTGGGACAAATGGACAGAGCAGGATTGATGATCATGTGTAAAACAGACAGCTAGTAGGAGGCTGCTATATAACACGGGAGCTCCACTCGGTGCTGTGTGATAAGCTGGGGGAGGAGGGATGGGGATGAGGTGGGAGGGAAACTCAAGAGGAAGAGGATCTCTGTATACTTAAGGCTCGTTCACGTTGTACAGCAGAAACCAGCACAACATTGTAAAGCATTTAATTATCTTCCAATCAATAATAAATTGAAAAAATAAACAAGCNTCCCATTCTATTGTTTTCCTCTATTTCTTTCTCTCTCCTTGCTATTCTTTGGAACCCTGATTCATATGAGTATATCTTTCCTTTTCTCCTTTGCTTTTTGCTTTTCTTTTCACAGCTATTTGTAAGGCCTCCTCAGACAGCCATTTTGCTTTTTTGCATTTCTTTTTCTGGTAAAGTTAGAAGATTAGAATGTAGGCTGGCATCACCACTTTGAGAACCACCAAATATGTGACATAAATAAACAAGCCCAGTCTAGCCGAGAAAGATGCAGCACCTATAATAATTTACAATCACTAAGTATTTATGATACCAAAAAAAAAACAAAAAAAAAATCCCCAAACCTTTCTGATCATGCCACTTGTACCCTCTTTCCCCCTATCAAGTCTGATCATTCTTCTTTCCCAGGCTGTTCTTTTTCTGCCCTCTGGACCTCCAACCCTGACATTCTTCCAGAAATGGCCTGGATTTATAGGATTTCCCTTCCCTTTCCCCCTGCTGCTGCTGCTGCTAAGTCGCTTCAGTCGTGTCCGACTCTGTGCAACCCCACAGACGGCAGCCCATCAGGCTCCCCCATCCCTGGGATTCTCCGGGCAAGAACACTGGAGTGGGTTGCCATTTCCTTCTCCAATTCATAAAAGTGAAAAGTGAAAGTGAAGTTGCTTAGTCGTGTCTGACTCTTCAGCCCACCAGGCTCCTCCATCCATGGGATTTTCCAGGCAAGAGTATTGGAGTGGGGTGCCATAGCCTTCTCCATTCCCTGCTGCTACCACCTGGGATTATCCCAGCCAACTCTCCACATCCTCATCCAGCTGGGGAAAGAGAAAAGGATGAGATGATACTAGAAATAGTTCTGATTCAGCTCATACCAAACTTGACTGTGGATGCAGTTAAATCATCCAGAGGTGGCTAGAGTGGTGGTGATCTTGAAAAATGAGGTGTGTTGGTTTCTTCTTTGGCCTCCAAGCTTACTATCTTTCACCTACCTGCAGCCATAAACCATATCTCTTCTTGATGAATTTCCTGTGCTCTGTAACTGGGCACCCTTGAACAGAACTTATCTCCACACTGAGCAGCGCATGTCAAAACTGCCCTGTTCCTCCTGAACTTTGAGCCTCAACAGCCTCGGGTGGGAGAGGAAGGGAGGGAGGGAGACTGTCATTGATCAAGGGTTCTAGGAGGGGTTAGTGACAAAGAGGTAGATTCCAAAGCCAGCACAGAGGTGGGGCAGGGAGGACTTGACCCCAAGAAATACGTGGATGAAAAAGGACGCAGTGAATGATAGAACACAAATTAGACACTAAAGACAAAATCACCATGGACAGTCAAAATGCTGGTTGTTAACCTAAGTCTTCTTGCCTTCTGCCCCATTCCACTGTGGCACACAGAGGAGAGTCAGTGTTTGGCCTACCACTGCATCTCCAGCACCCAGCATCCCACCTGACACATGATAGACTCCAGTCTCCTTGGCCTTCTTTCATTTCCTACCATTTGCAAAGCTCTTTCCTGTTTCTTGGAGAAGGAAATGGCAACCCACTCCAGTATTCTTGCCTGGAAAATTCCTTGGATGGAGGAGCCTGGTGGGCTACAGTCCATGGGGTCACAGAGTCAGACACAACTGAAGGACTTCACTTTCCTGTTTCTAGAGCCATAGCATAAACTGAAACATCAGATCTGGAGGATTCTGACTTCAAATGATGCCCTTCTTCTCATCCTTTGGTTCATAGCCTAAATGCTAGCTCTTTAAAGAGTTCTATTTCTATTTAGAGTAAATGATGGACACACTTGCACATATGCATGGATATGTGTGCACACAAGCATTTGCTTCCATCATAGCATTCTGTTTGGTTCCACCACAGTCCATACTACAGTTTGTAATAATTCTTTGTACATTTCCTCAGCTTGGCTGTACATTTCAGAAAGAGGAAATATTCATATCCATTTTGTTTATTGTTGTAGTCCCAGTGATCAGCCCATCCAAGAGACTCAATAGATAAAGGTTAAAGAACAGAAGAATGAGAATATAAGCAGAGGTAATAAACCTATATGAATTTTCATCCTAAGTTACATGGGCAGGTGGCATAAAATAAAGACAGCATCTTAGACCAGAGGAGGAAAGATGGGTTAATTAATAACCATCTATGATCGATTAAACAACCAAAACTAAAGCAGAATCCATTTCTTCTTTATTCTACATCAAAATCAATTCCAAATGAGTCAAAGATATAAATCTTAAAAAAATTAAGCCATTCAAAAAAAAACACAACACTTGAAGATGAAGATATACAAGAAATCTTAATAATCTTAATGCAGAGACTTTTTTTCTAAGCAAGTCAAAGCAGAAAGGATGGATGTATTTAAATATGTAAAAATTAACACTTCTTTCACACACATATACACATAAATACATGTTCCAAACATAAACAGAGACAGAGATAAATTGGGGAATTATAATTGTCATACTTAACAAAAGCATGGATTTTATTATATATGTTCTTACAAGTAAGTAATAAAAACTGTAGTAACTCAAAATAAAAATAAAGGACGTAAACAACCAGGACACTGTAAAACTCATACAAACGGCTTTTAAGGACCAGGATATATTATTTTAAGAATACCAAGGAAAGGAATGTCAATTAATCATGAGATAGCCATAGCCATTTTTTATCTTTGAAATTGGCAGAAATGAAGAAGTTTGCTAATCTTTAGTGCTGGTCAATATGCGGAGAAAGAAGCACTGGCATAGAACTGTAGAAGGGTGTACACATTGTCTTGAAAGTCAGGTCTTTGAAAGTCACTCAGCATTTTTATCTCCGTGTGTAGGACAACTTGGCAGCATCTCTCAAAATTTTAAAGCACGTGGATGTGACAGTTGGACTATAAAGAAAGCTGAGCACTGAAGAATTGATGCTTTTGAACTGTGGTGTTGGAGAAGACTCTTGAGAGTCCCTTGGACTGTGAGGAGATTAAATGAGTGCATCCTAAAGGAGACCAGTCCTGAATATTCATTGGAAGGACTGATGCTGAAGCTGAAGCTGAAGCTCCAATACTCTGGCCACCTGATGCGACGAACTGACTCATTGGAAAAGACCCTGATGCTGGGAAAGATTGAAGGCAGAAGGAGAAGGGGATGACAGAGGATGAGATGGTTGAATGGCATCACCAACTCGATGGACATAAGTTTGAGCAAGCTCAGGAAGTTGGTGATGGACAGGGAAGCAGAGTGGGCTGCAGTCCATGGGGTCGACACCATTAAGCAACTGAACTGAACTGAACAGAACTCTTTAAGCCAGCAATTGCATTCTAAAATTTTATTCTACAGATAAACATGCACACATGTGCAAATATGCATAAACAAAGACAGTCATACAAAAGACCAAAAATAATCTAAATGACCTTGAACAGTGGACTGATTAAATAAGGTTTGGTTCATACCCATAGTAGACTAACATGTAGCCACCAGAAAAGACATGTGCCAATGTCTTGTGTCTATTTACTAAATGAAGCCCACAGGGCATGGGACAAAGGCAATGCACAAACCCATTTTTCGAGAAAAAGAAGCCAATGATAGATAGACAGATAAACACGGCTGTGTATGCATACCATCTCTGTAAGGACTCAAAGCTCAGAGGGGAGGGGCTGAGTGGTCAGTAGGCTTACTTTTCATGGTACCTTTTCATATTATTGGGGGAAAATGTACCATCTGCACATATTATTTTTAAATTTAGAAGCTAGCTAGATTATAAAAAATGATGGTAGCATAACTCAGTGCAGCCTTCAAAAAGATCCTCTGTAATAATAATGGTGATGTTAGTAAAATAAAAAAGATTTTTCAGTCTTGTTTGGTTAATGCTTTTATCACTCCAAGTATAAAGGTTTAAGTGAACACCTAAAATAAAAAAGAGTAACGCTTTCAATAATTCAAGAGTAAGACAGGTTTAGCCCTTTAGTTGTGAATAAGATCAACTTTAAAAGCCTATATCTAATTTGTTTTTTAAAAATATTTTACTTTTAAAAAGATGGCCAACCAAGACAGCACGGGCAGGTTAGGATCACTTGTTGCTGGAGTCAGTCCCTACCCATCCCCAGCAATGTATTCAAATGCAGTGGCAATGGTTACTCATTAAACTCAAGAGATATTATGCCCTGGGAAAACCATTATAAACTTGGCTTTTAGGAGAACTGGTCTCTTCATGAAATACAGAACAACTGTCTCTGAAGAAACGAAAATGGGCAATCGTCATGTAAGTATTTATTGCTCTCGGTACTCAAACCAAGTTCTAATTTTGGTTAACATGTGGAGAAATTTAAATTATGAAATCATGATTGATGCTTTCATACTTTATCATTGTGATCACTCCTAATTGTTGGTTTTCACAACAGCAAACTATGCTTTGAAAATGCATTTGAAATTTTTTTTTTCCCCCCCATTGGAAATATTTTAGGAGGGATGAAAGAGAAGTATTTGGAACAAGGTGGAAAACAATGCCTTGCAGAGAGCAAGTGGTTAAAAACTTAAGGAATGTGTGATTAAAGCTGTTAGTTTCTAGCAAAGCTACACAAAGCTTCATAGATGTCACCCTCAACGTTTTGGGACTACAGGTTCACGTTGTAAATATCAGTAGACAAAGCTACTAGGATTCTCACAAGCCTATATAGCTTGGATTGGAAGGTGAAAATATCCCAGTACCAAACAACCAAGTATTTGTAAATATTCACACATATATTTAATATTTTACTTTTCTTCTGAATGTCTAGGCTCATGTGAATAGCATGTCCGTAAACTATAAATGGCTAAAAATTGATGAAAATACTACCATTTAGAACTAACTAGGCACAAGGCAGTTCGGAGTTAAATCTTGATTTTTTTTTTTAACAGTGAAAAAGGTATACTCAAAGCTATGGCAATAAGAATTTTAATAAGGTTTTGCTGCACCTACTGTAAATTCCCACAGGAACAAGGATTTATTATGTGTACACTAGGAATGAAGAGAATAAAAATCCAAAATTTTCTGTAAAGTAGAACTTTATTTATAAGATATTTCTCTTTTGCCCTACATCAAACTTGCACTCAGATGGTTGCAAACCTACCAGCATTGTCTTCAGAGAGGCATTAATTTTAAAGTCATCTGTAAATACCATTATCATACTAGCCAAGGTTATGAGGCTTCCATTTAGTTGGTCTTTCAGAGAAACTGAAACCTACTTTTGAAAATACTCCTGATCCTGGGAACTCTCTGGTGGGCCAGTGATTAGGACTCTAAGTTTCCAATGCAGGTGGCATGGCTTTGATCTCTGGTCGGGGAACTAAGATCACCATAAACTGTGTGGTGTGGCCAAAAGAAAAAAAAATTTCTTTAAATATTTTTTTAAATAAATAAAATAAGATACTCTGATCCATGCAGAGGACCTCAGGAAAAATTATTGGCCCCTGCCTTAGCTGCTTCAGAGGCTAGTTTCACCCCTTGAAAGTCAACCCCATGGGGCTGTGGCTTGTGTGAGTGGTCTAGCATTTTATGTATTTCTTTTTTGAATCTTCAGAGCCAATCTTACTCCCTGCCAGAAGGCAGTCAACACTTGCCCAAAGGGCAGGGCTTACCCTCGGCAGACCTGCAGCCTCTCAGCCACCCATCAGGGAGTGGAGAGCCAGAGTCCCACCAGCCTGTAAGCATTTATTTTCCCTCCAAATCATAAGTATGACCAGGCTTTCTCATGGACCCCATATTACTCACCAATGACTTGTCATGCTGAACCCTCCAATCTGAAAAGATCCCCATGAGGCATTCCTTCCAAGCAGGGACATTTTTCCTTGGAAAATGTTTGTTACCATATTTGCAGCTATGGTGAAAAGTTAATCTAGGAACTGAGCTTCCCTTCCCAACAGTGTCCCTTAATGGTGCCCGGAAACAGGGAATGTGATCTACACTATGCTCCTATGATACCATAGAAAATATTAGTGGAATTTAACATGCATGAAGAATGATATGTTCTAAGACTGTGTTTCTAGGTAAGTAAATGCAAAATCTTTTACAAGGACAAATGACTGCATTAGAAAATGACTTGAATATGTACAAACTTTAAGATGCTTGTAGTTTTAAAGCAGCTATACTTCCTGGTGGTGGCTTAGTGGTAAAGAATCCGCCTTCCAATGCTGGAGACACAAGAGACTCAGGTTCAATCCCTGGGTCAGGAGGATCACCTACAGAAGAAAGTGGCAACCCACTCCAGTATTCTTACCTGGAAATTTTCACGGACAGGGAAGCCTGGTGGGCTACAGTCTGTGGGGTTGCAAAGTGTCAACACGACTGAGTGAGCGCATACACACACACACACACACACACACACACTCACTCAACCAAAACACATTTGGAAACTAAATGTTAGCAAAATACAAGTCCATGATGTGCAAAAGTATGTTGTTGATTTAGTGTAATAGATAATGTTCTTGTGCTGAGGTTAAATGCTGGGCTCAATGCAAAAAATGGCACTGATAGCTATAATGTGGTTTTTCTGAGTTACAGCATCCCTGAAATATGATGTGGTGTGTGACTTCTTAGTTCTCCCATCACGTTTCTCTACCCTAACTACTGAGAAACTTTTGTTTATAAGACTCCCTGTAAGACAATTGGGCATTCTCTTAGCTCAAATGCAGGCTTTTTACATTAAACCTCCTTCTGTTCTTTGTTCTTTTATCATGAGCTTGTAACAATTAAAGTATGTTATTTGGCATGCTTTATAAATAGAAACACAAACACAGGCATTGAGATCATGTGCTAGCGCCTGCTCAACCTGATGATCCAGCATGCTTCATATTAGTTTTTCAGTTCAGTTCAGCTCAGTTGCTCAGTTGTGTCCAACTCTTTGCAACCCCATGGACTGCAGCATGAGGCTTCCCTGTCCATCACCAACTCCCAGAGCCTACTCAAACTCATGTCCATCAAGTTGGTGATGCCATCCAACCATCTCATCCTCTGTCGTCCCCTTCTCCTCCCACCTTCAATCTTTCCCACCCAGCATCAGGGTCTTTTTCAATGAGTCAGTTCTTCACTTCAGGTGGCCAAAGTATTGGAGCTTCAGTTTCAACATCAGTCCTTCCAATGAACACCCAGGACTGATCTCCTTTAGGATGAACTGGTTGGATCTCCTTGCAGTCCAGGGACTCTCAAGAGTCTTCTCCAAAACCACAGTTCAAAAAACCTACTAGGAAAGCTGAATCTCTCAAAATATGTCCATAAAGCAGAGTCCACAGATAACTGTTTGACAAATATTGGTCTAAAGCCATTTGAAAATTGGAAATCACATTTTCCAAGATACTCTGATATGGAATCCTAGTCAATTCTGAAAACTGAAAATTACTTTTTTCCTTTGTGTTTTTCTCCAATGCTTTTGCCATCATCACTGGTTTTTCTGAATTCTAGACATAGTGTTTCTACCCAACCTGTTTGGAGCGATAAGAACTGACACTAGTATATTATTATCATTTGCTGAAACACAGTGTTCAGAGTCTGCTTAGCCTAGAGGCCATGTCTCTGCTCAATGAGCTTTGTGCAGAGACAGAAAAATAGATCCTCATGAAAAACACTTAGATTCAGCCAGATGACTCTTCCTCTGTGTGAGTTATTTTCAAGAGAATAACCATTTGGAGGAAAATAGAATATTGTGACAAAGAGTGAGATGACTTAGTCACAAGAGTATGGCTGTAGAGGGCAGAGTCATAGACAGGGAGCAAGATCTAGGGATGCCATGGATAAATGTGGAAATCATCACAAACTCAAGAGGAATATCGATTTCTGGAAATTTTTTTCGAGACTAATGAACAGGTGCTAAAAAAGTACTACTGAATTCGTACTCAGAGCATGGACCCTGCGTGCTTTTAGAAATACAGAATCTGGAACTTTCCTGGTAGTCCAGTGGTTAAGAATCCAGTTGCAATGTGGGGGACATGAGCTCCATCCCTTATCAAGGAACTAAGATCTCATATGTCAAGGAACAACTAAGCCCACACGCCACAAACAGAGAGCCCGCCTGCAGCAACTACTGAAGCCCTTGCACTCTGGGGCCCAAGTGCCACAGCTAAGACCTGACTCAGACAAAGAAAAAAAAAACCAGAATCTCAGGCCCACCCAGACCTACTTAATCAGAATCTACACTTCAACAAGATCCCCAGGTGTTTCCCACGCACGTTGAAGTCGAGAAGTACCAGACTGGGGAACAAGTTCTTCAACTTGCCTGGATGTTGGAGTTACCTGGGGGTTCTAAAAACCAGCGAGGCCCGAGTCCCACCCCTAGAGAATCTGAATTAATTGGTCTGGTGGTTGGCCTGGGTGTTGGGATTTCTAAACGCTCCCCAGGCAATGCTGATGAGCACAGAGTTTGAGAAACGGTGACCCGCACAGCACAATGCTGGCAAGACCAGCTCAGCACACTGCTGATGAACGAAGTGCCATTGTGAGTGCCTGGAAATGAAAACCAGCTCGTAAATGTCAGAACATCTGCTCAGTGATCCCCAGGGTATTTGTCAAGATGCCACGTTTATGACTCGCTTGTGCTGATATTTAGCCAACACAAATATTGTCTGAAATGGGACTACGTGGTGGACCGTGAACACCCAAGAGATACATGACAGGTGGGGCCTAGGTCAGGATTCCTGAGAAAAGCAGCGAGGCTCTGAAGACAGCTGAAGTGTGATAGGGAATTTGAAACAAAAGTACGTATGGCTTTAACCAAGTGTGCTTTATACTGTGATCCCCAAACTCAAAGAATCACAGTGACCCCCAAATAGAATCCAGCCTAGACTATGCAGGAATATATCTCCTATCAGGAAAACTTTTATCCTGGAAAGCTAGTCCTTTAGATCATCACCATCCAGAAGAGGAAACAAAAATGGCCTCTGCCATCAAAACATGACATGCACTAAAGCAAGCTTTATTTAACGACAACTCTCCCACGTGAAGTCTAGCTATGTTTTAGGCAAAATTACACAATCTTGGCTTTGGAGGTTTCTTGGCTATAATAGATTAAAAGCAGTAATTTAAAAGAGGTGCAGGATAAAGACTGGCAAGGACAAGTACACTGACAGAAAAGAGCATGCAACTGAAAACTTAACCCTGGACAAACTTGACCCAGGAACTCTGAAGGTGTAGGAGCTTGGGGCACTTTGAGTAGAGGATGGATTTGAGCACATCCCAACACAGCCAAGCATCTCTGCTCTACAGCACAGCAACATGACCCCAACGCCCAGCAATAATGGGCATCACAGGAGGTTTAAAAGGGCCTTTTGAAATGATGATGATAATGACAACAGACATTTTCTAAGTTGTTGTGAGACAGTGAATAGCTTTGAGCACAGTGGTCTATGAAATTTGAGCCCTTACAAAACACTTCATATACACAAGTGTCAGTCCTCACAGCAATTCTAATAGTGAAAAGTGAAGTTGCTCAGTCATGTCTGACTCTTTGTGACCCCATGGATGGTAGTATACCAGGCTCCGCCGTCCATGGGATTTTCCGGGCAAGAATGTGGGCTGCCATTTCTTTCTCCAGGGGATCTTCCCAAACCAGGGATCTCCTGCATTGCAGACAGATGCTTTATCATCCTTAACTGTATAGCCTCAGGGCATATTTATTCTCTAGAAACTGACGCTGGAGGAAGTGGTAGCTGGTGGCAACAGGAAGAACACTTTGCCCCAGGTCACTGGGTGGAAATAAGGGAACTCTGGAATATTGACACCCCCACCCACCACCCCCAAGGAGGGAGACCTGATCCCTTTAGTAACAATTATTATTATTTAGTACAATTATTATTAGTCCTCTTTTAAATTGTGGAAAGTGAAGCAAAAAGAGGTTCGGTTATTTGTCTGAGGTTGTATTAATATATCTAATAAGAGGTAGTAGATATGATGGAGTTCCAGTTGAGCTATTTCAAATCCTGAAAGATGATGCTGTGAAAGTGCCGCACTCAATATGCCAGCAAATTTGGAAAACTCAGCAGTGGCCACAGGACTGGAAAAGGTCAGTTTTCAATCCAATCCCAAAGAAAGGCAACGCCAAAAAATGCTCAAACTACCGCATAATTGCACTCATCTCACACGTTAGCAAAGTAATGCTCAAAATTCTCCAAGCCAGGCTTCAGAAATATGTGAACCGTGAACTTCCAGATGTTCAAGCTGGTTTTATAAAAGGCAGAGGAACCAGAGATCAAATTGCCAAAATCCTTTGAATCATCGAAAAAGCAAGAGAGTTCTAGGAAAACATCTATTTCTGCTTTATTGACTATGCCAAAGCCTTTGACTGTGTGGATCACAATAAACTGTGGAAAATTCTGAAAGAGATGGGAATGCCAGACCACCTGACATGCCTCTTGAGAAACCTATATGCAGGTCAGGAAGCAACAGTTAGAACTAGACATGGAACAACAGACTGGTTCCAAATAGGAAAAGGAGTACTTCAAGACTGTGTATTGTCACCCTGCTTATTTAACTTCTATGCAGAGTACATCATGAGAAACGCTGGGCTGGGTGAAGCACAAACTGGAATCAAGNGTCTAGTCAAGGCTATGGTTTTTCCTGTGGTCATGTATGGATGTGAGAGTTGGACTGTGAAGAACGCTGAGCACCCAAGAATTGATGCTTTTGAACTGTCGTGTTGGAGAAAACTCTTGAGAATACCTTGGACTGCAAGGAGATCCAACCAGTCCATTCTGAAGGAGATCAACCCTGGGATTTCTTTGGAAAGAATGATGCTAAAGCTGAAACTCTAGTTCTTTGGCCACCTCACGGGAAAAGTTGAGTCATTGGAAAAGACTTTGATGCTGGGAGGGATTGGGGGCAGGAGAATAAGGGGACGACCGAGGATGAGATGGCTGGATGGCATCACTGACTCGATGGAGGTGAGTCTGAGTGAACTCCGGGAGTTGATGATGGACAGGGAGGCCTGGCATGCTGTGATTCACGGGGTCGCAAAGAGTCAGACACAACTGAGCGACTGAACAGAACTGAACTAAACTGAATAAGAGGTAAACATGCATTAAGTTTTGGGTAGAAATTCTTCACACTATGTCTTGGGCTCCTATTACACTAACTAGAAGCTAACCAATTGGGATGTCCACAACTATGGAACTGGATTATCACTTCATGATGTCTTCACCCCATCTCTGAGCTTTCTCCTCTCCTCATCCCCACACTGGAATAGATACTTTTCTGTAGTGCCTCCATAATATTCTGTGTATAATGCCATCACTTCTCTCCCAGGTGATTCTGGAACTTTTTATACATCACTGGACAGAAATGGACAGATGGCTCCAACTGCCCTGGGGGTGGACTGTGTCTTGTTCATCTTAGCATCCCCAGTACCAACACAATACCTGGCGCACAGCAAATGTGAATGAATTCATCAATTCACTGCGTTTCCTCTCTTTTTTCCGCTACATTTATTTATTCGTTTTTGTGCTGGGTCTTTGTTGCTGCTGGGGTTTCCTCTACTTGCAGAGTAGGGGCTACTCTCTAGTTGCAGTGCATAGGCTTCTCATTGCAGTGGCTTCTCTCGCTGTGGAGCACAGACTTTAGGGCACAGGCTTCAGGAGCTGTGGCTCCTGGGCTCTGGAGCACAGGCTCAGTAGCTGTGGTGCAAGCGCTTAGCTGTTCTCTGACATGTGGGATCTTCCTGGATCAGGGATCGAACCCGAGTCTCCTCTTCTTATGAGGATACCAATCACTGGATTTAGGACCCTCCTTCAGTCTGAGCTCATCTAAAACTCCTTAACTAATTATATCTGCAAAGGTTCAATTTCTAAAAACGGTCACATTCTGAGGTTCTGAGTAGACATGAATTCAGGGGCACTAGTCAACCCACTACTCCAAGAAAATTGGGTTTCATTGCCTTAAGCTAGTAGTGGTTTTCAAACTTTGCATAGCAGATTCCTTTGGAAGACTTATTTAAACAGAAAGCTGGGCCCTATCTGCAGAGTCTGATTCAGTAGATGCTCTATAGTGGGGCCTGAGAATCTGCATTTCTGACAAGTTCCCTGGTGATGCTGATGCTGCTGTCTAGGCACCACACCTGGAGAACTACTATCTTAGGCAACAGAGAAGCCCCGGTCAATCTCAGACAAGGGGATGATAAGGTGGACATTATGGATGGACCGTGCTGGAAGCTGGTGGAGAAAGGTTTGGAGAGAAACATGACCGAAGGCAAGTAAAGCCCTTGAAAGGCAGTGGCCCTGGAGAAAGATGATGAACCCCTGCCCTGAACTGAAACAGTGACAGTGGGATTGGAGAGAAAAGGACAAATGGGAAGGTTAAACGGACATAACTTGCTGACTGACAGGATATGGGAGGTGGGGGACAAGAAAGACTCCACAGGGCCCCCCAGCTACCTGGCTGTGAATGCGGGATGATGGTGGCACAGCCTGAGAGTGAGGACAAGTCTGCAAGGTGAAAGGATGAATTTGCTTTGGGAATCTGTTGGGTTTGAAATATCTGGGTATTATACCTAACATAGCTGGATCTGAAACTCAAGAGAGAAGTCTGGGATTGAGGTGGTTTGTAATATAAATTCTGAGGTTTTGTTTTGTTTTGTTTTTAAGTGAGTATGTATTTGTTCACAAACTGCTGGACCGACAGTGGCTTAAATAACAAAGACCTTAAGTTATTAACTCTGACCGGAAGCCTGAATGCAGGGAACTCCAGGGCTGGTTCAGCAGTTCAGTCCCATCACTAGGGACTCAGGGCACCTCTGCCTTTCCGTTCTGCCACCCCCAAGGTACTGGCAACATCTCCACTCATGGATGCAAGAGAATGGCCATGTGTGTGTTCCAGTTTGTGATCTCGCAGGATAGGGTCACAGGCAAGAAGGAAAGGGGTAGAGAAAAAGTGGATTTCTCTTCTGTAAACAGTCCCCTGTCAGTGAGGATGATCTTCTGGGAAACCCCAGGCAGACATCCCTTTGTCACATTGGCCGAAATTGGTCAAAAGCCCACTCCAAGACCAATGACTGAGGAAGATGAAGAGCACGGTGATGGATCACGGTTCATCCCGAGCACTGGGGAAATCATCTTGTCAGTAAGTGTTCTTTCCCTCTCCTCTCTCTCTCACACCCTCTCCTTCTTTCTATGTCTTGGCCTCATTCTCCCCTATCGAAAATGAACCTTGCCTTTTGAACAGTGCAGAAGGCAAAAGGAGTTGATGAGAGGGAGACCTGGCCACAGAGAGTTCAGGCACCACAGAGAATTCCACAGCCTCACACAGCTCCAGATTAACTACCCTAAGGAAAAGAGTTTTCTCTAAGCATCCATACATTCATTGCCAGGGACAATTCTGTTTGACTTGGGTATGTACCTATTTCCTGGACTATCACCTTAGCCAAGGTTGGCCTTACCTATTCTTAGGGATGCTTTGTCAGGATCACTTTCTTATAACTACTGGTTTTTTGTTTTTAAATGTGGAGTCATCGTTTTATTATTTTATTTTTTATTGGAGTATACGTGCTTTGCTTTACAATGTTGTTTCTGCTGTACAACAGAGGGAATCAGTTATATGTATACATATATCTTCTCCTTCTAGCGCCTCCCTCCCACCCCCAACTATGACTACAAATAATGACTACTATTGAAATAGAAACAGAATGAAGATTTGAAGATCAGATGGCAAGGCAATAGAATAAATCACCCTTCTGATGATGTGGGTTTGGATTGTGGTGGGAATGAAAAGGAAGACAAAAATGATGAAAAGAATTTTAGAGAAATAAGAAGTTTGGATCCAACGCATATTTCAACTCTCTTACCAGGGGAAAGAATAGCATTCATTGTTTTGATTCTAGAGGAGACAAAAATCTGCTCAAAGCAAATTTCACTCTTTCACCTTGTTTCCTTTTCAGCAAATCTGAACTTGTTCACAAAATGTTGGTTATGCCCCAGTACACAGCACTATTCAATGGCTCAGCTCAGCCCCTAATATTTTCAATTTTCAATTCCACTCTGCCCACTTATCATTGATTCCGGAGGATCCCAGAGTATACTCGCTTCCTTTTTTCCTGTAAGCAATGAATCCCAAGTTTATATGCTCATTGAATTGGAAGGGAAAAAAAACCCCAGTCTTTGGCAATAGAAAAAGAACATGGACAATTATTTTCTAATGGGAAGAGTGCTTCATTTTTCATCACTCTTGAAGGCATGTCTCCTTTCATAGCTGAGAAATAGCCATCATCACCCCATCACCACCTTATCCTCCAAGTGCACTTTTGTTAAGGCAGTACAGCAGTCATTGACTATATGAAGGCTTAACATGGTTTAGAGGCCTCTAAATCCCCAAACAATCTGTGGACAACCTCAAAGCAGACATTTCCCCCAGGACACAAAATCTGGTTTTGAGACACTGATGGTGTTCTGCCTCTAGTAGAAACTCGGGGTTGTCCAGCCTAACACAGTACTGAAGGGCCTCCCAAAGGAGCTGCCAACTGGGGCTGTCAGCTGAGGCTGTGATTCAGACAAAGAAGCAGGTGGGGATAACAAGCTTGTACCTTGGGACCAACTTGAACTTGAACTCTTCCTCCTAGTTACCTTATCCCCGTACTCATCTTTCAGATGTGTCATCTGGGTTCCTTTGAAAGAAAATCAAAGAGAGAAAGACACCACGGTCCACTTCTAATCCCCTCTTTTAAGTAACCACAGCAATGCCCTCTTTGTGACTGGGGACCTTGTTACCTAGGTGTCATTTACCACCAGAAGCTTGGCCTTCTCAACACCTGCAGGTAACATGTTGACAGAACTGTCACAGCTGTGCGATCAGGGCTGTAGACCCTTCACGGACCAGATCTTAGCACTACTGACACTTGGAACCAGGAAATTCTTTGCTGCAGGGGGTTGTTGTGTGCTCTGTAGGATGTTTATTAGAGTCCCTTGGCCTGTGTGACTAGATACCATCAACACTCCCCTATTTGTGACAACCAAAAACTCTCTAGACATTGCCCAATCTCCCTAGAGGGGCAAAATCACTCCTTGTCAGTTGAGAACCACTTCACGAGGCACAGACCTTAAATGGGAAAGCAAGGCCAGGGGGCAGGAGAAGTCCTGATAATGTCCTTATCTGGCTGAGCTTCCACCAGCAATCATGCCTTCCTGCCCCTCTGGCCCAGGCTCTCTCTCCCACTGATTTCCCCTCTTATCACAGGGCAAAAGCCAACTCATCTTGAACCTTGACCCTCGTCCTCCTGTTGATGACCTCGGCAGTTGAGAGGCAGTGGTTCCCCCCACCCCAAAAGTTCTTAGCTCATTAATTAAGTTCTGATAGCCAGAATGCAAAGAGCTTCCCTGCAGAAATAGCCAGGAACAAGACTGTCGAGCTACTGGTTTTCCTGCCTAGATGAACACTGCTCATCTGGAAAGACACTGTCTGAAATAATCAGGAGTCAGTTTGCTCACCTCTCCTCTGGGTGGAGCCCCCTCAAAGACTTGCCCCAGTCAATCTCCCCCTGAATGGAGGAATCAGCTTAGCTACTGGTCAATGTGACCCTGGCCCATCCTAAAATGGAGGCCCGTTAAAATGGAGACGTAGCTACTTGGTGAAATTACTAAATATGCTTATAAGATGGAAACTGTGCTTAAATATACCCAGTGGAGTACACTGCAATGTATTTTTTCTATTTGTTAATAATAGCTTAACTTTTTGCTCTGACAAGCATCAAAGTGGATTTGGATTTTAAACTCCTGAAAAGCAAGACTTTCAAGACCAGAGACAGGGTGTGGGAGGCTTCTCACATTGTTTGTGTTTCTGAGTGTATTGCTGGTACCTTTGGAGACAATGGCACCCACCACCTTGATGAGTCTTAAGTTCACATCTCCTTAAGGTCAAGTCTCAACCTCATATTCAGTCACCTTTGACGGTAAATACCACCTTGAGATGTATAACCCAAAAAGCATAGCCTAAGACATGTGTTTTTCTGGAAAATGACCTAACAATGCCAATCTTCTTTAACTGTTGTTCTTAAAGTGCCAATCTATAAAATGTAAATTTACAGAAACCCCCAATTTAAAAGAAAGATCGCTTTTTAAATCTAAAAAGTTGCACCTACTTTTCAGAACACACAGCCTATGTAAGTATATCATTTTGAGATCTGATCCAGGGGGGATGCTTTTTCTATTTTCAGCCTTATTTGCCCAGTCTTGCAAATATTTGTACTCATTCAGAGTGATGGCTTCCCTAGTGGCTCAGATGGTAAAGATGGTAAAGAATCTGCCTGCAATGCAGGAGACCTGGGTTCAATCCTTGGGTCAGGAATATCCCCCAGAGAAGGGAATGGCTACGCACTCCAGCATTCTTGCCTGGAGAATTCCACGGACAGAGAAGCCTGGCGGGCTATAGTCCATGGTGTCACAAAGGGTCAGACATGACTGAGACTAACACTAACAGAGTGATGGCCAAAACTTTAATAGTCACACCTGTCATTTTAAAAACTCTATCTTTGAAAGGACGAATCAATAGAAACAAAGAGCTCCCTGGTTCTCAGCACCCTTCAACGGTTTCCTAACACGCTTTCCTAGCTATCTGGTCTACATATTTGGCTAATAGACTTCAAAAGCTGATTCAAGTGGAAAGAGGATCTAAGAACAGAGAAATCAGCTTTGCTATTAGTCAATGTGACCATGGTAAGTCCTAATTAAAATGGAGGTATAGACGCATGGCAAAAATTACCAAATATTCTCGTAAGGTTGAAACTGTGCTTAAATATACCCAACAGAGTATACTACTATATACGTTTTTTTTTTCCCCTCTATTTAATAGTTTAGCTTTTTGTTCTGACTAGCATTTAAGTGGATTTTGATTTAAAACCCAAAAAAGCAAGACGTTTAATCAAACTTACTGTTTCAAGGAAACCATGGCCAAGAAGCAATCAACTTAATGAAACAATACACCACTAATCACCCAAGATTCATGTTTAAGAGGTGAATGACCCCTCTGTTGTGTTTCAAATTGCCTCTCAGTGTGTACTAAATGTATCTGTGAAAATGTCACCAGGACAATATCTAGCTCTAAATTCATCGACTTTAAATAGTACAATACTTTGCATTCATGCTAACTGGTTTCAAAGTACAAATGAGTGGCCAGTTAGGGGTAAAAGAACATTGTCCTTGGAGATAAGAATCCAGTATTTTTCCATAATCGAGTAAGTGATTCTGGGCAGATGACTTCACCACCGAGCCTCAGTGTATCTGTAAAATGAGGTGATTGAATACATTGAACAATGTTTCCCAGACTTCACACTTAAGTGTGACCTTTTGGAATGCTTCCAAATACTTGTCCCACATGTCTTATTAATAGTTCTAATTATTTTCTTTGAATCCACTCATCTTTTTGACACAAATTTATCTTAAAAAGAAACGTTGTACTAATACCATAAATGGGAAACTAGTATCAGTTGACATAAATACAAAAGAGGAGAAGAGTGTATTAAACTCAGTCTAAATACTATTGCCAGCCAAAGGCTCAGATTCTGTCATTTGTTTTCTGATTAAAAAAACACAGTTTGCATAAAATAGAGAAGGTGTTTGCAAAGTAACTATCTGAGATTTTCTGGGCCACATAATCTTTGTTGTTGGTAGTGGTTTAGACGCTAAGTCATGTCCGGCTCTTGCCACATCATGGGCTATAGACCACCAGGCTCCTCCATCCATGGGATTTCCCAGGCAAGAATACTGTAGTGGGTTGCTCTTCCCCACCCAGGGACTGAACCTGTGTCTCCTGCATTACAGGCCATTTCTTTACCACTGAACCTCCAGGGAAGCCTTACAACCTTTGTTGCAGCTACTCAATTCTGCTGTTGTAGTGTGGGAGCAATCATTCACCAAATGGGTATGAGTGGGTTGGTTATGTCCCATGATGGTTATGTTAAATAAATAAAAACTTTATTTACAAAAACAGGTAATGGACTGGATTTGGCCCCAGTCTATAGTTTGCCAGCTCCTGGACTGGAAAAGTGTGAAAAGCATAATTTTACCAGACAAAGACTGACTAGTCACAAGAATCTAGAGAGAATTTTAAAAGGAACTCCTCTCCCAGTTGGAAATCCAGTGGGTTTTAATATCTTCAGTGTTCCATGTTATCTACTTTGAAAAACACTTGGTTGAATTTCTACCCTAAGAATCTGTGATAAAACTCTTCCCTTTATCTTTTACACCCTGCATAAAGTCTAGGATTCCTTACTTGTACAAACACTCAGTGTATATATTTTTAAAGCTTTCTCATTCATTGAAATATCAGTTGGAAATGTCTTAATTTTTATGAGACCAGTGGTTTTCATCCTTGGTTACACATTAGAATTATCTGGAGAGTTTTTAAAATACCTATACCTCATATATCTGCGTGCATGCTCAGTCACTTAGTCCTGTCTGACTCTGCAATCCCATGGACTGCAACCTGCCAGGCTCATCTGTCCATGGAATTATCCAGGCAATGATACTGGAGTGGATTGCCATTTCCATCTCCAACCCAGAGATCAAACCCACGTTTCCTATGCATTGGCAGGCAGATTCTTTACCACTGAGCCACCTGGGAAGCCCATACCTAGTATATACATATATCTCAATGATTCAGATTTATTAGGACTCAGTCATCTGTGTGTGCACATGCTGGCTATTGCAAACTTGCACAGTCAGTTGCAGCTAGGGTGATCCCCTATCCTGGCTCACCTGGACTGTCCCAGTATTAGCACTGGAAACCCAGGATTTCCCAGGAAACCCTCCATCTTGGGCAGTCAAACGGTTGTTCACCTCAGTGCCAGCCCACCACTGGCAGAAAATCCTCATTTCTTTCCAGGAGGGTCAGGACAGTTTCAGAGAGAAGATGAAGCTTCAGTAAATTTCCTTAAGTAGATCCATTCTCCTCCATTGCCCATAGAACCAATGGTGGGCAACCAGGTGTTTAAAAAATAAAGGGACATGAGGCCCCATGCTGTCAGTTTCTAAGCTCCTCTGGCCCTCTGCAGACTCAGGCAGGACAGGGAGGAATCCATCCATCACAGCATCCGCCCTCTGCTTCCCCTGCCTCACATGGACAGGCCTCTGGCTAGTAAGACAAACCAGCAGTCGTTTTTGCATAGATTCTGTCAGGCAGAGAGAAGTGACCTTTTACCTGTGAGAATGTTTGACAGTTCATCAGGCTGGTAAGCAGTCACTCCAAGGGGCCAAACATCAGAAACTGGTCTTGCGGCTGGCCTCATGCCTTCTCAGTCTTCACAATGCCTCTGCTAAAATTCAGTTCCCTGGCACTGTGGTCCTCGAACGATGATCGCTATGCAAGATGTCTTAGTAGCAGGTAAAGGGATAACTGGAAGACCTGGGATATGATGGGGAGAGGAGGAAGAGTCCCGAGAGCCTATTGGAGCAGGTCGGAAAAGTCAGTCCCTCCCTGGCCAACTCTGATCACTGTAATGAAAGCATTCTCCCTAGTCCTCACATGTTCTTTCTTTTTTCCCCCAGTTTTTTTTTTTTTTAAACATAATCTTTGCTATTTATTTATTTATGTCTATGCCATAGTGGCATGTGGGATCTTAGTTTCCCAACTGGGAACTGAACCTGTGTTCCCTGCAGTGGAAGCTGCTGCTGCTGCTAAGTCACTTCAGTCGTGTCCAACTCTGTGCGACCGCATAGATGGCAGCCCACCAGGCTCCCCCCATTTCTGGGATTCTCCAGGCAAGAACACTGGAGTGGGTGCACAAGAGTCTTAATCACGGGACCCCCAGGGAAGTCCCTCCAGCTTTACTGAAATAAACTGATGTATAACATTATGTAAGTTTAAAGTGTACCAGGTGTTGACTTGACACACTTACATATTGCAAAATGATTACTAGCATAGCATTAGCTAACACCCGCAGCGTGGCATGTAGTTACCATTTCTTTTTTGTGGTGAAGACATTTAAGATACTTTCTTGGCCACTTTCAAGTATGCTACTGCTACTGCTAAGTCACTTCAGTCGTGTCCAACTCTGTGCGACCCCATAGATGGCAGCCCACCGGGCTTCCCCATCCCTGGGATTCTCCAGGCAAGAACACTGGAGTGGGTTGCCATTTCCTTCTCCAATGCATGAAAGTGAAAAGTGAAAGTCAGTATTATTTAACTATAACCACTGTGCTATACATTAGATCCCCAGAACTTATTCATCTTACAGCTGCGAGTTTGTATGCTTTAGCTAACCTCATTCCTTTTCCCCTGGCTCCTGGTAACCACCATTTCAGTGTTTGTTTCTGTCAGCTTTTTTAGATTCCACATATAAGTGATATCATATAGTATTTGTGTTTCTCTAACTTATTTAACTTAGTATAATGCCTTCGAGATCCATCCATGTTGTTGGAAATAATAGGATTTCCTTCTTTCTTATGGCTGAATAATATTCCAATATATATCTCAAGTTTGTCTACTTATCTAGCTAGCTAGCCAGCTACCTGCCGCATCTTCTTTATCTATTCATCCACTGACAGACACATGAAGAGTGAAAGTGTTAGTCGTTCAGTAATGTCCAACTCTTTGCAGTTCTGTGGATTGTAGCCTGCCAGGTTCCTCTGTCCATGGAATTCTCCAGGCAAGAATATTGGAGTTGGTTGCCATTTCCTTCTTCATGGAATCTTCCCAACCCACGGATTGAACTGGGTCTCCTGCATTGCAGGCAGCTTCTTTACCAGCTGAGCCACCAGGGAAGTCCCATAGGTCGTTTCTAAATCCTGGCTATGGTGAATGATATTCACATTGTCATTGTGAACACCACTCATCTTATTTTATCTTCCTGAGATTGTGCTGGGTACGGTAGGTATGGGTCCCATTTTACAGAAAAGAAGCTGAAACTACAATTTCATTAGACTCAGAAGGAATGTTGGTAGCAGAGTTTGACAATAACGTCTCTGCCCTGCACACACACTTTGCCCTGGGAGAGGCTTTCACTTTTGCCTTGCAAATAGTGATGACTGGCCTTTATTTTTCATTTCAGTTCCTATTGACTCATCATCAGGAACATTTATTGACCCCATGGCCATGCACATGGTCCTCACCTTCACTGGTCAGCACACCAGTCACAGGTTTCCACTGATGTTTCTGTTTTTAAAAACTAGCATTTTAAGAGTTGAAATGAACTTTTCTACCATTAATTTTTTTTTAAAATAAACAATTTTGACAGAAAATTGGTTGATGAGAAGTCAACAGTAGAGTTTCTGGATCCAGACTGTGCAGGTTTGAATTCTATCACTTACTAGCTGTGTGACCTCAGGCAATTAATTAACCTCTCTGTGTTCTGGTTTCCTCATCTGCAAAATAGGAGGTAACAATACTTACTTCATAGGGTTATTGTGAAGACTGAGTGAGTATATGTCAATTGTTTGGATCTGTGCCAGGCATGTAGTGAAGTAAAGTGAAGTGAAGTCGCTCAGTCGTGTCCGACTCTTTGCGACCCCACGGACTGTAGCCTCCAGGCTCCTCTGTCTATGGGATTTCCCAGGCAATAGTACTGGAGTGGATTGCCATTTCCTTCTCCAGGGGATCTCCCAACCCAGGGATCAAACCCAGGTCTCCTGCATTGTAGGCAGACACTTTACCATCTAAGCCACCAGGGAAGTTATATTCAGCTGTCATTCTCAATTTGAAGTGTTTCTCCCATAAATTTCTCTTAAACTCTTAGCTCCTGCTANAACCCAGGGATCAAACCCAGGTCTCCTGCATTGTAGGCAGACACTTTACCATCTAAGCCACCAGGGAAGTTATATTCAGCTGTCATTCTCAATTTGAAGTGTTTCTCCCATAAATTTCTCTTAAACTCTTAGCTCCTGCTACTACTTAGCTACAAGTACAAAATGGTTTCTGGACAAAATTATGTAATCAGCTATTTTAAAGCTGGCATACAAGGCACCATGTCAGGGGCTTGTTCAACACAGCAGGAATCAGGTCAAGATAGAAGGAAGTGCTAAAAATAACCCTGAGCCCTTACCACATGCCGAGTATCCTGCTAAGCACTTTTGACCCATATCCTTATAACAACCCACAAGAGAGAGATACTATTATTACCATCTTGCAGATGGGAAAACAGAGACTTTGAAAGGATAAGGAGAGAACCAGCATCATACCAAGTTCAAAGGCAGATATCTTGGAGAGGGGTGTGGGGTGGGGTGGTTACCTATGTGATCAGAAAGAAGTTTCTGACCCAAAGTGAACCTCAGTTGCCCCAACTCTATACAAGGCAAGTTGAGCCCAAATGGCCAACATTCACTCAAGGTACCATAAACCAGCACGGCAGTGGTCTTGCTAACGCTGAGGAGAGTGCAGGTGTGTCTGAGGGTCTCCCTAGCCCAGGCTTCATTTTGCTCCTGTTTAATAAGCCCAGGCCATTGCTTAGCTCTAGTCCCGCCCCTTGTTACTAGTCTTCCCCATCCCCTCCTGATTCCACGTCAGCTCACACAGCAGGCCTCTTCAGATCAGTGTACAGTGAGCCCTCTGCCCTCTGCTTCCCAGCTCTGCCTCGGAGACTTCCTGTCTCAGAGTCTGGATACCAAGCAACCACTTTTAAATATTTACCCAGCAGANAATGTTCCTTAGGTATCTCTAATTTTCTTGAAGAGATCTCTAGTCTTTCCCATTCTATTGTTTCCTCTGTTTCTTTGCACTGATCACTGAGGAAGCCTTCTTGTCTCTCCTTTCTCTTCTTTGGCACTCTGCATTTAGATGGGTATATATTATTTTTCTCTTTTGCCTTTCACTTCTCTTCTTTTTTCAGCTATTTATAATGCCTCCTCAGACAAGCATTTTGCTTTTCTGAATTTCTTTTTCTTGGAGATCATTTTGATCACTGCCTCCTTTACGATTTTACAAACCTCCTTCCAAACTTCTGCAGGCACTCTATCAGATCTAATTCTTTGAATTTATTTGTCACTTCCACTGTATAATTGTTAGAAATTTTATTTAGGTCATACCTGAATGGCCTAATAGTTTTCCCTACTTTCTTCAGTTTATCTCTGAATTCTGCAGTAAGGAGTTTATGATCTGAGCCACAGTCAGCTCCCAGTCTTATTTCTGCTGACTGTACAGAGCTTCTCCATTTTCTACTGCAAAGAACATAATCAATCTGACTTCAGTATTGACCATCTGGTGATGCCCATGTGTAGAGTCATCTCTTGTGTTGCTGAAAGAGGGTGTTTGCTATGACCAGTGTGTTTTCTTGGCGGAACTCTATTAGCCTTTGCCCTGCTTCATTTTGTACTTCAAGGCCAAACTTGCCTGTTACTCCAGGTATCTCTTGACTTCCTACTTTTGTATTCCAGTCCTCTATGACAAAAAAGGAAATCTTTTTTTTTGTTGTTTACAGTTCTAGAAGGTCTTTGACTGTGTGGATCACAATAAACTGTGGAAAATCCTGAAAGAGATGGGAATACCAGACCACCTGACCTGCCTCTTGAGAAACCTATATGCAGGTCTGGAATCAACAGTTAGGACTAGACATGGAACAACAGACTGGTTCCAAATAGGGAAAGGAGTACATCAAGGCTATATATATTATCACCCTGCTTATTTAACTTATATGCAGAATACATCATGAGAAATGCTGGACTGGATGAAGCACAAGCTGGAATTAAGTTTGCCAGAAGAAATATCAATAACCTCAGAAATATCAATAACCTCAGACGACACCACCCTTATGGCAGAAAGCGAAGAAGAACTAAAGAGCCTCTTGATGAAAGTGAAAGAGGAGAGTGAAAAAGTTGGCTTAAAGCTCAACATTCAGAAAACGAAGATCATGGCATCTGGTCCCATCACTTCATGGGANCACCGTCCGGGTGCTGATTGTAACCTGGCATGGTGCGACTGCGCCCTGAGCACGGCCACAGCTAAAGCGCACGCTGCGGTGAGCTGGTGCCGCCCCGCCATGAAGATGAGACAACAAAGGCTCGGACAGATGGGTCAGCTTGCTTGCAGGCCTGCAACCAGCAAGAGGCAAAGAGAAACTGAACACAGTGGGACTGACTCCCAAGTTCACATTTTGTCTTTATGTCACATTCAGATCACGCTTGTCCTGCAGCAGCGCTGTCACAGGTCACAGTAAGCACGCATGCACACAGACCCAGGAAGCACCATGCTATAGCTTCTCCCTGGACTGTTCCTTTTCTTCCATTTCCACCCTTCCTCTTCCCCCTTTTTTGCGCTTGCCTAACTCCTATTCAAAAGCAGGGACATTACTTTGCCAACAAAGGTCCGTCTAGTCAAGGCTACGGTTTTTCCAGTGGACATGTATGGATGTGAGAGTTGGACTGTGAAGAAGGCTGAGTGCTGAAGAATTGATGATTTTGAACTGTGGTGTTGGAGATGACTCTTGAGAGTCCCTTGGACTGCAAAGAGACCCAATCAGTCCGTTCTGAAAGAGATCAGCACTGGGTGTTCTTTGGAAGGAATGATGCTAAAGCTGAAACAAACTCCAGTACTTTGGCCACCTCATGCGAAGAGTTGACTCATTGGAAAAGACTCTGATGCTGGGCGGGATTGGGGGCAGGAGGAGAAGGGGACGACAGAGGATGAGACGGCTGGATGGCATCACCAACTCGATGGACAAGTCTGAGTGAACTCCGGGAGTTGGTGAAGGACAGGGAGGCCTGTCATGCTGCGATTCATGGGGTCGCAAAGAGTCGGACACGACTGAGTGACTGAACTGAGCTGACTGAGCTCCTATGCATCTTTGAAGAGCCAGCACAAATGTCAACTTCTCCANAAGTCTGAGTGAACTCCGGGAGTTGGTGAAGGACAGGGAGGCCTGTCATGCTGCGATTCATGGGGTCGCAAAGAGTCGGACACGACTGAGTGACTGAACTGAGCTGACTGAGCTCCTATGCATCTTTGAAGAGCCAGCACAAATGTCAACTTCTCCATAGAAATTCCTCTTTCTCTTCTCAGCTGTGTGCAGCCAAAGTGCTTACTATATCCTAACGCAATGGTCATTGATCTATTTCTGTGTTTATTTCCCTGAGGACAAGGGTTACAATTAATAGACCCATTGAGTCCCCCTCACCTGGGGTAGTGCTTGCCACATAATAGATCTTCAATGCTTGTTTGTTGAAGGAAGAGGAGGGAAGAAAAATAGGAGGAGGAAGGAGAAAGGGGAAGAAGGAAAAGGAAAAAGAGAAGGGAGGTAAGAAAGCAGGTGAAAGGGGAGGAACTGCTAGAGGATAGTCTAATTTGCCTGCAAGGCACTGCTTTTCAATGAATTCACATGTCTCTCACGAGACAGTGTATTATTTTTCCAGTCTTGATGTTAACCAAATAGAAGATCAAGTCACCTAAGCAGGTTACACATACTGATGAGTAGGAGTGTATTTAAATATGAGTGTACTTGGGCTGGGTGACCTATCTGGAAAATCTTAGTTATGATATAATGCATAGAGCAATGACTTTGCAAACCATATCCTTTGTTTTAACACACTCCATCGCCAGAGTTTTCTGGGAGCTGGAGGAAGATTTCGTAAAATATTCCCTCTTGATCATAAGAGTTAAACCTTGCTTGAACTGCACGGAGTCAGAAGCCTTTGGTTGCCTGTTCCTCCCCTTCATCCTTCTGGCTGGGGCTCTCGAAACTCGATAGAGATATCAAAACTCGATAAAGATGTCAGAACTCAATAGAGATCTACCTTTCCTCCTGGACAATCAATGTGCTAAAACTGAGTCATTTCAGAGTGATGTTTTCAACCTTTTTTCTGCGTAGGTGGCACTGCTTCCTAGGCTCCTAGAATCGATTTACTTTCTTTGCATCCTTTCTCCAGAAAAATGGATCCTCGGTGTCCCTGTTTGAGATGCAAGGACATGAAAACACAGAAAGATGACATGTAAACAAGAAAGAAAAAAACCAAAAACCTCCCAGAGGAATCATGTACCAGGCAGTGCTCTATGCAGTGTTAGAAGTATTTGCTTCATTTTGAGCTTGGACTGAGCAGTGCGATGGTTGGCTCTGCCCCAGCCTTGTATCTCAGTGGGACCCTCACACCCAGTGGGTGCGAACTGTCATGCTGGCCAGAATGTGGTTGTGGTGTCAGCCCAGATCATCTGGACTCCACACAGCCTGCATTATTAACCACTTTACTGCCCGCAGTGAAGTGCATGCTCAGAACTCTGGAGCCACGCTGCAGGTGATGAGTGAAAAACTGATCTTTAGAGAGCCATTTACAAGGTGAAAACCCCTCAAGTAGGAAAGGTTTAGAATATTCTAGAAAGGTCATGGTTGATCTGCCTTCAACAAATATTTTTTCCATTTATTGAACACATGCCTCCTGCTAGACTTCCTTTCAGATGCTTTGCATGAAGGACTTATTTGAACTCTCACAGGAAACCTACGAGATAGGCGATATTATCTACATTTCACCGTGAGGAAGCCACAGCACAGAGTTTCCCAATCTTGCCCAAGGTCACAGAGGAAATAAGCAGTCCCCATGGGATTCAAATCCAGTCTGACTAGAAAGCTGTGTACTTAAAGTTGACTATTATATCCCTGTACATGTGTGCTAAGTCGTTTCAGTTTTATCCAACTCTTTGCGACCCCATGGACTGCAGCCCACCAGGCTCCTCTGTCCATGGGGTTCTCCAGGCAAGAATACTGGAGTGGGNAGAAAGCTGTGTACTTAAAGTTGACTATTATATCCCTGTACATGTGTGCTAAGTCGTTTCAGTTTTATCCAACTCTTTGCGACCCCATGGACTGCAGCCCACCAGGCTCCTCTGTCCATGGGGTTCTCCAGGCAAGAATACTGGAGTGGGTTGTCATGCCCTCCTCCAGTGGATCTTTCCAACCCAGGGGTCAACCCGTGTCTCAGTTTTACCACTGAGCAACCAGGGAAGCCCATTAACATATCCTCAGTGGCTACTTATTATAAACACAATGTCTTCTGGGGCACTGCAAGATACATAATAGATGGATGGATGAATATATAGCTAGATAATAGATAGATGATAGATGGGTGAATAGATAGATAATAGAATCTCATAATTTCAAGTTTAGAAAATACGTGTATACTTTCCAAATTTGCCAAGTCAAAATACACAAACTCGAAAGCCTAAACTATCACTACAAGACAACAACAACAAAAAAGAGTTTGCCCAAAGTAGCAGAGACAGGACTAACATGTCTGTGGCTTGTCTAATCATTTGGCACTGGAAACGTTATTTCAAGTAAGTCTCTGATCTCAGAAGCCAGACACTGCCCCCATTTTACAGATGAGGAAATAGTGGCTTAGAGTTTAATTGGCTCAAGCTCTCATGGCTGCAGAGGGGCAGGACCACATTCGAACTTGAATCTATGTGGCCTCAAACCCAGACTCTGTAATCATTTTTAACATCTAGCATCATGTCTTTTTTACGTGTCTCCTGAGTATCAGTGCAAACGCTATTTTAAAAAACAAAACAAAAAAGGAATGTTGCCCCAGCTCTTTGATGCCTTGTAGAAGAAAGCGATGGCACCCCAATCCAGTACTCTTGCCTGGAAAATCCCATGGACGGAGGAGCCTGGTAGGCTGCGGTNCTATTTTAAAAAACAAAACAAAAAAGGAATGTTGCCCCAGCTCTTTGATGCCTTGTAGAAGAAAGCGATGGCACCCCAATCCAGTACTCTTGCCTGGAAAATCCCATGGACGGAGGAGCCTGGTAGGCTGCGGTCCACGGGGTCGCAAAGAGTCGGACACGACTGAAGCGACTTAGCAGCAGCAGCACCAGTAGAAAGCAGGTAGAATAACCATGTGTTTGCCTCAGTCCTCACAAACTCAACCTTTCGTCCCCATCCTGGGGTCCCCTGCACTGCCATTTTGTGTCTGGTTCACATTCCTGCAGACCTACTTTGTATGGAAGTTCTGCTCAGTGGCCTCAGGTTTCAAAACAAAATCTTCTGATGAGCAAATTGGCCCGAGGTCCCAGAGTCAGCTGCCCAGCCCATTAACAATGAACCATGGAGGGTGAACGTCTGCTCCGTGTGCATTCCGGAGAAGCTGTTACCCGGCTCATCGGAACAAGCCAAGGACAGCCCTTGCATCAACACGGGCCATGGCTGGTGAATGCAGCCATTGTAGATGCAGTCCTGCCATGCCGAGGGGAAGATTCCTTCCAAACAGACTGTTTTCTTTTTCTTTTTTTCTTTTTAAAGTCACAAAACACAATTCCTTCCCTCTGAGATCGAATATCCTGCTGTTAGAATCTGCCTGCCAGTGCAGGAGATGTGGGTTCGATTCCTGGGTTGGGAAGATCTCCTGGAGAAGGAACTGGCAACCCACTCCAGTATTCTTGCCTGGAGAACCCTATAGACAGAGGAGCCTGGTGGGCTACAGTTGGACATGACTAAGTGATTAAACAACTAGGAACAAGATGGAATTCTCTTCTGATAAGGAAAGATAACCAAGACAGCTAAGACTCATTCCTAGGAGGAAGCAGTTACTTTATCCTGCCCTGCTGAGAGTCGTATGTCTGATAGAGACTTACACACTGCATTAGTTGTAAAGGAAAAAAATGAAGTCTCAACATCATCTTTATTCCTGACATGTGGCTCAACCCTCTCCCAATGCACACCCTCCACCAGCCTCATTTCCCCACCCCACAACATGGTCCCGCCACCTTGCCCAGACATCAACATTATTTTGGCCTAAAGGACACTTATTTGTACTTTTTTGGTCTTGGATAAACAAACTACCCCTGTTCAGAGGTTCCTTTTCACATCCCTCCCCTCTTACAACTCCATGATATTTGTATCATGGAACCGTCTTACTAAAACAGAGACTGAATGGCATTCCGTAGCTGACTACCAGACAGTCCTGGTTAAAGCCCTGGCTCCAATTCTGCAGTTACCTGGCCCGGGGAACTTGAACAAGTCTCCTCATGGCTTCTGCAAGCCCTGGCAGCATCTTTGTGCCAATGAGGAAAAAAGTCTCCCCCTGGGGAAGAAGCAGACTGCCAACAAGAGCAGTCTGGGCAAGCATAAACCCACCTGGACCCCTCCCCACCCTCACTGCCCCTCAGCCAGGACCCTCAGGCATAACCAGAACCATTCACAGAGCCCCCACCTCTGTTTCAACTTGTCAGTTGGGAAGTGGGATAGATAGTAAAAGTTCCGATGAATTCTTTCATGGATGAAGCTAAAGTGACCTACAGAACTGTTTATGAACCAGCCTGTTACTAGGAGATTTCTGCTGCTCTGGTTCAACTCCACCTCGCTTCCTGAGCCACCCATAATACTCCTGATGAAAAGCAGAGACACAGTTTACTTCTTTGAGATTGCTCCTTCCCACACCCAGAGAACCAGCCCTTTAAGAATGTGATCAAAGAACAGGGTGAGCTCGGTCGGTGTGCAGCCTGTGCAGCTGAACAGGGTCCCACACTTACAAAGGCCCTGCTCTTGGTTAAATGCTTTGATGGCACTTGAAATTCTCAATCACTTTTGAACAAAGAGCCCTACATTTTCATTTTGCACTGAGCTCCACAAATTATATTTCTGGTCCTGCCAACAAGCCTTCCTAAGTCCCAGATAATTTTCTTACAGCTGACAAAAGATTGGGAAAGGAAAATGGGACACACCATCCCTCCACTGAATGTGAAGGTACCAGTCATAATTAGATGTGAGATAGGATGGTGCAGGGTTTCCTAGGTGGCTCAGCAGTAAAGAATCTGCCCACGATGCAGAAGACACAGGAGATGCCGTGGGTTTGATCCCTGGGTTGGGAAGATCCCCTGGAGGAGGGCATGTCAACCGACTCTGGTATTCTTGCCTGGAAAATTCCTTGGACAGAGGAGCCTGAAAGGCTACAGTCTATAGGGTTGCACAGAGTTGGATACGACTGAAGTGACTGAGCACGCACACACAGAGGATGGTGCAGAAGACACAGAGCATGGGCTTTAGGAGACAAATTGAGCTGGTGCACACACGCATCCTGCAAGAACACAGATAGGTGCTCTGACCTGTGTGAACCCAGGCTTCCTCCTCTGTAAATCAGGTGACTAACGCCTACTCTTCCCCGTGAAGAAAGGTCTGTCAGTGAAGGAGTCATCTAGCATGTGGCAGGTGCTCAACAAATGAGTCCGTCTCCAGCTTGTTTCAGGAATAGATACTTTAAGATGGGCCAGGTGGGACTTCCCTAAAGGTCCAGGGGTTAAGACACGGTGCCTCTACTGCAGGGAGCCTGGGTTTGATCCCTGGTTGGGGAACTAAGATCCTTCATATCACATGGGGTCAAAAAATAGAGGTGGGGGTGGGGAGAGATGGGCCATACACTACATTGCAAAAGGCAGTGGGTGGGGGTCCTGATATCCCTTCAGCTCTAAAATTATGATTCTCCATTAACCAAAACCTAAAAGTCAGCCCTCCTCCAGTCCCTAGTTATATTCTCTCTCTCTCTCTTTCCGTATTTCCACTTTTATTACCTCTGCTTTGCTTCATACTGAATCCATGCTTCCTTCATGGAGTGGACCACATGGCCACCAACACACCCTACGCTCAGGCTCAGTCAGCTTAGCAAACCCACCAGGGAGAGACATCTCTCTCCCAAGATCTATATATCAAAGCAGGAAAAATTCTAACTGATCCTGCTTGGATTACATCTCCACTCCGGAACCAGTCACTACTGCCTGAGTGACAGGGTGCGTGTCCGCCCAAGGACAGGACAACGAGGCTCAAGCCTCACGACTGACAGCCCCAGTGAGACTGCGTGGAATAGGGGAGGGCAAGTCCTCAGAGGACACAGAGCTGCCAGGCAGATGAATGCAACTCCTCCTCTGTGCTTTATGTGGTTTACTGCTCATTCCCAATAGGCGCCCACCGAAATGAAAGGAGGGAGAGGAGAATCGGGGAGTGTAGACAGCAACACTTGAGCCAACTTTCCCAGAAGGATGGCAAATAAGTGACACTTGTCATTAAAGAAGGTCTCTGAGGAAAGACAAAGAGCTGAGAAAAGCTAGGGTGTGTTCAAAGCTACTCATTGCATAACTGCAATTAACCTCACGTCTTTAAATTTTTAATAGCGGTGCACTGATTTTTTATGCTTACTTTCTGTTTAAGCAAGCAACACTGGTTTTCCACTTCAGTGCTAACAGAAAGTTTCTTTCTGAAAAATAACTTTAAGCAAAACAAACTAGGTCAACTGAGAGAAAAATAATAATAAGGTAGACCTAGATAGCTGTGGACATTTAGTGGATATACTATGCCAATGACTAAAATAAATATGGGAAGCATTAGAGTAGTATACATACAGAACTTTCTCTTCTCAAGGATCAGTAAAAACCAATACCTCTGTTTTGTTCCATAGGGTTATCTCTGACAAATTAAATAGTACATCTCTCATTGTGTGAATGGTAAAGATTTAGCCCAGCTTACAAAATGGATCTGTAATAAGATCCTAGAATCCTCAGTTTCTGGCAGGCAGCAACTATTCCCTAGATAGGCTGTGTATCAAGGCAAAGGCGAAAACCCAGCATTCCAAGACACTGGCCCACTGTATTACTCTCTGTTTCAGAGACAGACATACAGAGGAGGAGTCGATGAGAAAATCACTCCTCCCAGAGCTGACCGGGCTGATTGTCCCAGAGAACAAAGGGGCCCATTCTCTGTGGGCATCCGAATCCAGCTGGCTCCAGGAGGTACCAGCCATCTCTCTGCAGCCAGAGCTTCCCCAGCTGATTTCCACACGTACCCATGTGTATAGCGGCAGCTGTTCCCTCATCTGTGTGTCTGCTTGGTCTTCCTTTTAGCTGCCAGTTTCAGCCAGAGATCATTTTTAATGCCCAAAGAGTCAGACACAACTTAATGACTGAACAACAACAACAACAAGTTGTCCACTCACCTTTGCAATTATTTTTTCTTCTAGGCCAAAGGGAAAAGTCATCAGGGCTTGGATGCTGGTCGAGATATCAAAGCAAAAAATCATCAGCGTTTTGATGCCGATCGAGATGCCAAAAAGCTGAACAAAGCCTGCAAAGGAATGGGTATGAAAGATATTTTGTTTTCTCATTCACTCCTGATGCTGATTAAACTTGATCTCACGTCTGACTTTCCCACGATCTCAGGAAGATGACCTCCCACTTATCTTGTATTAATATCTTCCAAGCTAAACTGACCGTTTTTAAGTTTCCCTTAATAAAAGCTCTCAAAGTTATCAGATCCTATTACATTTCAGGATTCAACATAATAGCTAGAGATTGAAAATTATGACATTTAATTTGAACTTGAGCTGGGGGAAACTTCATGAAAAGTGTAGTTTCTACAATCCTAATGTCATCTAAACCCTCTGATGTCTTTCATGGGATGTGGTGGGGAGTCAGGGCTGATGAGAACTGAATTAGGGACCTGGAGCTTCACCTGGAAGCTGAACAAGTGGAGACAAAACTGTGACAAAGGTCAAGAATCAAGGAGCCACACTGGAGCAGCTATTTACATCCAGGCCTAAGTGCGGCCAAGAATGGGAGTCTAAGCAGGAGATTGGGCTTCCCTGTTGGCCCAGTGGTAAAGAATCAGCCTGCCAATGGAGGAGACGCAGATTCGATTCCTGGATCAGGAAGATTCCCCTGGAGAAGGGAATGGGAACCCACTCTAGTATTCTTGCCTGGGAAATCCCATGGACAGAGGAGCCTGGCAGGCTACAGTCCATGGGGTGGCAAAAGAGTAGCAACTAAATAGCAACAACAAGCAAGAAATCAAGAGAAAGGGAAACCCAGGAACAAAGTGGGAGGAGGAAAAGAGCACCTAGTGCTGGGGCCATAAACAAAGGCTCTGGAACCCAAGGAAGTCCCTGGGCTGATCCCCGGTTTGTTGATCAAGGGTTCCAGGAGAACAAAAAAGTAACAGCAATAGCTTGGGAGGAAGAGGAGGGGCGAGGTTGATGAATTTCCTCAATTTTCTTTCTTATACCTATTGGGAAACTTTTAATATTCTAGGCACTGAGCCAAGCACTTTATATATATATGAGATCTCATTAAGTTATTCTCACAAAAGTCCATTTTTCAGATGAGAGGAAAGGCATGACAAGTTAAGTAACGTGCCCAAAGACACAACACCAGCAAGCAGTGAGCCCTGGGATTGAATCAATTTCTGTCATTGCCTCCAAGTGCCAACAATTTAGAGACATCACATCTAAGCCACCTCGGCCACACAATGGCCATGGGTGGGTTCAGGCCTGAGAAGACACCGCTGGTAGAAGCCATCTGAATCCAAAAGCTGCTTTATTAAATGTTTGTTTTTCTTATTGTGCTATAATTTCTATATCATAAAATCCACGCTTTTGCAGTGTACAATTTAATGAGGTTTCATATATTCACAGGGTTTTGTAATCATCACCTCTAATTTCAGAACATTTTCATCAACCAAAAGAAACCCCACTCCACCTTCAGGTCCAGGCAATCACTGGTCCACTTTCTCTTTCTATGGATTTGCTGATTCTGGACATTTCATGCACCTGGAATTACATTAAGTCCCCTACATATAAACGAGTCCCATTCCAAGAGTGCATTCATAACTCCAATTTGTTCCTAAGTGCAACAAAGTAGCCTAGGCACCCAACTAACACAGTCGGCTACATGGTACTGTACTGTAAGACATTCATAATACTTTTCACACACATAATACATAAAAACAAACACACACAAAAAAGAAAAACATTTTAATCTTACAGTACTTTGAAAAGTACAATAGTAAAGTCCAAGAGCCCGCACACAGAGACTGGGGCATCAAGCGAACAGGAGAGAAGAGATACTGACTGCAGGAGGCAGACGAGGTGGGAGCCTGGAGGGCAGGCTGCGATTTCACTCATACCTGGGAAGACAATGTGGTGGGAAGTAGTAGAAGGGATTTCTATATAGTAAGGATTATGAATAAATCAGAGGTGGGAGGGCTGGAAATGAAGGGTGACAACCAGGTTTTTCGGTTTGTGGGGCATCAGAGATGAGCTCGGCGGAGAGGAGCTGGTCCTTGCTCACATCCTGCTGGCTGATCAGGAGGCATGCTTGCCTGTGAGTGTCAGGATGTTTATAGTTCTGAGGTCTGAGCCAGCCTCACAGGTGTTTCCCTGCTGCCTCCTGAAGGAGGGCCTGACATCTGGATGTGGGCTGGAGACAGGGGCTGAAGTGGGTGTGGAATGAGTCAGCTGTGGTTTATGATAAATTCCTGAGTTCTCAGCTACCACACGAATTTAGTTCACCAAGCACAGATGCAGCACCTACTGAATGTCAAAGTCATGCTGTGTTCTCCTCCCGCCTCCACTTGGGTGTCGCCACGAGGTGGAACCACTCTTGTGCTGGTGACTGTCGGAGAGTCCCTTCTATGTGCCAAGTGCTAAACTGGGTACAACACACATCATCTTTTGTAACCTCCTGACAGTCCTGTAAGGTTGTACTGTAATGACTTAACAGATGACAATGCCAAGGCTCAGAGGTTAAATACTTGTCCAAAATCAAAAAGTTATGAAATGAGGATGGGGTGATTGGACTTAGAGCCATCTTGAAAAGCTATCATTTGGATAAAGGTCTAGAATTCCAACCTCTAATAGTAAGTCCAAGCAAAATTGTATCATTGGAAAAAACTCATCTGTAAGACCACATACTTATCTTATTGCTATACCAGCCCTGCCAGGGCTGGATTTAAATTTCTAGGGCCATGCTGTCAAATAGCCATCATGGTGAGACATATGGGTCATTTTTAATTTTTGAGAAGCCAAATTTTAAAATCCAGGTGAAATTAATTTTAACAATATATTTTAGTTAATTCAATATTGTATTGCAAATATCATTTCAACTGATAGCCAATTTCAAAGTTATTCATGAGATACCTGACATCCCATTTTTCACATTAAGTCATCAAAGGACTATATATATCCTACATTTACAGAACATTTCAACTTGGACCAGCCACACTTTGCATCCTCAGTAACCACATGCATCCACTATGTGGCACAGAGAGAGGCCCTAGGCATCAAAAAGGTTATGTGGGCTCCCACTCATTCACCCACCTATGAAAGTCAAAATAATAAGAATGCAATATTACTTAACCATTAAAAAAGAATTAAATTAGACCGTTTCTAGAGACATGGATTGACTAGCGTGTGTCATACAGAATGAAGCAAGCCAGAAAGAGAAAAACAAATATTGTATATTAACACATATATATGGATTCTAGAAAAACGCTATAGGTGAACCTATTTGCAAAGCAGAAATAGAGATACAGACATAGAGAACAAACATATGGACCCCAAGCAGGGAAGGGGTGGTGGAATGGACTGGGAAATTGGGACTGACATATATACACTACAATATAAAGCAGAGAGCTAATGAGAAGCTACTGCATAGACAGGGAAGTCTACTCAGGACTCTGTGGTGACCTAAATGGGAAGGAAATCCAAGGGAGAGGGGATATGTATATAAGTATGGCTGATTCACTTTGATACAGAAAAAGAAACTAATACAAAATTGTAAAATAACTGTACTCCAATTTTTAAAAAAAACACACAAGAATGCTATACCACAAAATAACAATTGATTTTTCCAAATAATGCTAACCTGGCAAATTTCCTTTTCACATCTTTGGTGCTTATGCTTCCCTAGCTCCTAAGTACCTTGGACCCTTGGTCTGGGTCTTGGTTAACCCAAAACCCTTGACACTGACCCTCCGTTACGCCTTCCTCTCAAGGCTCTGTGAACCCCCATCCCAGCAGATCCCTCCTGTAGATAATGCCTTAATCTGATAGCACATGGACCCCAACATTCATTATCCTCTCAGAAATGCAAAAGCAGGTTTGCCATTTCTCCTTCTGAAAAATACAGAAACGGGTCTTAGAGGGAGAAGCCGCCATGGCGCTGATGGAGGGTGGCTCTGGCTGGCTCTGGGGCCTGCTGAGAAGTGGTCACTCATCAGGAAAGGTAACAGGGAGGTCGCTTCAAACCCAGCAGAAACTCAGCTCCCCACCATCCTGCTGAAACTCAGCTCCGTGTCTCCCAGAAAATTGCTGGAAAAGCCAAAGTCAGGAGGCTCTTGGCCCTCCAAGGCTGACGGTCACCGGGTTCTGACCTCGACTGTGTAATTACTGTGTCCTATGCACAGTCAAGGCTGAGGTTCCTTCTTTCCTCATTAAAAAAAATAGTCTTTCCCAGAATCCCTGGGGACTGGCCCTGGTGCCTCAAACCATTGTAAATGTTTACGAGAAATTGTTCCCCTGCACAGACCGCTTATATGACACACATACTGTGAAATATAAGATGAGGTCACTGTTCAGTAAATCGCTTCTTGGTCCAGTAGTGGAAACAGTTCCCCACGTAAACCTGATGCCCGGACTCAAAGAGCTTGAGGGAAATCAAGTCACTTCCAGTTGCTCCCCCCCTCACCTCCAGGCTGCTGCTGGGCCAGCCCCAGACTGCTCTGCTCTCCTTTTAAAAAGTATTGCAAGAAGGAAAGTCTTAAAAGCCTTACTTTTAAATTTTTAACTCAATTGTCCTGAATTATGCAGATATAGGTTGACTGAAGCATCAGAGCAGAGGATTTCCTGTTGGTCCCTGCTACGTACAGGCTTCCCAGGGGGCTGAGGGGGTAAAGAATCTGCCTACCAATGCAGGAGATACAGGAGACTCGACTTTGATTTCCAGGTCAGAAAGATTCTCTGGAGAAGGAAATGGCAACCCACTCCAGTATTCTGGCCTGGAGAATTCCATGGACAGAGGAGCCTGGCAGGTTACAGTCCATGGGGTCGAAAAGAGTCCAACACAAGCACACACACACACATCACATCACCTGCTACGAACAGAGTGCCTGAGTAGAGCACACAGCTTTACACCCATGCAGAGACGAGCGCCGTCAAAATGCAGTGCAAACGTCCCCATACATTTAAACATTCCTTCACTCAGCAAGTCAGGTCTGATGAATACTGACAGCCTTCTGTGTGGAGATTGCAATAAGCAGTGCCCCCTGCTCCCATGGAACTTGCAGTGAGGGATGGCAGAGGAGGAGGAAGGGCAATAGAAGGGACCCAGGAAGGAGTGTCCATCTCTTCCCAGGAGAGTCCAGCGAGCTGAGTCCTGAAGGAGGAACGGGAGTGAAGGTGAGGGGCACAAAGCTAACAGAAAGTCTTGTGGGCAGAGAAGAGTCCAGGCTGTTGTTCTGGATATAAAGGGGCCTAGATGGAATGGTTTGAAGCAGAAGGGTGAGCAGGCTGATCTCTTCAGTAGAAAGGCCGCTCAGGACAGTGAATTCTGACCAGAAAAGGTGAGACTAAGGCAGGATCCCAATGGAGCAGCCCACATGGAAAAAAAAAAGGAAGGGGTTGGATTCAGAGATTTTTTTCATGAGGAAAAAAAATCCCTTCTGAGATGAGATTTCCGGCACTCAGAGGTTAAAAAGACATCATGTCGCAGAGGAAGTAACTGCATACAGATTCCGTAGGCGAGGCCGCAGGAGGAAATGAGGAGGGACAGCAGAAATAGCTTTGGGAGTGAGTCGGAATGAGGCAGGCAGCGGACGCTATTTTTGCAAGTGAGCTCATCCTAAAATTTTCTGGTTTTCCAGCTGTAATCAAAGAGCTAGATCTTCCTGGAATTCTAAAGGTGGAACTAGTCCTTGAGATCAAATGAACAGTCCACAGACATGGAGCTGTGGCTTTCCTAGGAGCAGCGCACAGACCTCCAACCCCTGGGTCAGAGCAGTCTTTCTAAGTCCCAGCACTGACTTTGCAAATAAAGCGATGTGGGCTGGGGCCAAACACTTCAAGTCTTTGCCAGCACACACTATTTACAGGCAGCGGGCATGAGAGGAGGGATAGGAATAGGCAGGAACGCTCCAGAATCTGATGATTTGTTGTGTGATTTAAGGGTGGAGCCAGGACTTGAACCCAGTCTGACAAAATTGAATTCAAGGTTTGTTGATCAAGGAGTCTTTTTCATTCCCATACCTGCAACCCCTTGGACATCTTTGCTACTCTGTGCATGCATGCGTGCTAAGTCACTTCAGTCATGTCCAACTCTTTGCGATCCTATGGACTGTAGCCCACCAGACTCTTCTGTCCATGGGACTCTTCAGGCAAGAACACTGGAGTGGGTTGCCCTCCACCAGGGGATCTTCCCCACCTAGGGATAGAACCTGCATCTCTTATGTCTCCTGCATTGGCAGGAGGGTTCTTGACTACTAGCACCACCTAGGAAACCCCTTCCCATCCTGTGTCCAGGTTCTAAAAATGATACGCTGCCCTTCTTTCTTAGTCATTATCATTTCAGTATTGATCACAAATCCGCCTGCAATGCGGGAGACCTGGGTCCGATCCCTGGGTTGGGAATATCCCCTGGAAAAGGAAAGGCTAACCACTCCAATTTTGGCCTGGAGAATTCCATAGACTGTATAGTCCATGTGGTGGCAAAGAGTTGGACATAACTGAGCAACTTTCACTTTCACCTATGATGAACAAGGATTATTTTGAGCATCAGGGGAAAAGTGTGGTTCAAAGGAGTTTAAGGGGTAACTACCCCTCAAGCTCCCGATTAGGACTTTTCTCTGAAATTAACAAGTTTATGAATGGGCCTGATATTGCAGCAATTTGGGCCTTTTGTCTTAACCTCTTCCACTCCATTTTAAGTAATTGGAGGACAAGGAACATACCATTTTTTTTTAACAGCTTTTTTTTTTTTTTAAGGTATAAGACACACCATACAATTCACCCATTTAAAGTGTTCAGTTGTTTTTAATGTGGTAATGTATGAAACCATCACCATGGTCAATTTAGAACATTTTCATCACCTTAAAAAGAAACCTCCTACACTTGAGCTATCATCTCTCTGCCCATCCCACCTTCCGCCACTGTACTTCTTTCTGTCTTAATATAGATTTCCCTGTGCTGGACTTCCATATGAATAGAATCATAATACTTCATCTTCTGTGACTGGTTTCTTTCACTTAGCATGGTGTGCTTAATTTCCATCCATATCGTCAAATGTATCGGTCTCCATTTCTTTTTCAGTCCACCAAATGAATATGGCTCGGTTCATTTTTCCATTATCCACTGATGGACATTCAAGTGGTTTGCATCTTTTGACCATTATGAATGATGTTGCTGTGAACATTTGAATACAAGTTTTGTGCAAACATAAGTTTTCATTTCTCTTACATTTATGTTGAGAAGTGAAATTAAGGGATATACTGTATTTGTTCCTCTTTCCACTACAATGTCTAGTACTGTGCTTTACGCAATGTGAGACCTCAATGGATACTTGTTAAGTGACTAAAGAGAATACAGTTATCAGCACAAGATATTAAAGTCAAATGGTCCATCTAGGTTACACCAAAGTCTGTGACCTCTACCCTGGCTTCTCTGCTGCTGCTGCCAAGTCACTTCAGTCATGTCCGACTCTGTGCATCCCCAGAGATGGCAGCCCACCAGGCTCCCCTGTCCCTGGGATTCTCCAGGCAAGAACAATGGAGTGGGTTGCCATTTCCTTCTCCAATGCATTAAAGTGAAAAGTGAAAGTGAAATCACTCAGTCATGTCCGACTCTCCGCAACCCCATGGACTGCAGTCTACCAGGCTCCCCCGTCCATGGGATTTTCTAGGCAAGAGTACTGGAGTGGGGTGCCATTGCCTTCTTCGCTAGCTTCTCTAGCTGGACTAAAATAAACTTCCAGCTTGTTTCTTGCTCACTGTGGTTTTGTTTCTTTTTCCTGCACTTTAGGAACTGATGAAGCTGCCATCATCGAAATCTTATCAAGCAGGACATCGAATGAGAGGCAACAAATAAAACAAAAGTACAAGACGACATACGGCAAGGTGATGCCCAGGGTCTTCAGCCATGCGCACATGGCCTTGGTCTTAACTGTCTCTTCTGCTTCCTTTATGTTCCCAAGACAGTGACAGATACCTTTAAGGCTTTATCTAGTTAGCCCAGGAGAAACAAAACAAGACAACTATTTAGAGCTTTAGTTGACTTCAGAAAAACTGAAATGGCCTTGTAAAATCAATTTTACAGCCTGTAAAATCAATATTAACTCATTGCTTTTTAAATTGACTTCTCTTTAAATTAATCCCTCTGTCATTCTCTCCCCATTCTTTTGGACTATTTCTACACATAAACTTATAGATAGGCCACTAATTTGAAAATCAGTTTTTGCGGGAGGGTCTTTATGTAAGAATTCTTCATTTATTTAGGTGTCTTCAATAATGATTTATTCTTCATAAATGACTGTTACAAAAACTAAAAAAACAAAAAGTGAAATCACCCTCTGTTTCATTAAGCATCAATAACTTTTCCTTTCTTTACACATTTCTTTTATTCTTATCGTTGATAGTGTTATGTACAGAAATCTTTAAGAATACACTAGGCTTTCTACAGTATTTTCTTCATTAATATATCATGAATGAAATTTAACATTTTCTTAATTTCATTAGAACGATCAGTTTACAAAATAAATATTAATTATGCTGCATCTAATTCCAAATTTAGAAAATCTTTACAGTGTCAATAATTCTATGTATAATTAGATAGAGAGATAGAAATGGACTTTCTTACAGATTTGCCCCTGGGTGGGCAACCATCTCTCCAGGCTTGGTCTCCTCACAAATACGATGATAAATTTGCCTCCCTTCTCAGGTTGCTGGGAGAATCAGGCAGGGGAATGCTGGCACCTTCCAGCAAAGGGAAACCCTAATAAGGATAAGGGATGGCTGTTTCCATCTTACAGAGAGAAAGGTGGAGCTCATCTATTTAAATGACTGACGCGAAACCACACTCTTAGTAAGAAAAAGAACCAGGCCTCGAGTCTAAGCCTTCCATCTCCAGGGCCAGCCATCACTTCTGGAGAACCCGTTGCCATAAGAGGCGGAGCAGTTTATTTCTACATTAAGTGGTCCAGACAGCCGCGCTTTTGTAGTTTCTCCTGCTTCTCTCCTCACGATGAGGCTTGTCAATGTCATTCACTGATGACACTGGGGAAGATAAGTGAAGCTTCGGTTTAGCTGCTTTAAACTGAATTGAATGACACTGAGCTTTCGTCCTTGTCAGTGTGCCTGACTGTAGCAGCCCCTCAAGCACCGTGTCTGCTTCTGTCCTGCCAGCATGGAAAGTCAGACACAGGCTTCTTGAGCTTTGGTATAAAATAAGAGTGTGTGTGCGCGCGCTAAGTCGTGTCTGACTCTTTGCAACCCAACAGACTGTAGCCCATGAGGCTCCTCTGACCATGGGATTTTTCATCAAGAACACTGGAGTGGGTTGCCATTTCCTTCTCCAGAGGATCTTCCTGACCCAAGGGCTGAGACTGTGTCTATTGTGTCTCCTACTTTGTCAGGAGTATTCTTGATCACTGCACCACTTAGGAAGCAGTAAAACAAAAGTAAACGGGTTCAAAGTCAGAACCTCGGGATTTGTTAAAGTGGGCACACTATAGCACAAAATCTGCAATGCCTACATCTGCCAATCATTTTTTTTTAAACTTTCCAGTTCTCATTTGTGTATCAGACGGCTGAGACCACCAAAGAGGTGATTGAGAATCATATTACAAAGCTAGAAGACATCTCTTGTCGTTGTTGTTCTTCAGCTGCTCTGTCATGTCCAGCTGTTTTGCAACCCCATGGACTGTAGTCTGCCAGGCTCCTCTGTCCATGCGGTTTCTCCAGGCGAGAATACTGGAGAGGGTTGCCATTTCCTCCTCCAGGGCATCTTCCTGACCCAGGGATTGAACCAGCATCTCCTGCATCAGTAGGCAGATTCTTTACCACTGAGCCACCAGGGAAACCCTGGAAGACAGTCAGTTCAGTTCAGTTCAATTCAGTTCATTAGAGACAAACAAATCTAAATCCTCAAGTCAACTGAGCTCCAAAGAGAATAAGCATCCCAAGGTGACACAGCTAGTTAGCAGGAAACCAGGGTTAGAGCCAAGGTATCCTGAGCTGGCTCCTATGTTCAAAAAGAATGTAAACACACGGGGGTTTGTTTTCATGCTTGTGGCTTCTAAGAGTAGGCAGCTGGAATCTCTCTTCTCTGCAGTTCTATATAATGCCCATCTGACTTGAAAAAAGATTTCCAGTCTTCGGGTGGATCCACACCAGAGCACTGACCAGAAGCCTGTCTTCACAAGGTCGGGGTTAGATGCAGCAACCACCACGGAATGAAGCTACTAATATTAACATCACAACCCACTATTGAGGCAGCAGATCCCAAGGCCTTGGATAAAAATCTTCTGGGTTTTTCTCCCAGATCTGGAACTCAAAGCTTCATTTGAGGAATAGTTGATTTGCCTTCTCTCTGAAAGTTTCATCAACATAGAATAATAATAACAGCAACAATAATAATCACTTACTGAACATCGAAAATGTGCCGGGCACTGTGTTCAGTGTCTACAAGGACTGTCTCATTTAATTCTCCCAACAATCCTAGGAAGTAAGTCTTACTATTCTCCTCATTCTTCAAAGAAGGAAACTGAGAGATGATGAAATTAAGCGCATTTCCAAGGTCACAGAACTCCGTGACTGTGTTATTAGCTATCATTCGTGGAGCTGAGTAGCCAGGTCCACTCCGTGCTGTAGCTTGGTCTATTGGCTTCCATTCTGACCCACATGGAGCAATCTCTCTGCATGAAAGTCCTGCTTTGAGGTCCTTCATTTTGGTTGGGATGTCGACAGCTCTAGCTGGACTGAACGTTCATTCTTGTCGCTTTTCTCATTAAACCATCTAGCCAGAGGGAGGCAGGTGGGAGCAGGCAGTCTACTTGTGATTAGAGGGGGCTTGCCAAAAACCGATGCCAGGGAGAATTTCATGAACTTCCCTCCCCCTACTTGAGTTCTTTCTCAGATGTGTCCCTTTCAGGATTTAACAGAACACCAATGTGGCTGTACATGGAGCTTGCCCAGGACAGTCTCACTTTATTCCTGTCGTCCCCCTGTGACAACAGGGGACGACTCTTGGTAGTGCCCCCCTTTCACTCTCAGGGCTTCCCTGGTGGCTCAGCTGGTGAAGAACCCTTCTGTCAATGCAGGAGACACAAGAGATACAGGTTCGATCCCTGTGTCTGGAAGATTCCCTGGAGAAGGAAATGGCAACCTACTCTAGTATTCTTGCCTGGAAAATTCCATGGATCGAGGGGCCTGGTAGGCACAGTCCACAGGGTTGCAAAGAGTTGGACACAACTGAGCACGCATGTGCTTTCAAGCTCAAAAGCACCCCCATCCGGCCAATGAATGAGCCAGTCTCCTGGAGAGGACAAACCTGTGTTAGTCCTCTCTCTAGCCAAGTGTTTGTAGATGAGTCCTTTATCTTACCAAGGTTCAGTCCATGGGGATAAAGCTGTCTTGAAGATCAATGAGAAAGCTCTCTGAACCCTAAATTGTTCTGCAAATGCTTGTTGTCATTGTGACTCATCTTCCCCAGCAGATGGACGGGCAGTCGGATGACCACTGTCCTCCAGAGAAGGTCACTCACCCCTGTAGAGCTCCTGTCTAGAGCGTGCCCTGGGCATCCACGGCGAGTGTCCAGTCTCCCCTGGGGCCATGCCGTGCGGAAAGCAGACACCTGTCCCCCTGCCCTCAGGCCCTTCTCAGTCAGGATTCCTGCCATCTTCCCACAGGACCTGGAGGAGGTGCTCAAGAGTGAGCTGAGTGGAAACTTTGAGAAGACAGCCTTGGCCCTTCTGGATCGCCCCGATGAGTATGCTGCCCGGCAGCTGCAGAAGGCCATGAAGGGCCTGGGCACGAATGAGGCAGTGCTCATCGAGGTCCTGTGCACAAGAACCAATAAGGTGAGTCCCAGCCGAGCCCCTGAGGGAGCGTCCACATGCCCATCAGAGAGGGTTACAGCAGCCAGAAGGGAAAGTCCTCCTAGCCCTCCACCCTTGTGGTGAGCGAGTGTCCGGGCAAGCAATTTGCCCGCTTGGTTCACATTGGAGAGACGCCTCTTCCAATATTCTGATGGTCGGTTTTGGTGTTACTGCCCCTGGCTTGACAGGATAGAGCCTTCCAGGAGAGCTGTGTCAATCCAGCTTTATTTTTCTAAAGAGATGCAGTTTCATATGTGGGATACGAGTCCTACTTTACCCGCCCAGCCTGATTTTGCAGGTCTCCTAGCACCAATACTGCAATTAGCAATCCAAGTGTGGACGCAAGGAGCAAAGGAACGAGGCAGGTGGGTGGGAATGCCAAGGGGATCCCAGGAAATAGCTGGGGCTGCCACCACCTCCCCAGAGGCCTCCCCTTGTCTCTTGGGTACATGCCATCATGTCAGGAGCTAAAAAGGACATTTGTGAAGGCCCATTCATCTTTGGTTCTAGAACCCATAGGGGCCATGTGTGTGCAGTAGCGGCTCAGTCATGTCCAACTCTTTGCAACCCCATGGACTGTAGCCTGCCAGGCTCCTCCGTCCATGGAATTCTCCAGGCAAGAATACTGGAGTGGGTTGCCATTCCCTTCTCCAAGGGATCTTCCTGACCCAGGGATCAAACCCAGCTCTCCTGCATTGCAGGAAGATTCTTTACCGTCTGAGCCACCAGGGAAGCCCAGGGACCATGGACTTCATCAAGAGTAAAGAGGGTCCCCAGGTCTTCTTCTGCAACATCCATCATGTAGAGTGGGGAGGTCCAGCAAGGAAAGTGCCAAGAAAACCCAACATTTTTTATTCCTCCAGGGAGGAAACAGAAGCAGCACCTGGAACAGACGGCAAGGAAAACCACCCAGCACTCTGATGCTGCTGGGCTATTAATACTTAGGCCCCAAATGTCGATAACCCCTGCTCATTCCTTCTGCTCAGCCTGTGCTGTTCAGCCTGTGCTATTCAGCCCATTACCCGAGGCACCACCGGGGTCCAGGCTACAGGAGCAAACCCCTTTCCTAAATATCCCTGGACTCCTCTTCTTCCCACAGATAATAAAACCCCTCTATTTGGGGCTAGGATGCTGGTTTAGAGGAGTGTTAGCACAGGCAGAGAAGGCAGTGGCACCCACTCCAGCACTCTTGCCTGGAACATCCCGTGGATGGAGGAGCCTGGTAGGCTGTAGTCCATGAGGTCACGCAGAGTCGGACACGACTGAAGCGACTTAGCAACAGCAGCACAGGTGGATGGCATTGGTTCTGTCCAATAACCACACAACTCTCCTTACTCAGTATCCCCATCCTTTCCAGAAGCACCAAAGCATCAGTGACCCGGCAGCCAGTATCCAGGCAGCCTCCCTTGGCCAGAAGGTTAACTTGGTCATTCTTTTTCTAATCACATTTGTCCCCATGTGGCTCACCCTCAAACTAGTTTCTTTGGGGTCTTGGTCTTGAACAATGAGCAAGACTTTTTTTTTTCCCCCAATCAAATAGATCTGACAGTAAAAAAGGAGAAAAGCAGGGAGAGAGCAGGCAACAAGTTCAGGCAGATCCTGGTCGTGGGTTGGAAGGAGGAGAAAGGGGAGGGGGCTGCAGAGTCACAGGTATTCAGCCCCCACCTCCTCCTACCCCCTTCCCGCCCACCACAGCAACACGAGCCTGGCTCCTCACCTTCCATCAGCCCCACTCACTTCTCCCCATCACTGCCTCATGACTTTCATTTTAAACAGTTTGTGGGAGACACTGTGGGGAGACACTGGCTCTTATATGCTGTTGCTTCAAGTGTAAACTGAGGCAGCTCCCAAGCGGCCCCCTCGGGACGAGCCAGTGAAACATACAGCCATACACGGCGTTATGCACTTCACTTCACTGCATTTTTACAAACTGAGTGTGTGCAGCAATGCTTCTTGGAGCGTCTATCAGCATAATTTTTCCAACAGTGTTTGCTCACTTCTTGTCTCTGTGTCCTATTTTGCCAATTCTCATAATATTTCAAACCCTCCCCTGGAAGAAAGATGATGGCGCGTTGAAGGTTCAGATGATGGCTAGCATTTTTCAGGAATAAAGTATTTTTAAATTAAAGTATGTGCATTATTTTTTTAGACACTATTGCACACTTAATAGACCACAGTAGAGTCAACATAACTTATTTCTTTTTATTTTTCTAACCTTTTATTTTATATTGGATTATAGCTGATTAGCAATGTTGTGATAGTTTCAGGGGGACAGCAAAAGGACTCAACCGTACGTATACATCAATGTAACTTTTGTATGTACTGGGAAACCAAAAGATTCATGTAGTGCACTTTATTACGACACTCATTTTATCAGGGTGACATGTGCCTGTAAGGCAGTCTTTCCCAGCGCACACCCTAGAGAGAGACTTGCATTGCAGCACATAGCAAAATTGACTGAGTGCAGCCTTGTTTGAAGTAGAGAAAAATTGGAAACAGCCTAAATGTTCATCAGTCAGAGGCTGGCTAAATAAACTGGGGCTTACTGTAGGATGGAACATTTTGTCTCCATTAAAAAAAAAAAATGCTAGGTGACTAATAGTATGTAAGCATAGCAGGACCTTAAAGACCTATTACTGAGTGAAAAAAATAAGTTGAACAAACATATACAGTATTCCAGTTTTTAAACACATACATAAAACAACTGTATATATTTTCAGTAGCACAAACATATATGTACAAATGCAAAGGGAAAATGGGCACAGAATTTCTAAAACTGGCTCCCTTGTGGGAGGATGGGGAGTGAGATGAAGCAAGGAGCAGTGAATGGCTGTGAGCTTAGGGACTTCCCTGGTGGTCCAGTGGTTAAGACTGCCTTCCAGTGTGGGGTGTGTGGGTTTGATCCCTGGGTGGGGAGCTAAGATCTTCATGGCCAAGAAACCAAAACAGAAAACAGAAAAAGTATTGTAACAAATTCAGTAATGACGTTAACAATGATCCACATCGAGGAATCTCTAAAAAATAAATCAGCTTAGCTGTAATGCTTTCACCTTTACCTAAGGGTGTGTGTGTGTGTGTGTGTGTGTGTGTGTGTGTGTGTTAGTCGCTCAGTCGTGTCCAACTCTTTGTGACCCCATAGACTGTGACCCAACAGCTCCTCTGTCCGTGGGATTTCCCAGGCAAGAATACTACAGTGGCTAGCCATTCCCTTCTCCAGGGAATCTTCCCAACCCAGAGATTGAACTCTCCCACACTGCAGGCAGATTCTTTACCCCCTGAAGCACCAGGGAAACCCCTTATCTCCACACAGCCAGGGACTTGCTGACTTGCTCTAGGTTTGGACCTTGAGCTGCAGGGACTGGCCCCCTTTGAAAAAGGAAGTCATGAAGGCATCCTGTGTCCAGAAACAGGCTCTGCCTCTTACCTTGGCTGGTATCTGCCTATCTTATCAATAAACCCTGCCTTGAAGTATTGATTTTTTTTATTATCTTTCCTAGGAAATCATTGCCATTAAAGAGGCCTACCAAAGGTGTAAGTGACCTTTTATTCTGACTTTAGATAAAGAATGCTTCTTGCAAACGACCTCTGGGAAACTAAATCTGCCTCTCCTCCTTTCTTCTTCCACTAAAGTGTTTGACAAGAGCCTTGAATCAGATGTCAAAGGTGATACAAGTGGAAGCCTAAAAAGAATTCTGGTCTCCCTGCTACAGGTAAGAGTAAAGAGGCCTTACCTGCTTTATGATCCTGAGAAATAGCCCTTGGCAACATGCAACCATGATGTAAAAGGCAATGTAGATATTAAACATTTTCTTCTTTTATTAAATTGCTACTGAGGAACCACCAACCTGTCTTCCATCCATCTAGCTCTTCTGAAATTATTCAGTGGATATTTTCCCCCTTGTAACAATCTGCCTTGTCATTTGCAGTCTACAATCCCTTTCTGTTAGTAAGTCATCTCATTAAGCATTGCCATCTCACTTTGCCAGTGAGGAACCTCTAGGGGTATACACAGTAAGATACAGGCCGGGAGCAAGAGTCATCTCATCTGACCCCAAATAGGGTCCTTTTCATGATACAACAAAACTTCCAGGATTCACCCTAAGTCTAGGCCTGTAGGAACCGGTTGGCCAGGAAAGCAAGGTTTTCAGAACTGGCCCTGCGAGGACGCAGCTAGATGGCATCTGCCCTCCCATTGACACACCCGTCTTTCTGAGCTCTGTGTGTTTCCTCTGACTACTTTCCATGTGGATAGACTGACAGCAGAGAACACATAGAGTAAGCTTGAGCTATAGCAGGAAGACTATATGAATGGTCTCCTGCTGCGTAACAAATTGCTGCAGACTTAGCAACAACATAGATCTATGATCTAGCAGTTTCCATGGGCCGGGGCTCCTGTTACAGGTTAGCTGAGTCCTTGGCTCAGGGTCTCTATGGGCTGGAATCCAGGGCTGCCATCTCCTGTGAGGCCTGGGGTCCTCTCCTAAGCTCACTGGCTGTTGGCAGATTTCAGCTCTCTGGGGCTGTATAACTGATGTTCCTGTTTTCTTGTTAGCTGTCAACTAAAAAGACCCTCAGTTCCTAGAGGCTACCCACAGTCCCCTGTCATGTGGCCCCAGAAAGAGTTCAGAGCATGGCTATATGGTTTCTTCCAGACCAGTGTGAGCTCATCTCTCCAACTTCTTCCATCTCTGACCTCTCAGAGCTCAGCTGACTGGGTCAGACCTCCCCAGGATAACTGATTAGGGACCTTAATTACATCTGCAAACATCTCTGTTGCCACATAAATGTAACACAGTCACAGGGGTGATACCTCACCATGTTTACAGGTCTTGTCCACATTCAAAGGGAGGAGATTAGTGTGGGCCATCGGGGTCACCCTAGAATTCCACCTGCCACTAAAGGGCTCAAGTGAGACCTCCAAGACCTTCCATGACCAACATCCAGGGTTCTTCAGGACAGGGACCCTGAGAGGTGCAACTTGATATTTTGGAAGGAAACAGATACCTTCCCAACAGACTCATTCTAGGGGACACCATGAGGTTTCTTAGAGGTCAGAGGGGTTTGTGAGTGACCCTGGTTTCTACAAAAAAAAAAAAAAGGAAAAATGTGTTGTCACAGAAGCAACTCTGTTTATCAGCTGTGCCCAAAAGATGGCAGCAAAGAGCAGTGCTGCCCCTTTGCCAGGCTAAGTCTAATTTTCAGGCCACTGCTCTGAAATCACCCCTTTTCGAGGACTTTTCCTCTTTTGTTTTCTTTGGTCAAGCAGGAACTCAAGTTAATAACAACGTGTTGATTTTTCTAGGCTGATCGTGATGAAGGAGATAATGTAGACAAAGATCTAGCTGGGCAGGATGCCAAAGAGCTATATGATGTAAGTATGCGGGCGTGCCAGTCTCTGCAAATGGTTTTCTTTTATTTAACACGATTTTCAACAATTATGTCTTTCTTTTATGTGAATTGGAATTACTTGGGAAATAAGTATGATCTTGAAAGTATTTTCATCTATATTGTTTTCGTGAACCTAAAAGAATTGCTTATTCTATTATTTAACTCTGGTGTTAACCACCTCCGATCCATTCTGAAACAAAGAGATATATAAATAATATAAATAGATAGGTGAGGTATACTTGTGGGTTAGAAACTGAAAGCACTAGGTCAATCCATTTGGCTTCTCTTTGGCTCTTGTTTTATTGTTTCCTGTAAGTGAGGCCTGGTCACAAATTGTGTATATTTGGTCTTTTTGCAAAAGTCATTTTCAAAATGTTTGCGCTTGGTTTTCTAGGCAGGGGAAGGCCGCTGGGGCACGGATGAGCTTGCCTTCAATGAACTCCTGGCCAAGAGAAGCCACAAGCAGTTACGAGCCACCTTTGAAGCCTACCAAACTGTAAGTGATCCAGCGCTAGGGCAAGGAGTTCACACAGGAACAGAGTCTCAAGTTATTTCCAAAAGAAGCCGAGATCTGGGATATGGAACTGAGCGGTGGGAGCAGGGGCAGTGGGTGTCTTTTACAATAGTAGTTCTCAATCACGGATGATCTTGCACACCCTTAGGGATATCTGGGGCTTCCCAGGTGGCGCAGTGGTAAAGAATCCTCCTGCCAATGCAGGAGATGCAAGAGACTCGGGTTTGATCCCTGAGTTGGGAAGATTCCCCAGAGGAGGGTATAGCAACCCACTCCAATATTCTTGCCTGGAGAATCTCATGGACTGAGGAGCCTGGTGGATACAGTCCATAGGGTCACAGAGAGTTGGACATGACTGAACACAAACACACACACACACACGCACACAAGGGATTATTTGATCATGTCTGGAAATATGTCACAACCAGATATGTTGGGGGGAGCAGTGCTATCGGCATCTAGAGGGTCAAGACCAGGGATGCTGTTAAACATCTCACGATGAACAGGACAGCTCCCCACAACAGGCAACCATTCGGCCCCAGTGCAGTGCTGAGGTTGGAAAACCCCACTTTGCAGCAGAGGCTAGGACAGCAGGTCAAGTTTAGGAGCAAAGACCTAGAGTCAGAGGGCCCAGGTTCAAGTCCTGGTTTTACTGTAACAAGTGACCAGATGTCTCCATCCTCATTTGTAAAAAAAAGACCATCTTCCCAACCTCAAGGGATTATTTTAAGAGTTAAATAAGATGAATATAAAAGGTCAGGACAGTATCTGGCTTGTAGTAAGCATACAAATGTTTGCCCTTATTTTCATTCCAATTGACAACTGGCAAAACATTGCCTGAGACAGACACAATAATACCTCAGAGATACGTTCCTGAAAAGATGTGTATAAATTGCTTTTATATAATTATTTTTTAATCTGATGATCATTTTAAGCCAACAAGGTGAGTTAGCTATTTGAAGACACTTAGTCTTTCCCTGAAAATCAGTCTTTGATTTCAGGAAGGCTTTTGTGGACTATCAGATATTCTTTTGTCTAGGGTTTTTTATTTGTGGAGTGCTTTTAACTATTCAAAGCACATCTGTACCCTGTGTCTCATTTCAATTTCACAACAATACTGTAACTCGAATGTAGGCTGAACAGCCATTGTTACCCACAATTGCTGGACAAGGGAAGTCTGTTATGAGTAAGGAGCCATCTGTTACTTATCAGGACCACACAGCAAGTCAGTAGCAGAAAGTGGATGAGAGCTCCAAGATTCCCCAGCCTGAGCTCCTACCTCGGCTAGAGCTGGCTGCTCCTCACTCAGAATAGCGTTTCCGACGTGTTGCCAGCAGATGAAAAGACAAGAAAGCTTTGGAATTTTATCATTGCTGTATGTAAGCCTTTAGGGCCCACTGCTTTCAAATCGTGCCCAGAGTCCTGATCAAAGGCAGCTCACCCTGAACTCCCCTGGCCTTTGAGCCTAGAGCTGAGTAGACTGAGCTGGAAGCCTTCTCCATGACCTAGAGCCTCTTCCCATTAGACAAGGGCCATGTATGGAGTTTCTGGGGTGGTTGTCATTAGACATCACTATAGAAACACACATACGTGTGTGTGTGTGCGTGTGTGTACACATGAGTTACCGACGACCTAAGGATACTCCCTAAGCCAATTGTTCTTAAAATTAATCCTGAATCAGTATCACTTGAGAATAAGCTTAAAATAAGAATTCTTAACCCCCACCCTGGATCAACTGAATCAGATTCCCTGAGGTTGGGGTCCTACAATCTGTGTTTTAATAAATCTTCTAGATCCTGATGCATGTTAAAGTTTAAGTCTGCTCTAGGCTACTAGCTGTATGACCCTGGGCAAATTACTAAGGGTTCTGTGCCTCAATCTCCCCAACTGTAAAACAGGGATAATAATGTACCTGCTTCACACAGTTAGTAAGGATTAAATGAATAACAGATTTAAAGCATTTAGTGCCTGGCATGCAGTGGGTGCTCAGCTAACATTAGCAGTTGGTAGGAGTCTCCCTGTGTGAACCAATAGCAACAAAAAACAGCTGAAACTCAAATGGAAAATAAGATAATTTACTGATCTGAGGATTCTTTACATGAAACCAGCTTTAAAATGCTATTAATACTTATTCATCTATTCCGAAAACCTTGCTGCAACATTATTCATCTTGATCTTAACACTGATTTTGAGGGTTCACCATGACCATGATCTTGGGAATCTGGCTCCATAAATTTTCTCATGGTCTCTGGCTAAAAGCACTAAGATGCTAGAGTCAGATCATTGAAGTCTATTATATGACATAGGTTTTGTTGGCATAGAGTTGAATTTTAGTTTTTGACACAAAACCTTTGCCCTTGATTTGTCCTCTAAACTTGAATCTTAACTGCTGACACGCTCAGAAATCCCAGCCCAAACAACAAAGCTTCCCAACTGTGCCGCATTGTGAAAAGTTATTACTCTTCACAAGTCTACCAAACATGAGAGGCTTATAGAGTTCTGATGTTCCCAAATGGGGCTCAGTATAAATTGTAGGTACACATACCTTCAGCCCCAGGTCACTTCCTCCCCACCGCACCCCTCATCACTTCTCCCCTCCCCTTACAAAGTTTTTCTAAGCCCATGCCAGAGCCTTTAGCCCTTTAGCTTTTATAACTAAAACCAGAGTGCCTATGGTTCTGCTGTGGGCATGTGGTCAATCAGGGGCATCGGTTTTAAAAGAAAGAAATGTCTCCCCTATTCTTCTAATAATCACTACCTGGTAAACTAGAAGCCTTTGAGGCTCTCTGGAATCCACCCTGGCAATGTGTTTTTGTACCGAGATCACAAAACCTGGTTTTGTCCAAAGAGCCCCCTGAGAATTAAGTGTTCCAGTGGGGAGCATGCCATTTGCAAAGGAGAGCCCTAGTACCTTGGGCCAGTGGCTTGCTTTCCCTTTGTGTTCAGTGGAGCCTCTGGAGGTGCCTTGGGAGCTATCAGGAGGGGACAGAGTCAAGAAACAGGCAGGGAAAGCACAACGCCATCTCCCTGTAGCTCATAAATAGCGCCCCCTGGAGTCGGGCAGAGATGAGACTCTGAGAGGAGGGGAGCCTGGCGTCTAGGGTTGGGCTCGGGAACCCCTCCCCCGCCTCCCTAGAACAGCTCTGCTTTCCTTCCTTTATCTGTCGTGTAGACTGAGACGCTATAGAAAATTTAGAAATACTGTTCTAGCCCAGTATTAACAATAAAAACAGAAAGTGGTTTAGTGTGAGGATTTTTTTTTTAAGTAAACTCAGACCTATGTGAATACAATCTCCTTTTGTAACACAACCTCTGTCTACAGAACAAGAACCCTGTTCATGGTTGAAAAGGAGAGCAGTTTCTTCTGAAATACTAGCTCCCACATCCAACCCCTAAACAACTGAGGACAGCTAAGAAAGGGACAGGACTGAAAGCCCCCCAACCCAACACCGGACCTCTAGATGGGCCAGCTATGATGAGGAGATCAAGCGACGGGTTTCATTGAATTCAGACCCTCCTCCCCCTGCACCCATCGTGCTCCCACCACAAAGAATATGTTGTTTACCAGGATTTTCAGAATAAACTCCCCTGGTGTGTCCTCAAAGGCCCCAGTTATTTATAGACTCACAGTTGTGTCATATCCTCAAAAGATAATTTCTAAGAAAGAAGTTTCAATATTTCTGATGCTTAACTGCATTTCCCAAACCTGAAGTTTCTCCTTTCTCTTTATATGCTTGCCCTGAGCTTGGCCCAGGCGGTACTTGTGCTAAGCGTGGTCACAATTTACTCTAAACTTCAGCTTCTATAAATATTTGGAAGGAAACCTAACGTGTAATGCTAGGCAGAATGATAGGCGAGCTGGGGGTGAATATAAGATCATTCGGAGTCTCCCCAGAGGGAAGGAAATTGGCATTTGACGTGGTCAGGCCCCTTACACACCCCCCACCCTGCTCCTAGCCATGTAGCCCCATCGTATTAGAAACATTAGACCAAGTCCTTGCCATGAGCTTCACGGCCTCTACCTATGTCGCCCAGACTGTAGCCGCCTGAGCTCCCCGTCTCAGTTTACAGCGGAGGAGATGATTATAACCACAGCCTCCTGAAAAACTGGAAATGGAAAGAATTTTTATAAACACATAGGANAGCTTCACGGCCTCTACCTATGTCGCCCAGACTGTAGCCGCCTGAGCTCCCCGTCTCAGTTTACAGCGGAGGAGATGATTATAACCACAGCCTCCTGAAAAACTGGAAATGGAAAGAATTTTTATAAACACATAGGAAACTCAAGTACTATAGAAACACAAAGAATGTTGTTTCAGTATTTATTCATTGTTCTTGCACTCTCTGATTCTTACAGAAGAGGAAACTGAGGCCGAGGGGGTGGTCCTGCCTGGGGTCACATCCATTAGGGGTCAAAGCTCCCTTGGCCCCAAGAGTCCCCGCTCAAATGGGGGCAGGTACCACCCCCAGCCCTGCAAGGGATGAGGCCAGGTGGGAGTTTCAAAGTTTCCCTGGTCCTTGCATGACCAAATCTGGATGAGTCTTTTTGTGGAGGAATAAGCCTCCAGGGCACCACGGCCAAGAGCAAAAGCTGGACTAACAGCTAGACTTTCTCTCTCTAGCTCATCGGCAAAGACATCGAAGAGGCCATCGAGGCAGAAACATCAGGAGACCTGCAGAAGGCCTACTTAACGCTCGGTAAGTAAAGCCAGGAGAGCCCCTGACTTCAGCCAGGCTCCTTGGAACCAGACTCAGAGATCTGTGTGCAGGAAGACTTCAGGTAATAGTCTGAGAACCACAACACATCTCAGCAGCCTTGGGAAGGGAGAGAATGGGTATGATGCAGCTGCAACAGGAGCTTTTCTGGTCCCCAGGAAGCCCTGAACTCAGGATGTCTGAAGTGTAGGCAAGGGTCCCAGGCCTTCGCACCCCTCATCAAGCAGCTGGCTGGCTGCACCCACAGGGCATGTGTAACCTTGGGGAAGCCAGCTCCCTCCTTTGACTCCTAATGTGCATGACCCAGTCACTCCCTCCCTCCTGAAAAGTGACTCAGCTGTGAGCAGCCAGCACGTAACTCTGTGTCTAAGTGCCGTGGTCCTAAAGACAGAAGCTTTGGGACACAGCACAGCATCCACTACAGTCCCACTAAGACTGTGGGTCCCCAGCAGCAACCACCAACAGCCTGGGACCATTGTCTGGTCTCAGGGCAGCATGGGTTCACATGACACACACTCAGAAGCACTCAGGTTCAGATCCGTGAACAAGTTCTCACAGGTGCCTGATGGCTCGAGGGTGACCTTTTCCAAATGAGGTCTGTTTAAAAAGCAAGGGGGAGGAGACCAGATCATGGCCACGCCAAGCAAACACAGGCCCTTCTCTCCAGGTGTTGCCCGTAAGGCAGGAAATAGCAGAGAGATGGGTACTGGGCTGTGACTGGCAGGCTCCTTTCTCATTTTTGCAAGTCCTGGAAGGAAGGCATTGTCCATTGTCCACACTTCAGTGGCGCGGAGGCCAGGGCAGCATCCCAAATGGCACAAAAAATGGAGAGAATATCCTCAGAAGAAGAGGAAGAACCAAAAAAGCAGCCCCTGGAAGCTAAAAAAAATGTCCTCTCACTGCCAAACTCTTTTGTTTTGCCTTTTCTTTCTTTTTTTTTTTTTTGATGGGACTTTTGGGAGCAATGTCATCAATTGATTATTTTTTTAATCCATCAACATTTTGCATTCAAACTAGCAGCTCTGCTGTTGTGATCCAATGCAGAGGCCTGAGCATCCTTAATGTTGCCGCTGTCCCAAGATGGACACACACAGATGACTGGCCTTAGGGCTTTAAGGATGACTGTCTCAAGTAAACAGAGAGATCTACTCATGGCCCATTCACAAGGCTCCAAATCCTTTCTGTACTCACAGTTGTAAAGAATTAGGAAAACACCAGAATTCAGTCAAAAGGTTAATATCATTCCTTATTGATATTAAGTATTAATGGGGTAATAAAACCATTCAAGTCTGTAACATTTACTTAGCACCTACTTGGGCCAGGGGTTGTGCCAGGCATGGGAATCAGTGGGAAACAGGTCCATTTCCTCTTCTTAAGAAGTGTAAGTTCAGTTCAGTTCANAAATTCTGGTGGGATCGGGGAGCAGTTGGATATATTTATCTCAAAGGATTCTTCTTCTAAAATTATTCTAGGTTAATTTGTCTGTTATCTATACCTGTCAATAATAATTTAATCAAAACCACTAATTGTACCTTACATTCTATAAAGCATTGTGTTAATAATTTCTGTATGTTAAAGTAGCTAAGTAGTGAATAATAGAATACAGCACAAAACAGAGCACAGATTCTTTCCCCACATTCTTTCAACATAAATATTGAGATTCATTCCTATTACTGTGTGTATCAGCAGTTCATTCCATTTTATTGATGGTTAGTACCTCATTGTATGTTGTTATGATTGGGTCAAATGGACATTTGTTAAGTGGAACAGAGGATACTGGATGAGTTGTGGCTCAAGTACAGACAAGAGAGATTGAAAATAGAGAAGTTTATTACTCACAGGTCCTGAACAAAGTACATGGCACACCCTGAGGGCCACACTGGCAGGTCAAGGCAGGGTGCGGCACGTGCCTTTATTAGGGTTCGTGGGTGAGTGTTTTGGGGTCAAGGCTGTATTGGTTAATTCAGTGAAATGAATGAGGTTTGGTGAGCTCTGTGGGTATTTTGCGCAAAGTCAAGTTTTCTACTCCGGCTAGAGGGGACATTATTTCTTCCGGTGGAGTTCCAGGCCTTTTCCCTCTGCTCCTTTCGGGGGGGGCGGTATTTTTCTCTGTCCTACATTAGCTTCCTACTCACCTGTGGTCAGGTGGACTTCCTGCCACCCGTGGAGCTTTCTCTAAGGTCACTCTCTCCTCTCTCGCACTCCACTCCTTGGAGGTTGGATTCCCAGCACCATTTCCTTAACTCAGGGGAGTTCCTGGCCTCTGGGGCTCCCTCTTCCTGTACTGGAGCCTCAAAGCTCTCTCCTAGTTAAGCCAGGGCAATTACAGGGCTTACCTAATTTATTTTCTCATCTCTCAGGAATCACTGCCCTGTGTTTCCTGGCATCTACTGTCTGAAAATCATTGTTTCATATATTAGCTTGTTGGGTTTTTTAAAACATGTTTCAGGTGGGATAATACATCCAGTCTCTGACAATTTATCTGCCCAGAAGGAGGAGTTGCTTGTTTGTGGTAACTTCTATAGTCACAGCGTCTTTGCTTTTTTCCTTTCACCATTTAAATGTGCATCTCTAGATGGTGTAATTTAATATTACCAATTTCAAAAGTATCATACATCTTTAAGATTATTTTAGTCTGTAAATTTACTTCTCCATCCTCTTCAATTCCTTACAGTGTCATTACAGGGAAGTGTGGTGCTGAACTAAGTAAATTTGGAAAAGAGTATAACCTGTAAAACCAAAGGAACTGCACATAAACACTGTATGTGAGTTGATAAAGCCATTCCGCACGAGTGTGTGGATGAATAATCGATGTTACTGTACATGTACAGTGGAATTAAACAAGTAAATGGGTGGCACAAAGTGGGAGTCAACTTTCATTACATATAGATCATCATTTATAGATACGTGTATATGCCTAAGTGATGTGTGCATATATAGTTCTTTGCTTTGCCAACTGAAAAAGCTCTAAAGAAACAACACTCCACTCATCATAACAAGTGTACCTAATGCCCAGATCTTGGTTTCTTATGCCACTTGCAATAACAGTAACCAGAGTTCCTTGGAATAATGGCTGACCTAAAGACTACCAAAGAAATATACAAGATGAGCCTGGAACATATAGTGGCAGAAAGTGAGGGAGTACAAAAAACCAAGCAAAACAAACACAGCAAAATTCCACCTTCATGTCATTCTGTCAAAGGAGCACAAGAGCCAAGTGAAAGAGTTCCCATGCCAAGGATGGAACAATTTGAGCAACAGAGCAAAGTAGTATTGGATTATCACAAGTGTAAAATAAATATCTGTCAGCCCATATTGATAAATAAATGATTGAATAAATAAATAAATGGGAGAAGGGATATCTCCCATGAAGAAGAATTCCAGATAATTTATGAAGATACTCAAGTCTCAAGGTGAGGGACCATAACTCTTCACTCCTTAAATGTGGGCTATGCATACCTCCTTCCAGATATACAGTATGGAAATAGAGAGAGAAAAAAAAAAAAAACTTTACAGCTAGNTCCAGATAATTTATGAAGATACTCAAGTCTCAAGGTGAGGGACCATAACTCTTCACTCCTTAAATGTGGGCTATGCATACCTCCTTCCAGATATACAGTATGGAAATAGAGAGAGAGAAAAAAAAAAAAAACTTTACAGCTAGTAAGCTTGACGAATGCTACCTCAGTCAGGTAATCAAGATCGACATCAACTGTGATAAGTCATGTTGATGATTGGTGTCTTGATGTGATGTGATGTGATGAAAATGACACTTTATCTCTGTGATCTTCCTCCAAAACCCTTGACTCCAACTGAATCATGAGAAATATATCAAATTCCAATAGCGGGATAACCTACAAAATAACTGACCAGTACTCAAAACTGTCAAGATAATCAAAAACAAGGAAAGTCTGATGGCCAACAAAGACATAAAAAGATGCTTAACATCAATCAATCACTGTTAGAGAAGTGAAAATCAAAGCTACAATGAGGTATCAACTCACATCAGTCAGAATGGCCATCACTTAAAAATCTACAAACAATAAATGTTGGAGAGGGTGTGGAGCAGAGAGAACCTTTTTGTACTGTTGATAGGAATGTAAATTGATGTAGCCAGTATGGAAAAAAGTATGGAGGTAAAAAAACTAAAAACTACCATATAACCCAGAAATCCCACTATGGGGCATATACCCTGAGAAAACCATAGTTTAAAAAGACACATGTACCTCACTGTTCATTGCAGCACTATTTACAATAACCAGGACCTGGAAACAGCCTAGATGTCCATCAACAGATGAATGGGTAAAAAAGATATGGTTCATACAGACGATAGAATATTACTCAGCCATAAAAAAGAGTGAAATTGGGTCATTTGTCATTATGTGGATGAATGTAGAGTCTCTTATACAGAGCAAAGTAAGTCAGAAAGAGAGAAATATATATTAATGCATGTATATGGAACCTAGAAAAATGATACAGATGAACCTATTTGCAGGGTGGAAATAGAGATGCAGATATAGAGAACAAACATGTGGACACAGGGGAGGGAAGGATGAACTGAGGGCGTAGCACGGACATATACACTGCCATGTGTAAAACAGATTGCTAGTGGGAAGCTGCTGTAGACCCCAAGGAGCTCAGCTCGAAGCTCTGTGATGACCTGGACAGGGGAGATGGGGGCAGGGGAGGCTCAGCAGGGAGGAGACATATGTATAATTACAACTGGTCCCTGTTGCTGTACAGCAGAAACTAACACAACATTGTGAAGCAATTATACACCAATTAAAAAAGAAGGAAAGTCTGAGACACTGTCACAGCCAAGAAGAGCCGAAGGAGGACATCTAGGACAGCTAAATGCAGTGTGATATCCTGGATGGGACCCTGCAGCATAGAAAGAAATTAGGCAAAATCTAAGGAAATCTGAATAAACTGTGCACTAGAGTTAATAATAAAATATCAGTATTTGTTCATTAGCTGTAACACCGCACCCTGTAAGGTAAGTGTTAACAATAGGGAAAACTGGGTGTGCAGGTATTTGTGAACTCTCTGTACCATCTACTTAATTTTTCTGGAAATATAAAACTGTTTTAATAAAATGAAAGAATCCTGACGCCATAGAGCAAGCATGCTTCTTTCTTGTGCTAAATTCCAAATGTGGGGCTTCCTTGACGGTCCAGTGGTTAAGGATCCACCTGCCAGTGCAGAGAACATGGGTTCAATCCCTACTCTGGGAAGACCCCACATGCCTCAGAGCATCTAAACCTGTGTGCCACAGTTACTGAGCCCTCGATCAGAGAAGTCTTCATAACAAGAGAAGACATTGCAATGAGAAACTGCTGCTGCTGCTGCTGCTGCTGCTGCTGTTGCTAAGTCGCTTCAGTCATGTCCGACTCTGTGCAACCCCAGAGACAGCAGTCCACCAGGCTCCCCCGGCCCTGGGATTCTCCAGGCAAGAACACTGAAGTGGGTTGCCATTTCCTTCTCCAGTACGTGAAAGTGAAAAGTGAAAGTGAAGTCACTCAATCGTGTCCGACTCTTTAGGACCCCATGGACTGCAGCCTACCAGGCTCCTCCATCCATAGGATTTTCCAGGCAAGAGTGCTGGAGTGGGGTTCCATTGCCTTCTCCAAATGAGAAGCTAGCAGTCCACAACTAGAGAATAGCCCCCTCTCACTGCAATCTAGAGAAAGCCTGTGAACAGCAACAAAGACCCAGCCCAGCCAAATACATAAATAAATCTCTTTTTAAAAGTCCCGAATGCTCACCACCCACTTAGTCTGTTCAAACAGGAATAGGCAAATTTTGTTTATGCCTGGGTTCTGGCTAAATTTCTTCTCCCTCATGTGGATCACAGCCCTGCCCACTGATTGATTATGTGTTCAAATGTCAATATTCTATCTCTTCTCACTGACATTGTTGGCTTGGCATTTTTGTGGGCTTACACTGAATTTTTCTGGGTACTATTCCCCACTCCTCCCACCTCCTAATAAATACTGGAGCGGGTGGTTACATGGTGACTCTATCTTAGACTAGTGGCCATCAGAACCTTTCTCTGGGCTTTCTACTGTGCCCTAGAACAGATCTGCTTTAGTAGCCAATTAAATTTGTCACCACAGCCCCAGCGTCGCTGGCGTCCATGTGCTTTCTGCTTCCACCCATCACCTCCCTTCCGTAATTAATTTCCTTATTCCTTTCTGGTAGTCAGTGGGGGAAAATAACATGTCCTGAACTGACTTTTCAACATGTATTTCTGAGACTAATAGAAAAATTCTCAGTCACATCTGGCTTCTTTTGTAGCTATTAACCAAAGCGTTTCCTACAACAGTTGAAAAAAATTTCCTGAGCAACTCATTTGCCAGCCTCCCCTACCATTCTACTTATTGTTGGCACCACCAGTAGGAGTCACACTTCTGGAGGCACATGTTATAGCAGCATTTCTCTCCTGAGATGATTGAATAGAGTGTTTTCTGATTCTGAAGAAGATAGCATAAGGACGTGCTTCCTGACATCATCTACTAGGCTCTTTCAGATAGTAAGACATAGAGACACGCTTGGGCTACCTCAGTTAATGGGGTTTCATTTTAAATATGGGTGGAGAAAGGGAAATAGGAAGTGTTTTCAGCAGCCACACAACCAGGATAATGAAGAAACAGCATCCTAGGGCTCCACATAATGGAAACTCATTTGTTCTCTGCTTCTACTTCTACTGCTCCTATCCCTAACAACTAACTGACTGATTTTCCCTCATTCAAACTATCCAAGGGACAGGATCCAACTTAGCCTGCCTATCACAACCCAATTTAGACTTCTTTTGGTAAAAGCTCTTGTGCTAGACTGTAGCACAGTGCTCTTGCTGGCCAGCCTGTAGATAACTGGCGTTGGGTTAGATGCCCATGTGAGTCTACTCACCTGCAACCAGGAGATGGGGGCGTACAGACTAAAGTATGACAATTAATTAGGAGATCAGCCCTGGGTGTTCATTGGTAGGACTGAGGTTGAAGCTGAAACTCCAACACTTTGGCCACCGGATGCGAAGAGCTGACTCATTTGAAAAGACCCTGATGCTGGGAGGGACTGGGGGCAGGAGGAGAAGGGGACGACAGAGGATGAGATTGTTGGATGGCATCACCAACTCGATGGACATGGGTTTGCGTGGACTCCGGGAGTTGGTGACGAACAGGGAGGCCTGGTGTGCTGAGGTTCACGGGGTCGCAAAGAGTCTAACACGACTGAGCGACTGAACTGGACTGAACTGAGATGAGGAGTTATGGGTCAGGAAGAAACTCAGAATTACATGCTCCTTTCTCACATAATAGCCTGTTTTTCACAAAGTTTCTTCCGTTGGAAACACCAGTTCTTCGTAATGTTCATAAACTTTTTTTTTTTTAAAGCCCGGGGGAGTGTCCCAGGGTAAATCTCATTCAACAGATATTTAAAAGTGATTACTAAGAACCAGGCATGGTTCTGTGCACTTAAATGCTTGGAAATGCCAGGTTAAAGAACATCAATATTTTGTATATTGCAAAATCCTTACTGCTTTTAGGATTCCATTATAAACCTAAGAGAAGGGCTGTTATTTGCACTGTCACCTGAAAGGCATTTCTTAAGCTGCAGATAACACAAAGGATGCATCCGGAGAAATACTCAGTTTTGCCCTTGACGATCCAGGAAATGATATTGCCTAAGGACACATGGATTGATGGAGCTAAACTCCACAGGGTGCCTCCACTCCCCTCTAAATCTTTCATCCTAGTGTTCAGTCCCTGTGTCGTCTCCCACACTGAATCCAGGCTGACACTGGGATTTACTTTGGCTANACAAAGGATGCATCCGGAGAAATACTCAGTTTTGCCCTTGACGATCCAGGAAATGATATTGCCTAAGGACACATGGATTGATGGAGCTAAACTCCACAGGGTGCCTCCACTCCCCTCTAAATCTTTCATCCTAGTGTTCAGTCCCTGTGTCGTCTCCCACACTGAATCCAGGCTGACACTGGGATTTACTTTGGCTAGCAGAATGTGGCTGAAGTGACTGTGTATCAGTTCCGGCTTACACCTGGCAACTTAAGGAGTCTGGCCACATTGCCCAAAGAATTACACAGAGATGCACATGGAGACCAAGGAACCCAGCAAGCAGGGGGAACCAAAGTACCAAATATCTGACCCTACGAGAGCCATTCCAGTCAATCATTCCAATCTATCCAAGTCTGAGTGACTAATGTGAGTGAAGCAGGCATCCTGCATATTCCAGTCCAGTACTAGTTAGTTAGTCAGTTCGGTCTCTCAGTTGTGTCCGACTCTGCGACCCCATGAATCACAGTACGCCAGGCCTCCCGGTCCATCACCAACTCCCGGAGTTTACTCAGACTCACGTCCATCAAGTCAGTGATACCATCCAGCCATCTCATCCTCTATTGTCCCCTTCTCCTCCTGCCCCTAATCCCTCCCAGCATCAGAGTCTTTTCCAATGAGTCAACTCGTCGCGTGAGGTGGCCAAAGTACTGGAGTTTCAGCTTCAGCATCAGTCCTTCCAAAGAAATCCCAGGGCTGAGATATTCCATGCAAACAGAGACCAAAAAAAAGCAGGAGTGGCCATACTTATATCCGATAAACTAGACTTTAAAACTAAGGCTGTGAAAAGAGACAAAGAAGGCCACTACATAATGATTAAAGGATCAATCCAAGAAGAAGATATAACAATTATAA
>SJYV01020350.1:811628-845881 GCA_006410875.1 Neotragus pygmaeus | reverse complement strand
AAGAGACAGAGCCATGGGTGTACATGAGTTTGAAGTAATATTTTTTAAAAAATAGATAAAGAAATATATTAAATGTTTTGGAAAAAGTATTGCACAATCTTAACATATTGTGCCTAAACTATATTTGTAAACTGCTTCAGAAATGACCTATTTTAGAGGAAATACATTATTTATTTATAAATGTTTAAATAATTTTACTGTCTACTGAAGGAAAGTTACGTGGCTTAAACCAGCCTGGAGTTAAAACTCCCCTCCTGGTCCTCCCCACCATTCTATGCAAAACAAAGAATTCTCTCACCTGAAGAAAAAAACGGACATTAAGTTTGATGACGCCCAGCTCCCAGCCGGTCCAGCCTCTGGCCGATCTCCAGAATTCCTTGCCCCAGCCGTCTAAGAGACAACTACTCTGAACAACCCTGGAGAACAGGCCCCCTTAAGACAGTAGCTCTCCACAGACATGCCCATGCATACTTACTCTTTTCTTGGGTTAGGGCAGCAGCTCACCAATCTGACTGCTGCCCCTTCTCGCCTCATTAAAGGCGATCTGTTCCTGAAAGGTGCCAGTCTCGTTCTTTTTCCAAACCCCGCCTTCTCTAACCCCCTTACCCTACATTTACTACAGTCATTTGCTCTCAGTTCCTTTTGAAGGGGCTTCCCAGGTGGCGCTAGTGGTAAAAGAACCCACCAGCTAATGCAGGAGACATAAGAGATGCAGGTTCCATCCCTGAGTCAGGAAGATCCCCCAGGAGGAGGGCATGGCAACCCCCTCCAGTATCCTTGCCTGGAAAATCCCATGGACAGAGGAGCCTGATGGGCTACAGTACATGGAGTCGCAAAGAATTGGACATGACCAAAGTGACTTAGCATGCATGCACTTTTGAAATAACCACTTTATCAGTAAAAATCACAAGTCAAATACATAAAGGAAGTTATAAAATATTTAATCACAGAGAAGCCAACTTAATTGTGCATATTTCTTACAGAAAACAAAATTAAAATACTTTAATATTATAAGGAACCAAGAAAATTGGATTGAACCTGAGACATCCATTTGTTTTTAATAGGCAAATCTAATTTAAAAGCGTGTGTGCTTATTTTAGGCTGCAACAAATATCAATAGCAATTAGAAAATTATAAATTCATAACATAAATCAAGGTCCTAATTTCAGAGATAGAACATTATCATGCTATTTACAGGCTTGGGGGTATTCAGGATTTGCCCTAAGAATATAAAGTGCTAACCACAGTTAAATACAGTTCTCTTTCTTTCCTCTTCCTCCTCTCCCCTTTCCTTCTGCCCAGCCTTCCCTCATCCTTTTCTCCCCTGATGTCCAGAATACTAGGTAGGTCACACTAATCTGAGTCTTTGCCGGGTAGTGTTCTGAGAAACACACAGATTCATTTCAGGTAAGATAGTCAGAAGACCAGATGCTGTGTTGTGTGTGTTTGTGTGTGTGTGTGTTAGTCACTCAGTTATGTCCAACTCTTGACCCCATGGACTGTCAGGCTCCTCTGTCCATGGAATTTTCCATGCAAGAATACTGGAGTGGTTTGCCATTTCCTTCTCCAGGGGATCTTCCTGACCCAGGGATTGAACCACTGAACTGTGTCTCCTGCATCTTCTGTATTAACAGTCGAATTCTTTACCACTGTGCCACCTGGAAAGCCCCTGAACTTTATCCTGCTGGTGCCTTAATCTTGAACTTACCAGGCTCCAGAACCCTGAGAGAGAAGTGTCTGTTTATCAGCCACTCAGTCTGAGGCATTTCATTAAACCAACTGCACAGGCCAAGATGGTACATATATCTATAGTTTCTCCAGGGCTCTCATTTATGTCTCATTTTATAATTTATGCAGAAAAACAACTCGAGAACTAGATTCTTAATATATCTAGGTACAGTACAATACCTTTAACAAAATATTTCCCCCAAAGTACATTAGATTTAAATTAGTGGTAATGATCTGTTTGCGTCGATACAACAGCTGCCCTTCAGTACAGTGGAAACTGATTTATGATTAGAAGAAGGAGGACAGGTGAAACCAGGCACTGAAAGCTAAAAGATGAAACAAAGTGAGGTACTACTGTGATTTGAGAGTGCTCATAAATTTTTACAGAAGACAGAGAGTTGCAAGTCGGCCTGAACTTACGTTACTCCTCTATTAAACGTGTGTGTACACCCCAGCATTTAACCTGTAATAGTCAGATGTAGAGAAAAAAAAAAAAAAAACGGAAAGATCAAACCTGTAGAGACACACAGGTTGAAAAGAAACAAAATTAATGCAACTAACTCATATACTGACCTCCAAACACTGGGATGCAAGAAACAGCAAAATATTTCTCTGTTGCATTCAAGACTAAATCTAGATAAAGCAAAAAATACAGAAAAATATATGCAAGTATGTTCTCTCTCATCAAATCATAAAAAGGTCATTTTATCTAAAGGGAGAAAAACCATGAAGAATAAATCCTTGATGTAGTTACTCCATTTTTCCTTACCCAATGTGTGTTTGCTTGTGCATATGCATATGTGGTATGTACACACCTATATAAAAGCAAGCACAAGTTTTTTTTTAATTTGGACATCAAATTGAAAGATACCATAAATGTTTGTTAATCAGAATTATTAGAGAAAAATTTGTAGTAATGAAATATTTTATTTACCTAATAAAATGAATCAAGAGTCTTGCTTACTGAAGACACTCAAATGGATTTAAGCAGAAAGTGACCTCACTGGCATAAGGAACTGAAAAATCCAGAAGAAATGCAAACTTCAAGCACAGCTGGTTCTAGGTGCTCATGGGATATTGCTGCTGCTGCTGCTAAGTCACTTCAGTTGTGTCTGACTCTGTGCGACCCCATAGATGGCAGCCCACCAGGCTCCCCCGTCTCTGGGATTCTCCAGGCAAGAATACTGGAGTGGGTTGCCATTTCCTTCTCCAGTGCATGGAAGTGAAAAGTGAAAGTCAAATCGCTCAGTCGTGTCTGACTCTTTGCGACCCCATGGACTGCAGCCTACCAGGCTCCTCCGTCCATGGGATTCTCCAGGCAAGAGTACTGGCGTGGGGTGCCGTTGCCTTCTCCGGCTCACGGGATATTAGGACTCTGTTTATTTATCTCTTGCTCTGCTTTGCACTGTGTCAGTTTTACTCACAGGGAAGTTCTTATCAAGGAGCATCAGTTTAGTCAGCAGCAGCTCCAGGCGTGTGTCCTAGCCCAGCAACCACAGCAGGAAGAGAAGAGCCAGAAAAGGCAGGTGTATTACTCCAGGAAATATCCTCAGACGGAGTCTCATTGGTCTGTCCTGGACAATGCTGCTGCTTATTCTAGAGCTAATCACAGAGCTGGGGAGGAGGGATGGTATGTGCATGTTCTGATCAGCCAAATTGAGCCTCAGTCTTCTAGAACTTGGGCAGGAGTGGCAGACCAGGAAATGGTATTCCCACAGAAATCATGGAGAAAGACAGGGAGAGGGATGATTCACTGAGGGAAATTGGGGATTCTTTTACCGGTATAAAGAGGAATGGATACTTCAAAGCAGCATCTTCATATTAACTGCCATCATTTCTCTCTGTCTTACGAAAGTAGGCAACAAGCTGGGGTGAGGCATCCAGCTGTTTGTGCTTGATAGTCACGTGAATTCTAGACAAGGGAGAGTTTTATCTAATGAAAATAAAAATAAATTCAAGAAAAGTGTAAGGACTATAGAAATAACAACTAGGTTTCAGAGAAATGTACCCGCAGAGCAACTGGTCCAAGAATCATATTACTGAGATTTTACAGTTGACTCCCTTTATGTGCTTTTTCTGGTTTTCCACTGACACTCTTTCCATGTCTAGACAGCTTCCTGCCTTTTGATCCACCTCCACGTGGCAGAAGTCAGAAAATTCCCTTCCTTGGCTCACTCACAACTAGGCTGCAGGCATGGAACCTAGGCTCCCCAAGCACACACAACCACATGAGTCATCAAACCATACATGAGCTATGTGGCAAGGCAGAGCTGCAGGAACTCCATCCTGGGGACCAAAGGTAGCTGCTGAGATGTCATCTCCTGTGGTCAGAAGAAGGAAGTCCTGGCATCTCAAGTCCACAGTGAGTGGTGTTCCCAGTTTCACTGCAGCCTTTACTGGCACAATGTGCTGATGTGGTTTGGGCATTGTTTCTGACTGTGTGGCNTTTTAGCATAAGAATGTCTTGCACAATATCTGGGACATACTTATGCTGAAAACCCTAGCTTAAGGAGACCTGCCTGCCAGGTATATGATGAGAAGTAAAGAACACACAGGATGGAAAGTGCTCAGAGATACCTGACCACGGCGAAGCGCAGCACTATGTCTGTTCCAAGACTGCCGTTTGTCCTTTATATAACAGAGTCGGCAGACAAACTCTGCCCTGGACCCTCCTGCAAAACAGAAAAATGGCCACCATGGATTACTGACTCACAGTTTAATAAGCAAACTCACCAGGAGAAAACACTGCTCCTTTCGGCAGGCGAGGTTCTCTTGCTCTCTCTTTGCCCCCAAGGAAAAGGGGGCAAAGGGTAGAATCCAGTGGCCAAACCAGTCAAGTCCAGAAAAGTGCCTCAGGAGAAACGATAATAGAAGAGATAACAGGAGAGAAGTTTTGCAGATAGAAATAGCTTGGCTGAGCAAGAGGAAAAAAAAAATGAGATGGGGAGATAGTGGAGAGTGGGGGGAAAGAAGAGAAACAGGACCTGGGAAGACCCATGAAGAAAATGGATGGGAAAATGTCAATGGGAAAGGCCCGTTGTGCCTAAATCAGAACATCTGGGCACCTTGTGTGAAGCCCAGGGAAAGATTCTCAGAGGTTCACAGACGACCTCAGGCACAGCTGGGAAGGCAACACATCTGTCTTCACCACTCTTTCCTCTGCCTTTTGAGCAGTAATACCAAGTCTGGCCACCCCTCTACCCAGCAGTCCCCTCGTAGTTCTAAGAAAAGCACCACCTTCGCCCCCAACCCCTCCTCCCTGGTTTGGCACTGCTCTGTTTACTTGTCCAAAGGCTCCTTCTCAGACCCTCAATCCTATGTGACAAACTAGCCACGGGGCTGGGACAATCTTTCTAGGGATCAGTCACACAAGCCTATCAGTCCTAAAGGAAATCAACCCTGAAGATTCAGCGAAAGGACTGACGCTGAAGCTGAAGCTCCAGTACTTTGACCAACTTCTGTGAAGAGCCGGATCATTGGGAAAGACCCTGATGCTGGGAAAGATAGAGGGCAGGAGGACACGGAGGTGGCAGAGGATGAGATGGTTGGATGGCATCACCAACTTAATGTGGACATGAGTTTGAGCAAACTCCAGGAGATAGCGAAGGACAAGGGAGCCTGGTGGGCTGCAGTCCATAGGGTCACAAAGAGTCAGAGGCAACTAAAAAACAGCAACAAACATCTTCTGGAACAATCTTTGCCCCTTCTCCCCTGCACTGTTCTCCCCATTGTTGTCTAATTCATGACCTGCTCTAACTGGGGTAAGTAATGCTTTTCAGGGAGGAGAGTGGGTTACCGTGTGGCCTGGTAAGAATGAGATCTCCACGTGTCTTCAGTGAAGGCAGTAGGTGTGCAGTAGGCGTTCCATCATTTTGTGTTGGGACGATTTAATCAGTTAGCGTGCCCTGGTGTCTCTCCTAATTTCAGAAAAGATCCTCTCATTACTGTTCTTACACAGTCTTTTCTGGAGGAACACCCACTAACACCTGGGAATCTCAGTCGTGTCACTGGCTGCCCACCCCCACCCCCACTCCCACTGTCTAATGTTCTTCTCTGGGAGCCACTGAGAAAGTATTCCTTCAGGTACTTGTGCGGAAGAAAATCCTGGAGATGACAATAGGAAAATGTATGTGTCTCCCAGGTAGAATGGCAGGTTTCTGACTGCTATGATTACTACCAATATTGTGTAATGCCTTTGGGCAACCAACAGAAACACACTAGATGTTATGAAAAGTTTAAATAGCAGACTCCCTGACTTCTAGCTCATGTCTGAAACTCCACAGCCTGTGCTGGCCTGCCCATTGGAATGGAAAACACAAGAAGATACTTCTTTCTTCCTTACCCAAAGCCCTGGAAACTTGGACAAGCTTTCCTAGCAATCCTGTGTAACCCTGTGCTCATGTCTGACACCGTGTGACCCTATGGACTGTAGCCCGCCAGGTTCCTCTGTCCATGGGACCCTCCAGGCAAGAATTCTGGAGTGTGTAGCCATTCCCTTCTCCAGGGGATCTTCCCAACCCAGAGATCGAACCCGGGTCTCCTGTGCTGCAGGTCGATGCTTTACTGTCTGAGCCATCAACTCAACTGCAGCTGTCTTTGCTCACTCTTTTTTCCCCCTACCTTCTGATTATTCAGGTGTAGGATAAGGCAAAGAGCTGACAAGGGAAGACTTTGCCTAGAGGGCTCCTGAATGCCTCACAGATTCTGAGAACTGAGCCTCAAAAACACTGTGTAAAGCTAATATACAAGCGTCCCTCTGGTAGTGTCTATTTCCCACCAAAAATTACTTACAAGGAATGCGGGACACCCACCACCACCTCAGAAAGGTAGGACTGATTACAACTCAATATCGGAAGCAAATAGGGTTGGATTGTGAGAAAGAGTGAGTGACCTATTCATGCTTTGCCTCATGAAAGAGAGGAGATTCAATTCTTTGAAAGTGAGTAAGGAGAGATTTCATTTCTTTGACACCCCTGCTCCTTGACTCAGAGACCCAGAGACTAGGCTAACCTTAAAACTGACCAGCTAGGGACTTCCCTCGTGGTCCAGTGGTGAAGAATCCACCTGCCAGTGCAGGTGCATAGGTTCAGACCCTGGTCTGGGAGGATTCCACGTGCAGTGGGGCCACTAAGCCACCACTACTGAGTCCCAGCGCCCTGAAGCCCTTGCTCCTCCATAAGAGAAACCGCAGCAATGAGAAGCCCGTGCACCACAACTAGAGAAAGCCCATGTGCAGCAACAAATTAAAGGAAAACTGACCAGGTATTCACTATCACACAAGTGATACCTTCTGAGGCACCCAGAGTTCAGTTTTATTCACAGCACACGCATCCCACAAAAGCTATCCTATCCTTTTACAGACTGCAACTCTCAAGCAACCAATAGGACAGGATGTGGAAGATGATGGGGAAAGTCCCTGCCAGGGACCCTTTGTATCTCAAAAGTGGAGTGCAGTTGGCATAAAGTTTTGAAAGCCATGGAGGGAGACCAGAAAAGTCTGTTGGAGGCATTTGTTAGAGTTGGGGTTATAGGCTCACAAATACATTGCAGATAGAAGAAAATCACTCCTCAGTCCAGCAGGGTCAAACTTCCCGGATGTCACTAAACTCTGGGAATGGAGCTAGGAAGCTGGGAAAAAAAATCAGCCATCCTTCCAACTGTAGAAGTAAGAAGAATATTCAAGTAGCACCCAAGGGGATAGTTAACAGTTCCAAAGGCAAGCTGTATAGTCTGTTAGTTGCCCCATCACTGGGTCTGGATAAATCTTCTCATTCAAAGATGAATACATAAAGAAAAGAGACAGACTGAAAATATACTGCAGGACTAAAAAAGAGAACACCGCTCTGAAGACTCAAGAGTATGCCCAGAGAAACATTTTCAAAATCTTTGGCATCAATAGAAAGAAAAATGCCATTCCTTCTGTAAAATAGGCAGAAGTCCACAATGATCAGACTGAGACAGAAAGAGAGCTGGAAGAGCTATGGGATTCTTTTGGAGGGATAAAAATGCAGGAACATATTTCAGTTCTGCACTAGAAACATCAAAGAGGAAAACTAATCATATGGAATAGTACACCAGTGGCATAAAAGGCAAATTTGGGTTGGTATTCTAGAATGCAAGGACAAGCAAGTAAATATTTTACAAGAGATAACCATTTAAATGAGGAGGCTAAGTTAAAAAAATATATCAGTGTCGTTCATGAAGAAACAAGACTTCAGTAGAAGCAGTAATCAAATATAGAATTAAAAGGAACTTCCCCAGTGGTCCAGGGATGAATGGAGGATGGATGAATGGATGGATGATAAGATAGAAGCTGGATGGATCCTTAGTTAATTAGACCCTTTGCTGTTGTTCAGTCGCTCAGTCTTGTCCGACTCTTTGCAGCCCCATGGGCTGCAGTCTTCCCTGTCCTTCACTATCTCCCGGAGCTTGCTCAGACTCATGTCCATTGAGTCGGGGATGCCCTCCAAGCACCTTGTCCTCTGTTGTCACCTTTTCCTACTTTTTTCAATTCATGTTTCCCCTGAAGATTCTAATTACTCCTACTTTTAAAGGATTAAAATTTACCCTCCCAAAGGACCTTCCTCTGTAGTCCTCCACCTTCTGTACCTCAGCTGCAAATTGCCAGACTGCAGGCATCTTGGATTTCAATCCAGGCTCTGCCTGAGACAGCCTCTGCGCTGTGTCGCTTGGCCAAGAAGGTTTGGGGGGTAAACTAAGCTTCGGTGGCCTAGAAAGAACGACGCTCCTGCCTAAATTCCTATCTCCCCATCAGGGAGCACCCACCCTAGGAAACAGGAACACCAAGGCAGGGTATTATTTTTTGTGACTCACAGTGCTAAAATGGGAGAGTAAGAATGTATCTTTGATCATACTGTTTCTTTATTCCTGATTTGATTTAGAGCCCAGAAAGCTGACCTGTGGCATAAATGATATATGAGGTCAGACTTGAGTTTGTGGGGAAAAGTGGGACCAGACAGCCGGGTTATATACCAACAATCCCCTAGCAGTCTTGACGTCATCTCTGTCGGCCCTTTCTCCCCCTTGCCCTCCCCGGGGGAGAGAAAGTATAACATATTTCCTGGCAGTGGGACAGGACGGAGGAAGAGTGGGGAATGCGGTCATTTGCACTACTGGCCTAGTAAAAGTAGCTGGGCTTGTAGCTCTCAGGATGGTTGTCATGGCAACTCCAGAATCAAGAAGCAGGGTGCCTTTCAGCCACTGGAGCACAAAGTCATGTTCAGCTTTCCACAAGCTGGTCAAAAAAACACACCCAGTCAGATAGGTACAGAGGCCGATAGCCAGGCACTCACAGACACAGAAAAGTTTAAAAACCACATCGCAAGAGGCAAGTGCCTTCTTACAGTTTTGGAAGATCCAGATCACTGAAACCTCGTTTGTCTGCTCCCCACTTTTCTCCAGCACCTGCAGAGTGAGGAAGCTGGAGATACTCCGATGTCAACAGAGAACAGTCTTCCAGGTATGGAGGAGCTGTCCCTAGGCCTTCAAGTGTACATATGTCCCTTCTTGAAACACGGGTCCTGGAAACTGCCCCAGCCGCGGTTCCCTGGTTAGTGTCAGGGTAACACCTTCCTTGTCTTGAAGGGTGTTAGGAGGACTGGCCATGTGTGGCAGAGCATATTTTGTGACTTCCTTGCCTGTAGTTGTCAGACCTGAGCCAGCAGCACTGCCCTTCCACGAGAATCCAGGCCCAGCCCTGGACAGGAAACAAGCAGAGACCTCCTGAGTCTGAGTGATAGCGATGCAAAACTCCACGGGCAAAATAATAAAGAGTACCGGCTGGCAGCTTGACCAGTGTGGAGGCCAGAGCCTCAGCTTCAGGCCAGAGATGTGCAGAAGCTCTGAAAAGCCCCCTTTGCTGAGGCTCAGGTCCTGGCAGTCCCTTCACTGGTCTGTTTGAGGGCACAAACCACAGGGTGAGCTGAGAGAGGCAGGATTCTGAAGTTACCCACCCACATTCTTGGCCAAGAGACAAAGCGAAAGAGGCTATGTGACTGGTCTAAAAACATACAGTCTGACCCTGGCAGAGCCTGGATTGGAATCCAGGACTCCTGAAAGCTGACTAGATAATAGGGAAGGTAGTGCTTGCTCAGGGCAAAGGAAACAGCAGCAGTGAGCAGGAGACTAAATCAGATGCTGAAAACTGAGTACAGGAAATACTGGGATCTCATGAGGTTATTTTCAAAGTAATAGAATAATTCTAACCACAATTTCCTGTGAACCTACACTGTGCCAGACACTTTGCTAGCTGCTTCCCATACATTATTTCTCTGTGATCAAGTTATCCCCATTTAACAGATGGAGAAATTGAGGCTGGAAGTGTAGTTACCAAAGAAGAAGGGGAGGGGCAAATTAGGGGTATGGCATAAAGAGATCCAAACTGCTCTGTATCAGATAGGTGAGCAACAAGGACATACTGTACCGCACAAGGAATTATAGCAATTATCTTATAGTAACTTTAAATGGAGTACAATCTGTAAAAATACTGAATCACTATGCAGTAAATTAATATGATATTGTAAACTAATTGTACTTCACTTAAGAATAAGCTACCTCCCAAGACCACATAGATGCCAAGAGGAGATGTGAAGATTCTCCTGAGTCTTCATGCCTTAGAAGCCTTGACTCTTGACTCCTTATGACACCGATTTTCATCACAAGGAGAGGCAAGGAGCTGAATGTGCTCATTTATCTTAAGTTCTCACATGTTCAGACCCTAAACTAAGACATCTCCCAGAGAAGGTCAGGAAATAAAGTTAAGACAAAGAGTGTAAGACTATTGGACACAAATAGATTCATGAATTGAAATTAGCCAATTGGGGTTACACAGGGGTGGGGGCAGCAGATACACATTTGGGCCTGGGTTTAGTGTTATACGTGTACGCCTGCTAGGAGGTAAACACCAAGACTGTGTTTGTGTCTTTTCCAAATGTTTAATGTGGAATTCTCCTTGTAGGCTTCCCCACTGGCTCAGCAGTAAAAGAATCCACCCTCAATGCAGGAAATGAGGGTTTGATACCTGGGTGGGGGAGATCCCCTGGAGGAGGGCATGGCAACCTACTCCACTATTCTTGCCTAGAGAATTCCACGGCCAGAGGAGCCTGCGTGGCTACAGTCCATGGGGTCCCAAAGAGTTGGACATAACTAAAGTGACTAAGCAAAAGCAATTTTCCTCATAGGCAGGCCAACAGAAGGGGGCTTGTTTTTTCTAAAACTTAGAATCCAAAGGATTTATTAAAGTTAGTCAGACATTGACACTGCCCACCAGGGCTCGTCTGAACACATGACAGGGCTGGATCCCAGAAGGTCTAATTAGTTACAGAATGTAGGGGACACTCCAGGATTCCTACCAATGGGTGGCGTCATGTTAGTTCACGCCCAGAAATCCCTGACTATTGCCCTCACACCAAATCTTAGCTTGCCCACTGTCTGGAAGAGAAATAATACAGGAACCTCAGAGCAATAAGGAGATTATTGTTTTCCTTATGCTGACTGCAAGACCAAAGACGAAAACACTAGGTCTGGAGTTGGGAAGACTTCACAGTTCAGTTCCCAAACTTGAACTTAACTCTTGCTCTGTGGTATGAAGCATTCATTTGCCTTTGCACTTTACCATGTTATTAAATTTGATTAAGATGAGGCACATCCAGGACTGCTCCAGAACACTGTTTACATTGTGTTCTAATGGGCATGTACCAAGCTGTGCATGCCTGTGTTCAGTTGCTCAGTCGATTCTGAGACCCTTTGGACTGAAGCCCACCAGGCTCCTCAGTCCATGGGGATTTTCAGGCAAGAATACTGGAGTGAGCTGCCATTTCCTCTTCCAGGGGCTCTTCCCAGCCCAGGGATTGAACTTGCATCTCTTGTGTCTCCTGCATTGCAGGCGGATTCTTTACTCACTGAGCCATCAGGGAAGCCTTGAACACGGCAGCCCAGCTAAACCTATATGGCAAAGAGAGGGCATGAAGGGCACCCGGCGAACTTGCTCTGTCTACCAGTCTCCCCTTTGTTATGCTCAATTCAGGAACTATATAGAATTCAGCCACAGTGAGCCAGGCACTGTGCTAGACACTGCAGATGGAGAGACAATTAAGATAAGGTTCTTGCTGTCCAGACACTTCCATTCTAACAAAAGGGACACAGACAGGCAAACATAATTGCAATGAGGGTGTGAGGCATGTACTGTTGGAAGTGTGTAGAGGGCATGGAAACAGCACAGAGGAGGACTGGGTACTCAGAGGGTCAAGGAAGACTTTGGAGATGCTGATATACAAACAAGGTTTTGCAGGATGAATAGGAGTTCAGAAGTGAAAATGGAAAGGATGGCAAAGGGAAGAGCATGTACAAAGGCCCAGAAGCACAAATAGAAGGACCTCAGGCCCTTAAAATTTGGTTACTCATTCATATATCCCCAGCATAGCTCAGAAGGGCGAGTGTGCTCTGTCACTCAGTTATGTTCCACTCTTTGCAACCCCATGGACTGTAGGCTCCTCTGTCCATGGAATTTTTCAGGACATTTCAGGCCATTTCCTCTTCCAGGGAATCTTACTGATCCAGGGATCGAACTCGTCTCTGTTGCATCTCCTGCATTGACAGGCAGTTTCTTCATTGGCAAAAGTGCAAAAAGAGCCACCAGCTCTGACAGCTGCTCTCTCTAGCCGCCTGCTTCTACCTCCCAGGGTCTCTGACAGCCCTTGGCTCAGATCTTCTGCTCCTAATTCTGACCTCTAGGTGCCTGTCCCCAGTGACATGTGATGGATATGCTTTCCTGATCTTGATTTTCTAGTCTCTCTGGGCATTCTCTATTCTGTGATGTGCAGCTATGTGAGACAACACCCCGCCACCATGCTTTGCGGTGCCCTTAAAGGCAGCCCAGCCCAGCTTCCCCAACAGGGACCAGACACCTACAAGGATCTGCAAGTTGTCTGAGGGAATCAGAGTGAAAAACGTAAGCGGGACAGGGACGTGGCAGGAGATGGTTCTGGAGGAGTACAGGAGGCCAATCTGATTCCTGCTAAAGAGTCTGGACTTCATCCTGCAGACAGGGCGGTGGGAGCCACTGAAGGGCATGATGCTGAGGGATGGGCAGATTCTGATCTGGCTTCTTAGGGGTGACGGTGATGGTGACAGGGTGGATGTACTGGAGAGAGAGACAAGGAGCGAGGGTTGGGAGCAACTATTGCAATAATCCCAGCAAGACTTGAGAAGGAGAGAAAGCCAGGCTTCCCTGCCATCATTCACTGCTGGTACCCTCAATCGGGACCTCCCTGGACGCAGAGGCAAGATAGATTCAGGGTCCCTTTAACTCACCCTGGCAGCTCTACAGCCCTCCAGCATGGCTCTAATTCTTATATTTGGAGATTACATCCTACTCCAACACCATCAGCATTCTCCTCTTCTTATTCCCCCTCCTCTTTCTTCTCCTTCCTTTCATCCTCTCTCTCTCTCTCTCTTTCTCTCTCTCCTGCCCACACTCTGCTCCTGGAGCAACACAGTTTGCCTTCTTCCTCTAGCTCAAGCCTCTCTGATGGGAAAAATTGGAAAAATAAAACAGAAAAGCAAACCTGAACTATTTTCTTTTTTTAATGAACTGAAGATCAGTCAGCAGGGCTCTGGTGAGGAGCAGGTGTGACCCACAGGAGTACTGCCCTCGCCACTTTAAATCAGAAGCCCCTGTGATAAGGAGGATCCATGATGCTTTCATCTTCCCCAAGTCTGGAAACCCTGGGGGTGCTCCACACATATCTAAAACAATTTTCATCACAGAGACCATCACTTGGAGCTTGGAGGAGGAACTCACAGCCCTTCTCCAATAATCCTGCTCGCAGACAGTAGGAAATAGAGACCAAACTGAGCAATGCCCTTGGGCCCCCATATTCTGGCTTCCCTGTGACCATCTGCCACCTTAAACTCACCCAGAACTATCTTCAGTGACTTTTCCCAGGTCACAGCAACCTGTTTACAGACATCTAGAATTCCCAGGCACTTTTAGGACAAGGGACTCGGGATGTGTCCAAGTGGGCAGCAAAGTCTTGTCTAAGAGAAGCTGTTCCTCCAAATCTATTTCTGCCCATGTAAACATTTGCCAAGGAAACAAGGCATGTGGGCATGCGCTGGCCCCACAGGCCCTCGGGTTGCTGCAAAAGGCAAGTGGAAAGTCACATGTCATAACAGTGGAAAGTACATACGCAACTATTCTTAGCCCTGGAATGTATACACGGTCTCTCTGCCCAGCAGTTCTTTCACAAAGCTCTAGAAAACTGTGAAAGCGCCTTCAGCATAAACAAATCCAGAATTCTCCCAGGACAAATTATTTGCCAGCTTAAGGAAAGGCCTGGGTTTATGGTTTCACTTGGAGCCAGAGGTGGAAAGTCTCCGGAGGGACCAGCCGCAGCAGGTTTCNAACTGTGAAAGCGCCTTCAGCATAAACAAATCCAGAATTCTCCCAGGACAAATTATTTGCCAGCTTAAGGAAAGGCCTGGGTTTATGGTTTCACTTGGAGCCAGAGGTGGAAAGTCTCCGGAGGGACCAGCCGCGGCAGGTTTCGGTGGTTTTCACTGCAGGAAAATGAGGTAAATAGCTCTAATGTTTAATTCTTCTGCAGGTGGACGGGTGGCCAGATGTCATCCAATAAACCCTGCCCAGGGTACCGTCTGGTCTCTGCTTTCTATTTATCTCATCTTAAAAACAAAACCCACACGACTCCGTGAGGTCATGTTTAAAAATAAAAACAAAACATTGCAAAGATCCATTTCCATCCCTCATTTCTGTCTCGATACCAGAGGCCACGCCCCCAGCATGACCTCCGTGGGGAATGACTAACACCCGGAAAGATGTTTGGATGAGTTTACTAAGTAAGAGATATGCTGAGAATCCGGAGAAAGGTTCACAGACTTCTGCTTCAAATGCACACATTGTCATTTTGCTTCAAGCTAACATTTCAGCCCCTGTGACCACTTACCACCTTCAACTCTCCCAATTTACCCAACCACCTTCTCTCTTTTAGANACCTCCCTGGGGAATGACTAACACCCGGAAAGATGTTTGGATGAGTTTACTAAGTAAGAGATATACTGAGAATCCGGAGAAAGGTTCACAGACTTCTGCTTCAAATGCACAGATTGTCATTTTGCTTCAAGCTAACATTTCAGCCCCTGTGACCACTTACCACCTTCAACTCTCCCAACTTACCCAACCACTTTCTCTCTTTTAGATTTTTTTTCTTTTCTTTTCTTTTTTCAGATTGTCTGCAGATGCTATTTCTCTGTTACCTTTGAGAATAATCATAACTGAATAGAGAGAATTTCGCTGTGAAGTGGTCCCATTTTCCAGTCTTCACTAAGCAGTATTCTTGGTGGTACCCACAAAGAACTTGGTGAATGGACACATAGATGTGCTCTAAGTCTCGGAGCTGCCATAGCTTAACCCTCCAGGACGACCTCCCTCTTGGGACTTCTCCCCGTCTTTGCAGGATGGACGCGGAGTCATCAGAGGGGCTTCTCTTCAAAGACCATGACTTCTCCTCTGAGTTGCTGAGGCAGCTCAATGACTTGAGGCAAAATCGGATCCTGACCGACGTGAGCATCTGCGCCGGGGCCTGGGAGGTCCCCTGCCACCGCAACGTGCTGGCCTCCAGCAGTCCCTACTTCAGGGCCATGTTCTGCAGCAACTTCCGGGAGAGCCGAGAGGCCAAGGTCCAGCTGAAAGGCATCGACGCCTCGACTCTGGAGCGAATCGTCCTGTATGTGTACACGGGCGAGGCGCACATCACTGTGGAAAGTGTTCTGCCCCTGATGGAGGCCGCGTCCATGCTGCAGTACCCCAAGCTGCTCGAGGCCTGCTCCTCCTTCCTCCAGAGCCAGCTGACCCCCAGCAACTGCTTGGGCATGACTAGACTCTCTGAAATCTTCAGCTGTGAGACCCTCCGGAAGAAAGCCAGGGAGGTGGCCCTGACGTACTTCCCAGAGGTGGCTGCGTCGGCTGACCTGAAGGAGCTCTGTGCCTTGGAACTGAGAGACTACCTGGGGGACGATGGGCTGTGTGGGGAGGAGGAGAAGGTGTTCGAGGCCCTCATGGTTTGGATCAAGCATGACCTCCAGACCCGGAAGCGATACGTGCAGGAACTCTTCAAGCAGGTCAGGCTGCAGTACGTCCACCCGGCCTTCTTCCACCACTTCATCGCCAACGACGCCCTCCTCCAGTCCTCACCCCCCTGCCAGACCATCCTGGAGACTGCCAAGAGGCAGGTGTTTTCTCTGTACAGCTCCGCTAGTTCCGCGGGCCTCCAACCTCTGTGGCACGTCCCGCCAAGAAACTCTTACCAAGACTTCCTCATCCTCTTGGGTGGAAGGAAGGACAACCAGCAGACCACCAGGGATGTCCTGCTGTACGACGGACAGACTGGCCGGTGGCAGAGCCTTGCCAAACTCCCGGCCCGCCTGTACAAGGCCTCAGCCGTCTCCTTGCACCGCAGCATCTACATGCTGGGGGGCATGGCTGTGGGGAAGAGCATGCCCAGTGCCAAGGTCTATGTCTTCTCCCTGAAACTCAATCAGTGGAGGCCAGGGCAGCCCATGCTGGCAGCCCGCTACTCCCACAGAAGCGCTGCCCATAAGAACTTCATCTTCTCCATCGGGGGGATTGGCGAGGGGCATGAGGTCATGGGCTCCATGGAGAGATATGACAGTGTCGGCAATGTCTGGGAGAGGATGGCCAGCATGCCAGTGGGGGTCCTCCACCCTGCGGTTGCTGTGAAAGACCAGAGACTCTACCTTTTTGGGGGAGAAGACATCATGCAGAATCCTGTGCGCCTTATCCAGGTAAACAGTACTTCCCACCATACAAGTGCATACACACACACACACACACACACACACACACACACANTCTTCTGGAGGAGGGCACGGCAACCCACTCCAGGATTCTTGCCTGGAGAATTCCATGAACAGAGAAACTTGGTGGGCTACCACTCCATAGGGTCTCAAAGAGTCAGACATGAATGAGACAACTCAGCACACACACACACACACACACACACAGAAGTTTGAAAAAAGGGGAACTTTCATACACTGTTGGTGAAAATGTAAACTGGTACAGCCACTATGAAAAAACAATATTGAAGATCCTCAAGAAAACTGAAAACATAGATATACTACATGATTCAGCCATTCCACTTTTGGAAATATTATCTAAAGGAAATATAAAAAGTAAGGTGAAAAGATATCTCTACCTCCATGGTCATTATCTGCTTACAACAGCAAAGGCATAGAAGCAAACTAAGTATCTGTGAATGAATTGATGCATACAGAAATTGTGGTGTGTGTATGTGTGTGTGTGTGTGTGTGTGTGTGTGTGATGCATTAACATTCAGTCATACAAAATTAGGAAATCATACAGTTGTGACAACATAGATGTACCTTGACATTATGCTAAGTGAAATAAGACAGAGAAAGAGAAATACTGTATCATCTCACATGTGGAAATTAAAACAAACCCAAAGGAAAGAGATTGGACCCATGGTTAACAGAAGTGGATGGTGGGGGTAGGGAGAACTGAAGGAAAGTAGTCAAAACGTACAAATATTCAGCTATAAGATAAATATGTCCTAGGGATATAATGTACAACATGATCCATATAGATAGGACTGCTGTAGGACATATAGAAAATTTGTTGAGAGTAAATCTTAAGAGTTCTCATCACAAGCAGAAAAAAGTTTTCTTTTCTCTTTCTTTTCTTTTTACTGAGCTATATGAAAAGATGAATGTTAGCTAAGCCTATTATAGTAATCACTTCACAATATATGTAAATCAAACCATTGTGCTGTATGCCTTAACTCACACAGTGATGTGTCAATTATTTCTCAGTGAAACTGGAAAAAAAAACCAGAATATACATACAGCATTTTAAGACTGTTAACTCAAAACCCTGTGAGAAGCATATATATATATGACATAGGATAATTGGTTTTGTAATTAGCTGTTTTTCTGTCTTTTGCCTTACAGTATAAAATATTCCTTTTCAAAATTATTTATTCTTTTCACCTTCATCATATAATGTTGTGGGATTGATCTGTAATAATGTTTAATTTTTCATAGCATTCATTAAGATAATTCCCTCCCCCCTGACAAATCTTGGTTGATTTAAAAAAAATTTTTTTTTACTTTATTTTACTTTACAATACTCTATTGGCTTTGCCATACATCAACATNCTCTCTGCTCTTGTCTCCTGATCTCATCTCCCAATTTGTCCCTCATTTCTTGTTCAGCCTCAGCCTCCAGCTCACACATTTCCAGCAATTCTCCACTTTCTGTTTCCAAGCTTGCTGTGCCCTCTACCAGAAAATGCTTGCCCAGTTCATAACCACATGCTTTGCACCCTGGAGTCTCTGCTGATGCCTCCATCTGATCCACCCTCATCTGGTCCTGTCAGATGACAAATCTGAAACAGACCCCCAATGCCTCCAGCCCCTCTGCCTCCATCACTGCTTCTGAGTGCAGCAATCCCCCGCCTCCTACCAGTCTCCTAATTGACTCACTGCTTCCATTCCTGTCCCTCTGATCATTCCTCAAATAACAGGCAGAGTATTCTTTTAAAAATTCAGTTCTGATCATGTTACTTTCCTGTTCAAAATGATGTTAAGTCTTCCAGAGACCTTTGCAAGAATCTACCTTTATCTAGCCTCCAAGGCTTCTCTCACCCAGCCCCTGCCTTTCTCTCTGACTTCATCTTTTGCTTCCCCTGCTGCCTACAGTCGTCTCTGCCTCATTCATCCTTTCTTAGTCCCCCTCCTCTCTCTTGCCACAGGGCCTTTACACTTGTTCTTGCCCCTGCTTAATACACACCACCTCCCTCACCTCTTCACCTAATGTTATTTCGATTTATACTTGACACTCCAGATTTAAAAGTCATTGCATTGAGGAAGTCTTCCATGCCCCCCCCTCCACCCCGGCCGGGGTCAACTCTCCTATTAAATGACACCCTTGTCTCTGATATGACCCCTTTGAAGCCCTCACCCTATCTGTGATAATTTGATCATCATCTTCCCCTCGATAGTCTTACACTTGTTCCATTTTCCTCTGCATTCCCAGAGCCAGGGCTGGCTGGGCTCAGTGTCAGCCACAAGGATTGCAGATCCTCGATAAACATGATGAGTGGATGAAAGAATTAGTAAGTGGACACAGAGGCTGAATCAACACCATCTCTGGGATCTCCATCTCAAACTCAGAGCTCAGTACGCAGAGGCACTGCTTTAAGCTCCCCCAGGCCCTCTGCTAAGGGAACACTCTGTCCTTCCCGCTTTCCCTCTCCTTTCCCCTCCTAAATCAAGTTTGGTGACTCTGGGTGGCACAGCCTACTTCAGTCAAGCCTGCAGGCTTTGTCCAGAGGGCCCTATTTGCCTGGAATTAGAAGGAGGCGTCTTGCCATCTATAAACTCCTTCTGTGGCCTCCAACAATCCTTCTGTCAGAGACTTGCTAATGCCTTGACTTTCTTTTCCCTTCGTCTCTATCCAATATTTAACAAGCTGCCAGAGTCTGTGGCTACTCAGAGCTCGTCTAAGTCTCCCTGGGGCACAAAACTATGTAAATTGCCTGCTGGGATTTATAAAGAAAGAGGTCCCGGAGCCAAACCCATTAGGACACACATCGCAGGCCAGCTCTGTGCGTCAGACCAGATGCCTCCGTGACAGGTGCATGCCACACACCTGGGCCTCCCGAGGTCAAGCCCCACATCTGAACTGGGCTGCAAAATGACCCTCAGCACCCGAGGAATCCTTTCCCATCTGCTGACGATAAACTCAGACCAACATGAAAGAGAGAGAAGGTTTTGGCACAAAATGCCCTCCGTCTTGCTGGTTGAGGAGAGAGTCACGGTCCAGAGCTGAGGTCAACGTATATTTAGCCAGGAGCAGGGAAACATTTTAAGTGGAAAAATGTCAACTAGGCTGACTAATCATCTCAACAGGCAACAAGGGGAAATGAAGCAGGGTGAGGGCGAAGCAAGAAAACAAAAACATCAAACACCCTGTCCCAACACACCAGGGAGCAGGAGGGGGACCAGCAGAGAAAACGGCACCAGAAGAAAGAAACTGCAGCGGGGGGGCAGTAAGTGGGGAGCAGGAGGGGCTGCCAGCTTCCGCACTGAGACACGGCCCCCTGCAGCCCTGACTCCCAGCAGGCATCTTGCAAGAAGGCCTGCTGTGCTGAGACCACCATCAGGCCCCACGCTGATCAGGAAATGACCAGCAGACACTACAAGAGTGGTCCCCTGGCAGAGCTACATGGCCCCAGTGAGAGACAGTTGCTGGCATCCTGGCCCCACCCCATGCAGACCCTTCCTGACTCTTGTCTCCATGAGCAGTGGTGACTAAGAAGGTGAACCCCCTCCTGGAGGATCCAGTCTCCCCTCCAGATGGTGTCCCCCTTATAATCCTGCTTCATCCTCTTTTATATCCTGTCTGATGAGGGTTTCCCAGATGGCTCAGTAGTAAAGAATCTGCTTGCCTGTGCAGGAGACGTGGGTTCAATCCCTGGGTGAGAGGGATCCTTGGAGGAGGAAATGGTAACCCACTCCAGTATTCTTGTCTGGAAAATTCCCTGGACAGAGGAGCCTGATGGGCTACAGTCCATGGGGTCCCAAAGAGTCGGACACGACAGTGTGACGGAGCATGAGCACATGCTCTGTCTGATGAAGGAGAGCAAGCCCCAGATATCCACGTTTTAAAAACCAAGTACCCCTGCCACCTATGATAAAACTCTGTAACACCCTGCAAGGACGATAACTGGCTTTACTCAAACATGTTCTCGGTACGTCTGACCCCATCCTCTCCACACAGCTCCAACACACCCCCGTGCCTTTCCACAGGCTGCTGCTTCTGCTTCAACACCTCCCCCAGCCCTACCTACTGAACTCTTACTTGGCCTTCACCTCCTGCGTGGAACCCTTTCCAACTTTTCTACCCACCTTCCCCTCTCCCTCCCTCCCTTTATTCCAGCTCTTTTCATACTATAGCCCCATTGAGACCTGGAAGGAAACCAGAAGGGGTGCTCTTCATGGAGGCGATGCCCTATTAACCCCTGGGCCAAGTTCAATCACTGCTTGGCACACAGACGATGCTGAAGTGCTTGTAGAATGAATGAGTGCCTGCACAAGCAAATAGGCCCTAAACACCACTGGGGTGTTCTTGCTGCTGTGGGTGAGAACTAGGGCTTAATCATCAGATGCACTTAATTATCAGGTGCTTTTAAGTCAGGAATGAACCCCGATGGTGCTTAAGTTTTAAAAATTATTATTGCAGACCGACCTGAGAACAATGAAAAACACAGACTAGAGCAGTACGAAATATGATGGGGAAGAAAAGGCCGTTGATTTTAACCACAGGAACACTATTCAAAATGGCACAGTTGACAGCTATCAGGCGACCCAGGTCCTCAGAACTCCACATGCCCACCTGGATCATTTTTCAGAAAATCTTCCCCTTCCCCTCACCCAGTCCAGTCATCTGGACTTGGACAGCACTGAGTCCTTCCCCAGCCTCCAGGACCCTGACGACCTTCCCTTGCCAACAATTGTTTATTTGTAGAAGCGGGCACAGAAATGTGGGAGCAGGAGAGACCGGGGCCTGGATTCAGGGCCTGTCACTCCCTGGCAGTGCAACATCTAACAAGTTACTTCACTTCTCTGAGCCTCAGTTTCCACATCTGGAAAATGGGTGGACTTTTACCTACCTGAGGGATTGTTTGGAGAATGACAAGACAGATGATGGCCATTAACAGACACAGTACAGTGCCTGACATTGAGTGGACAATGGACACAGTCAAGTCCCCTTCTCTTCCTCTGTATTAGGTATTTCTCTCTGTCTTCTTCACTGGCCAGTCTGCACATGCCCCATGAACAACTTCACTCAGTACCCACTTGGACCAAGGAGAAGCAACTGACAAAGATAACCCTCAGCAGCCCCTCCCCTCTGGCTGCCACAGTTTCTCACACCTGAAAACCCATTTCCTGCCTCTTGCTCACTGATCCTCCTTTGAGAGCACTGCTCTCTTCTTCCTTCATTCACTTATAAGCTGTTATGCTTCAAGTACTGACAGAAACCCCTACATGCAGGCACAGTGGTAAGGAGGTGAATAAGGCTCCTGCTGTCACTGACCAACGGAGTTTTCCCAACTGCACGTGCTCCAACCTGGGAAGAGAGTGTGGGAATGAGGCTCTGATACCTCCTTTAGGACTCGGCTCAGACACTGTGTTGGCTCCCAGGGGTTCCCAAGGCTGCCGTAACAAACTCTACCAACTCAGCTGGTCTAACAACAGAAATTTGTTCTCCCACGTTCTGGAGGCTGGAAATCCAAAATCAAGGTATCGGCAGGGCTGGGCTCCCTCTGAAGGCTCTAAGGAAGAATCTTGCCTGATCTCTTCCAGCTTCTAGGGGCTCCTGGAAAACACTGCCATTCCTTGGCCAGTAGCTGCACTGCCCCAATCTCTGCCTCCATCATCACACAACCTTCTCTGCATGTCCTCCTCTGTCTCTTATTGGACTTGGGACTTACTCTAACTCGTATGATCGCATCTTGATCCTTAACTTATTACATCTGCAAAGACCCTACTTCCAACCAAGGTCACATTCTGAGGTTCCGAGTTGTCATGAATTTGGGGAGGAGGTATTATCTATCCCACATAGACAACATCTCTCCTCAGAAGGCATCTTGATGACCTGCACCATCCTCGGTCCCAGGCTGGGCCACTATGACAGACACCTCCTCATCTTCCCTTTTCATCAGGGGCATCTCATGGCAGGTGGGGGCAGGGGGCGCACACCGTGTCAGAGAAGGCATTCAGTAAATGTGTATTGAACTGAACTAAACCATTTCACTGGAGAAGGAAATGGCAACACACTCCAGCATTCTTGCCTGGCGAATCCCATGGGCAGAGGAGCCTGGTGGGCTACAGTCCACGGGGTCAAAGAGTTGGACACAGCTGAGTGACTAAACCACCACCAAACCACTTCATAGGGACTAGCAACTCTTTAATGGACTCCACGGTCAATGTATACAAGACATAGCTTTCAAGCAGCTTCCCAAAATCCCAAAGTGAGCAACGTTTGCCAAATGCCTATCAAGGAGCAGTTAGGATCCGTGAAGAGAAGCCCAGGATCAGGCATGAGAAATGATCTAAGAGAACTCATCTGTTAGCACAATGTCACCACCATGTCCTATTCTCGGTCTAGCCTTTGGAATGACATCCTGAAAGGCTGCACGTTAACACAAAAGCTAATGCTGAGGGGACTGGAGGGAGGGATCTCGTTTCCGAAATCTCAGCTCTCACGCAATCTTATAGGAATTCTAGTCTCCCTTCCGTTCAAACACCACGTCATTCTCTTCATGCAGGGAGTTTGGGTTTTGCTTTCCCTAAAGATATACACGAGTCTCTTTTCTTCTTCATTTTACTTGTTTGATTTAACTAGGATTCCAGGGCCTGTGGTCCAGAAATCCCCAGTGATGCTCCCAGAAAAAGTTGATGGTCCAGAAAATGGTAATTTGAGGACAGAGATTCAAGAATCCCAAGTGTTTGTAAGTTAAGGGGATCCAAGCACAAGAGCCTGGTCCTATTCAAAATTGCAGGCTGTTTCTGCATTTTCCCCAAAAGACCCTCTGGCTCTCCTTACGCTCAGAGACCAGAGGCCACCCCAGGGCAACTGCAAAATCAAAACCCTCTGAGACAGCCTGGAAGTGAGGCAATGTGCAGACAACTATACCTAAGATAAGACTGAGGAGAAAATAGTAGAATTCATTAGCGGAGCCTCTGAGACACTTATCTTTTGTGAAGTGTTGGAAAAGAAAACAGAATTAATCCCCACTTTGGCTATAGATGTGTTTGACTTAACTTATCTGCAAGGCAAAACTAAGAATGCTAGTGGGTTTGAGAGGGCCCAGATAATTCTCCACTTGAGACTGAGACTACCAGGGGCTGTGCACACAGGTGTACCAATTGCTTTTTACTTGATAAGTTGTGTCCAACTCTTTTGAGATCCCACAGACTGTAGCCTGCCAGGCTTCTCTGTCCATGGGATTATCCAGGGAAGAATACTGGAGTGGGTTACCATTTCCTTCTCCAGGGGATCTTCCCAGATCAGGGATTGAACCCACATCTCCTGCATTAGCAGGCAGATTCTTTACCTGTTGAGTCATCAAGGAAGCCAGTATAACAATTAGCCTTCAGAAAATGTTTGCTGAGTGAAGTAATCCATGAATGACAATGACTAACATTTACTGGTCCCTTACTAAGCACTCTACCCACATTACCTGGCTCAGGTATCACAAGACTCTTCCAGATTCTCCTCAGCCTTCCTGAAACCCTATATCAAATACCTTCTGGAATTTCCCTAGCAGTCCAGTGGTTAAGACTCTACTTTGAATGCAGGGAATAAGGGTTCAATCCCTGGTCAGGGACCTAAGATCCTGAATGCTGTAAAGCCAAAAAAAGAAAAAAACAACTGTCTAAAATAAAATACGGCCTCCACCCCACCCACTGCATTATTCTTTCTCACCCCTTTGTCTTTCTTTCATACCTTTAATCATAACTATTTATTATTTAATTTGCTTTCCTGACTTTATTTAGCTGATGCCCTCACCCAAATGGAAGTCCCATGAGGACAGAGAACAGAGTTACCTTGGCCACATCTGTCTCCTTGGTTCCTGACACAGAGAAGGTAACCAACACAGGTTTGTTCAACAAATGAATGCTCAGCCCTTCCAGGGGAGGGCTGCAGGAAGACCACTCTGCAGGCAGCCAGGGCAAGGATGGAGGAATCCAGAGAGCTTAGATGCACTGCTATTCCCATCCCACACTGAGCTACAGCTGTTAACAGAACAGGAAGGACTTAGGAAACAAGGAGACAGAATCCACAGGGAGCTGGACACTAACTGATGCACAAAGGGGACAAGGCTGGGGAGCAGAGAAGAGAGAGAGCACGCAGTTGCTAGCTTGACTGACTCTCAGGATGACTGTGCCATCAGCAGAGAAGTGCAGGACAAAGGCACAGGGAGGTTCGCCTTGGGACCGCGAGCCAGGAGGTGCGAGCCCAGAGACAGGAACCGAGGCCTCCCACGTCCAGAACGGTGTCCCCCGTACCCCGGCGTTGGCACAGCCCCATGATCTGTAATCTTGCCTACAGTCTGTCTGTCTGGGGCTTCCCAGGTGGTGAAGTGGTAAAGAATCTGCCTGGAAATACAGGAGATGAAAGAGATGCGGGCTCCATCCTGGGTTGGGAAGATCCCTTGTAGAAGGAATTGGCAACCCACTCCAGTATTCTTGCCTGGAGAATCCCATGGATAGAGGAGCCTGGTGGACTACAGTCCAGGGGATCACAAAGAGTCGGACTCTACTGAAGTGACTGAGCACATAGTCTGTCTCCCCCACTAGATCTTAGGGACCCATCTCAAAACCCCCTTTTGAGGCTTTCCAGTCACCACTGAAAACATCTCTAATAGTGGTTTGCGCAGTGACCTTTCGTGTCTGCAGAGGAGGCTATATGGCAGTCTGAGCGGACGAGAGCACAGATGGAGCCAAAGTGCCTGGCTGTGTGACCCTGAGAAAATTAACCAACCTCTCTGTTTCTCAGTTTCCTCCTCTCTAAATTGGGGATTATCATAACACGTGCCTCCTCATAGAGTTTTTGCGAGGATTAACTGAATTAATATACATAAGTGCTATCTGTGGGTTGGCCGTTAATACCATTTCTGCTATTAAACATAATGCATTACAAAGAGCCATCTGTAGCTATGTGGCCTTGGGGACATCTCTTAACCTCTCTGAGCATCAGGGTCCCCTGTGGTAAAATGGAGATGATGATGCTATTTCACTGTAGTGGGTTGAATCATGGCCCCAAAACATAAAACCTTATTTGGAAAAAAAAAAAGATCTTTCCAAATGCAGTTATATAAAGGATCTCAGGATGAGATAATCCCGGATTAACTAGGCAGATCATAAATCAAATGGCAAATGTCCTTTAAGAGAAAGGGTGAGGGAGATTTGAGACACAGAGGCAAAGATGAAGGCAGAAACTGGAGTTACGCAGCCCACAAGCCATGGAACGCCTGAAGCCATCAGAAACCCAAAGAGGCAAAGAAGAGTCCTTCCTCATCTAAAGCCTCTAGAAGGGGAGAACCCTGCCAATACCTTGATTTTGGACTTCTGGACTCCAGAACTTGAGATAATGCATTTCTATTGTTTCAGACCATGGGATTGTTATAGCACCCACAGAAAAGCAGTAACTCCCTCATAGGATTCCTGCAAGAACTGGAAGAGATAACATCCGTAAGGGCTTCCTGGTGGCGCTAGGGGTAAAGAATCTGCCTGCCAATGCGGGAGATGCAGGTTTGATCACTGGGTAGGGAAGATCCCCTGGAGAAGGAAATGGTAACCCACTCAAGTATTCTGTCCCCAGTCCATGGGGTTGCAAAAGAGTCAAACAGGACTTAGCGACTAAACAGCAACAACATTGTTATAATTTACCTCCCTTCCCTGGACCTTTGTCTCCACACCTGTAAAATCAGAATTTACATGCAATAAAGGTGTCCAAGTTTTTGCTACCTTCTGCCAGCTCCTTCGTCCTTCAGCTCCCTCACATGGCAAGATGGGACCATGTTATAATAATTCTTTTATCTCTCTTTCTACCTCTATCCATCATCTCAAAGATCCATAATGGACACTGTCCCCAGTGAACAGTCTTCATATCTCTATATCCATTATGGAGGATGGTGAGCACTTGCCCTTACTTATCCCCATCTTCAAACTGGAGGTGATGATGAGATCACAGAATCCTGAGCAGTCACCCTCCAGACCTTCCATTCTGAAAGAAGACCCTGGGCAAGCTACTCAACCCCACTAGGACATGACTGCCCAAATTATATTTTAGGAATGCCTTCTTCTCAGGGCTTGATGAGGAGGAAGCACTTAAGGTGACCATATAAATGTCGAAGGCAAAAATAGTAACCACATGTGGTGGAGGTATAACACATAGAGAAGTAAAAATGTGCAGTGACATTAAGAATGTCAATGCCATTTGAAATATAAATATACAGTGACACTGTAAATGACGATGATAGCAGAAAGGACGGGAAAAAAGGTGATGGCGATGCTTCACAGGTGTACTGGATGGGAATCTGTCGCCAGACTATGCAAAAGGGCTCCCTAACGACTCTCTCAGGCTCCATTCTCTCCTCTTATCACTCTTGTCCTGCCACCAGGAGTCAGGATTGGAGCGACACTCCTAGAAGTGGGGGAACGATAGATCCATTTATCTTTCAAAAAAATAAAGCTGGCCTGCGAGCTACGAAGTTGCGACGGACTATGGCGAACAGCGACGAGGAAGCCATCGCCGAGCGCTGCGTCCACCTGCACCCTGATGCCCTGGCAGACCCCGCCCTCGTCTCGCTGCACCTTCTGCCCTGCGAGGTCCGGGTTAACCCGCCCACCTCCGTGGGGCGCTTCTTCTGCCCAGCCATCCATCCGCCAGGGTCCCGACGCACTGGAAGCGTCGTTTGGGGCCGCAGTCTACGTGGCGAGGAGGTGGTGGTGCTGCCCAGCCTCGTGGGATAACTGGTGACAGAAGAGAAGGCAGAGGTGTTGGGGAGGCAGGATGACCACCGCGAGAGGAACAGGAACTGGTGGAAAACCCGGAGGCGCTGGAACAGGACTTCGATGGCTTGATCGGGGCTTTGATCGTTTTATTGGAGCCACAGCAAGCCAGTTTCAGCAGCTTCACGCTGTGGAGCCTGGAATCTATCCCTGGTCCGGAAGCCAAAGTGCGTGGGCCGCTAACCTGGTGCACCCTCGCTGCAGCGATTCATGCACAGGTACCCGAAGACTGAGAACCAGAGCTTGAAATTGAAAGCCACCAATCCCTTCACCCCAATAAACCTCTTCTTCAGTGTGGAGCCAGAGCCCCTCAGACAATAAAGGAGCTCTTCACAGAAAAATCAATCAATCAATCAATCAATCTGACCGGATCACTCCCTTTCTTAAATCTCTTGCATGATTAGGAAGAAAGTCAAACTCTATTTCCCTACCCATAAGGTCCTTTGTATGTGTAAGAATAAACAGCCTCTACTTGTTTAGGTAACAAATAACAGGATAGCAGAGGGCCCACCCAAGAGGCACTCAGCCAATGCTAATTTCCTTGATGGCCACACACTTCCTATTCTCTTCTACAGGGCAGAAAGGGAACTCTCTTTGCCTATTAACAAACAATGTTTAGCTATTGGCTGCAGTTGGCTAAGTAGATCTCCAGTTGTTGACCACTGGTTCCCCATCCTATCGCCTATGGGGACACAGTGACCTGCTCTTTCATTCCAAGGGCTCAGTCCCAGCGAATGTGGTCAAAGTCTTAGATTCTCAAGAAATTTTCAAGGAAATATTTTTACCCTCAAAATTGCTTCCATCTTTTCACCTAGAATGTTGATTTATTTTATTATTCAGTGACTGAAAATTCATGAAATTTTGTGGTTAGAGTAAAAATATCACACACAGTTCCATATGTCCATGCACTGGGCCTGAGAAAATCTGACAATGAGAAAAACCACCATTTCTTCCCCTAGAGTTTAAGGGCCTCCAGTCTCTCTCTCTGTCTCTCTCCCCACCCCCACCCCCCCTTTTTTTTTTGCTTATAATATTTATTCCCTTAATCAGCAACATTGCTTTAAAAAATTATAGATACAAGACTCTATAAATAAGGATAATGGTCAAAGCATTGTATTTTCTTAAATTAGTTTCAAAATTCAAATTCTCAAATGCAAATGTAATATTTCAGAGTCATGGAGCTAAAAGGGGGCCTGAGAAACCAGTTGTTCCAAATCAGACAGGCAACATGGAGAAACGGAAACAATGGTGGGTTCCATGAGGGCACAAGACTTTGGGCAGATCACTTAACAACAAAGTCCTGGCCTGTAAAATGGATGAATCTCATCTGCTCAACACTCCTGAGAAAACTGTGATAGTAAGTAGAAAAGTTGACCATGCTCTAGTGGCCAGGGGTAAATACTCTCCCATACTCTTCATCTCTCTGAGCTCAAGGCCCATTTGGCCTGGGGAAGCAAGAGTAAAGAGATAATTAGAGAAAGTCATCGAACACATGTGTGTAAGCAGTATCCAGATCAAGAAACAGGATATGATAATACCCCAGAAGGCCCCAACAATTAGAGAAATTCACTGAACACATGTGTGTAAGCAGTATCGAGATTAAGAAACATGATACGATAGTACCCCAGAAGGCCCCTACATACCTCCTTTCAGTCATTAGACTCTCTGGGGGCAACCACTATCTTCACTTCCAACACCTCATTTTATTTGGACCTGTTTATGATGTTTGTGTACATGGAACTTGAGAGTTGAACCTTTGGTATGGCTTCTGCTCAACACTAAGTTTATGAAATTCATTCTCATTGTTATGTGTTGTTATAATTTGCTTACATTTGTTCCCTATAGTTCAATTACATAACAATGTCACATTCATGTATCTGTTTTACTCTTGATGTGCATTTGGGGCTATTATGGACATTCCTGTGCATATCCTTTGGCAAATATATGTGTGCCTATCTGTTGAGTGTATATCTAGCAATGAAATCAGTGGGTCATGGGGTATATGTATGAGTTCAGCTTTAGAGATACAGCCAATTAGTTTCCCAATTATTGTATTCATACCAATCTCTCCCCCCATCAGCAGTGTGTGAGAGTTCCAGTTGCTCCACATCTCAACAGTTGATATTGTCTGTCTTTTTAATTTTAGCCATTTTGGTGGGTTGGAAGTGGCATCATATTGCAGAATGATATTTTTAAGGTGTAAACTGGATTATGTTACTCCACCAATAGTTTCGCTTTGCATGCAGAATAAAACCTAACTCTTCAGCTTGACCTATAAGGCCTTGGTTACCTCTGACTTTCTCATTGACCTCCCCCTCTACTCACTATTCCTCCACTCCACCAGGTTCTTTCTAGTTTGGGGATATGCCATGGTCATTCCCAACTCAGATCCTTTATATATTCTGTTTCTTCTGTCTAGAATGTTTTCTTTCAGATCAAACCATGAATGACTCTGACTGGCTCATTCATACATTCAACAAATATTATGGAGTGATTATCAGATTCCTTCTCAAATGTCACCTCCCTTCAAAAATCCTTCCCTGATCACCATCAAGTGAGTCAAGATTACTCCACACCACAGCCACCACCCCATGTTCACTCTCTAGACCCTTACAGCTAAGTCACTGCAGTCGTGTTCGACTCTTTGTGACCCTATAGACCATAGCCTGCCAGGCTCCTTTGTCCATGCGATTTTCCAGGTGAGATTACTGGTATGGGTTGCCATGCCCTCCTCCAGGATATCTTCCCTACCCAGGGATTGAACCTGTGATTCTTATGTCTCTTGCATTGGGAGGCAAGTTCTTTACTACGAGCACCACCTGGACCTTATCTTGCTTCATTTTCCTCGCAGCACTTATCACTACTTCCCATTTCCTCTTTTAAGATTTTGGCCTTATCACACGAGAATATAAACTAAGAGCAGATACAGTCAGTGTATCTTCAACTAGAACAATGTAAACAGTAGGTATACAATAAATATTTATTGGATGAATATAGAATAAAAGGGAAGGAATTCAGACAGCCTTCTCAAGGATAACAGAATACAAAAGGCAATGGAGTCTCTCCTATGTTTTTCTGTCTTGCTTACCACCATCATCCCACTTGACTGACAAAAATGAAGCTCAGAAAGATAAAGTGAATTGGCCAAGTCAGCAGCAAAAATGGGCTTTGAATCCAAACTCATGATTTCAAGTTCTAGTACACTATTCTGCCTATAAAAACAGGGGACAAAGTCTGATCCCATTTGAATGAGTCTCTAATTATTGAATGCTGGACATCAGGAACTGATTCAACCTGGAGAAGTCCTCTCTCGTACCATAAAGGTTGACAACACATCAAGAGAATATGACAGAGGAATCACCTCTAGTTTTTCCCCAAATCATCTTTGTCCCTGGTTCAGAGGAAGAGGATAATATTGGGAGGATAAATGTAGATGAGGGTAGCTCTGAGTCTCCCATTCTCTCAAGAAAGGTACGTAAACCATCTTGGCAGGAGCAATTTTACTGGGCTCCAAGGGCCTGAGATCTACCAGGAGATCATGCCCTACCAGGTGAGGGCCCTGTCTCACATGCTTAGTTTGGGTGAGAATCAGTGTGTACCACAATGTAATCCTCCATGGCCAGTTGCATAATTGGATATGTAATCAGTACCTTCAAGAACTTAAGCCAAAAACACTCCTGACACCATTTCGATCTTGCTGAATCACCTCCAAACCCCATGACTGGATGATTCACTGGTCTCCTCTGGGGTCATGACTATCAGGTGCTGACCCAGAAATGAGAACTAAAGTCATAAGGAGAAAGATCCTCTAGCTGGAACTCTGGTTTTTCCATTGCTTCAACCTACTACTCGCTGAATCTCCAAGCAGTGATAGAGACCATGTTGGTCTCATAATCTAAATAAGTAGAAAAAGATAACCAGAGACCAAGTAGATAGGATAGGGAGCTAACATCTGGGGAAAAGTCAACTTGGGATGACAAAAAACATACAAATCAACAACCTTCTATCACAATTTCAAAATCCAAGAATCTCTGAAAACCTGTGTTTTGTTTTGTTGCTTCTTTGTTTTCTATATTTGCAGCAAATTCATTTGGCAGCAAATCATGACAACAAAAGCTAAAATGAGACTATTTTTAGGGGCTGAATCTATACTGTGTTCCAATGCCTGTGTTCATGATTGATTGATCCAGGGGTTGACAACTGACCCAAGTAGGGTACAGCAGAAAGTCTTCAAAGATGGCCACCATCTATTCCTTTCCTCCTCCTGTGAATTTGCTACTCCTCACATCCAGAGAAGTCTATTTTCACCTATACTTGAATCTGGGTTGATCTTAGCGAATTTTTTGACCAAAGATTAAGGCAGAAGTGATGCTGACATCAAAGTCTAGGTCAGAAGAAGCTTTGCAGCTTTGATCTTAGTTCTTTGGAACATTTGCTCTTGTAACTCCACTGCTACACTGTAGGGGTATCAAGCAGCCCCCATAAAGAGGCTCACATGGGGAGAAAGTGAGGTCTCCCCATTGATGGGCTGACTGAGCTCCCAGCTGACAACCAGGAACCACCTACTAGCCATGTGAATGGACCATCTTGGAAGTGGATCTTTCAGCAGCACTAGCTGTTGCTGCATAAGCTACACATCTGAGCTCTGCCTAAATTCCTGACCTGTAAATCATGAGATGAAACAAAATTATTGTCTGAAGTCACAACGTTTTGGGATAATTTGTTGTTCAGCAACAGATCACTCAAATGTGAAGCTAACCATAGTCTCTCTCTCTCCCAGGAATTTAAAATTTCAATTGGGGTTAAACAGATATTGGAAGTTTTAGGAGCTGAGTCTCATTAAAAGCAACCCTTGGTGTGCATTAGAATCACATGGACAAACTGTGTGAAATGTATAAAGTTCTAGGCTACCACCCTTCTCCCAAATTTCTGACCTAGTCAGATTGGGTAGAACTTAGGAATATTTTCAGCAAACATTTTTAAACAAGCATCCCAGCTGATTCTGATATCATGGACTAAAAGTATGATTTGGATAAACAACTTAGATAACCAGCACACATATACACATCCACTTAGACTTTCCCTCCTGCTGTGTCTCCAGATTAGCCTTGACTTGAGCCCCTGACAATCAGTGTTAGTTATTTGTAGCCTAAAAACCAGTTGGATCTCAGGGTCATGGGTATTGACAAAAGCCTGTATCAATTAAAAAAAAAAAAACCTCAGTAGAAGAGATGGTGGTGCTTGAATCCACATTAACCCACAGTTCTCTCTAAACTGAATTTGAAGACTTAATCATCTTCCTAATTTTGGAATCCTAAAATATCTAGGATTGTGAGATTAAAGGCCTCTTTAAACTGCAATGTGAAATCCTATATATATATTTTTTCTCCAAAAGGCAGATCTCATCAGCCATCTTAGGGATTCTTCTGGATTATATCACAGACAACAGGATCCTCTCAGTAAGACAGGCTGGCTGTGACGGCCATTATCTGTAGACAGAATTTTCAAAGGGCTGGTCAGTGTGCGTGAACTCTGGCTGAGGCAATTGCTTTGGGGAAAGATTTTCTTTGAGGAGTTCAGATAGGAGAGATGATTTACAGGCACTGGACTCCCACAGTCCTGCTCTAGTCAGACATGAATCGGGTCAAGGTCTGTGCGTTCTTTTCTGTTTGAAGGTTTATTTGAGAACAAGAAAAAGAGAAACAAAACAAAACAAAACAAAATCTCTGTAAGTTAAATTCGTGGACTATTCTCCTTTTCCCACAGCCAGTCCAAAGAGGCAAATACTATGTAAATGGACATTTGATAAGTCTCAAAGGGACAAGCCTGGAGTTTTCAAATATGGGGTCAATGTTAGCAAATTTGGCAAGCAGGTGACATTTACCTCAGCAACCTTCTCCCAACTCTGTGTTTGGTATTACCTCTCCTTGCTTTATCCTCTGTCTTCATATTGCCCTTCCGTTCCTCCGCTATTCCCCACACTTAGGTTCCCCACCTAGAAGCAACTTCTTTAGGAAATAATTGAAGCTCCAGCAGTATCTTCCTCTCCATTCTTCCATCAGCCCACTTCCTCCATCAAAACATAACTTTCTCATATCCATGCCCTCTGGACCCTCTCCATGCCTCACCAATCTGACTATTCCTCCTTTTGGCAGCTCTAATAGAAGAGAATTTTTATTATTATCCTTCACATTTTGGTTTTGCAATTTATAGGGACCTCAAAGAAGCAATCCCTTGGGAGTAAACTGGTAGTTAAAGCTTCAGGCTCATTGCAGTGAGATGATACGGTGACATGTATACACTGTTGATTCTATACATAAAATAGATAACTAATGAGAACCTACTATATAGCAGAGGGAACTCCATTTAATGCTCTGTGGTGACCTAAACGGGAAGTAAATCCAAAAATAGAGGAAATGTATGTAAACATATAGCTGATTCACTTTGCTGTCAGCAGAAACTAATACAACATTGTAAAGCAACCATCAGTTCAGTTCAGTTCAGTTCAGTCGGTCAGTCGTGTCCGACTCTTTGTGACCTCATGAATCGTAGCACGCCAGGCCTCCCTGTCCATCAACAACTCCCAAAGTTCACTCAGACTCACGTCCATCGAGTCAGTGATGCCATCCAGCCATCTCATCCTCTGTCATCCCCTTCTCCTCCTGCCTGCAATCCTTCCCAGCATCAGAGTCTTTTCCAATGAGTCAACTCTTAACATGAGGTGGCCAAAGTACTAGAGTTTCAGCTTTAGCATCAGTCCTTCCAAAGAACACCCAGGGCTGATCTCCTTCAGAATGGACTGGTTGGATCTCCTTGCAGTCCAAGGGGCTCTCAAGAGTCTTCTCCAACACCACAGTTCAAAAGCA